>BGPT01000556.1:127760-154108 GCA_003297045.1 Symbiodinium sp. clade C Y103 | reverse complement strand
TTTTCTTGCTGATTTTTGGGCATTTTTAGAATTGTTATATCAATGACATGTTGTCGGGTCATGCGCGTTTCATTTAACTTCTTTCGCGGTTTTGCGCGCATGTTCGCCTGAAGGAGCCGATCCAAGAGAGTCAAGATAGTCCAAGGCGGGTAAGAAGGCATATCAATATTAGTGACTATTAGTGAGTTCTGTCAACTGCTTTCCTGTAGATTCGGAGGAAAACTGAGTGAAGATTAGTCAGTTTCAAGACAGGTCACCCATACTGGACTCATACTTCATCACACTTCACCCATGTTGACCTATTTCATTGATTTTCATTGTCAACAATGCACCGTTCCGCGCGCGGAATGACCTTATGCCACCTCGTTGAGCATTGTCTTAAAAGTTTGGGTTCAGGAGAGTGATGGCCCCNNAATGCACCGTTCCGCGCGCGGAATGACCTTATGCCACCTCGTTGAGCATTGTCTTAAAAGTTTGGGTTCAGGAGAGTGATGGCCCCGCATTGTGTAGATTCTGATTCTGTACCAACAAAGATACCAGAACCAAACACCCCAAACACCACTTCTTGACTTTGTGGTTGGGGAGGAAATCCNTGTACCAACAAAGATACCAGAACCAAACACCCCAAACACCACTTCTTGACTTTGTGGTTGGGGAGGAAATCCATAGAAGTCATGTCCAAATATGTGGACATATGTGGACTGATTCCTGTCGAGGAGTGCTTGCTTGGTCAAGCTTGCTCTTTCCATTAAAACTATATCCGTCATATCCATCGACAACAAGTGTGCTGACTCAGTATCACTGCGGGATGTTCTCAATAGTTTCGCCAATTGAAATTCCACCAGCGATATACCCTGCCCTTCCATGCCTTTTCAAAAAAGGGCGGAATCGAGAGATGTTCCACGAAGTTTTCCCAGAAAGAACATGGACTTGCAGGGCTCGAATCAGAGGTCTGAAATACAGGCTATCAGATTAACATGATTTTAACAGCTGTATCACTGGTAGATCACAGGTTGGGGAAAAGCCACTAAACCTGCTGTGGAAAACCACTGATAATTTACCGTCCATAAAATCATGATCTTTAAGGGTCCAAATAAGAATCGGTTTTGCAGAGATTCGAATGCTGGAAGCTGTCAAGAACTTGATTTTACAGAGCATCCAGTGGGCCAGAAACAGATTATTCTTGAAGCATATTTGATGTAATATTTGTCGATGGGTCTTGTTTATTTTTCTTTTGTTGCGGACATTCATGCAGTTTCATGCGTTTGGGCAGGATTCTATAGAGGGCCCGTTTAGAGAGGATCGAAGTGACAAAGGGTCAAGGAATCAATTTTATGAAGGATGCAATTGGGTGATACGCAGCTACTGCCAATGGAATCAGAGGGGGACGTACACCTACACCCAAAAACAGAACATATCTACAAGCTGGTAGCTGACCCCCATTTGGTGATTTCGGAGGGTTCGTGAAATGAATCCTCGATTCAAGATGGAAAGCAACCCACGCCAGAAACCTACCCAGCCAAAGCACATGTTGTTCTGTCCATTTCTGTCAGTGGAGTTTAAAAGAACAGCAGCAATTCAAACACCAGCGACGGGTCCCTTCAATTGATTCCTTCATGGTCGGTTGAAGCTAGGGCTCTGGTAAAAACCAGAGGCTTGGGGGAAAGACGTTAAAGCCTATTGACATTCCTATGTGTTTCTGGTGTGGGTCAAGACAGGGGTTTGTCTCACCCAACTTTTCCAGGGTCCGAAAGTAGGGGGAATTAAACAGATCGTCGAAGTTGCACTTATTGTTCACGCTGGCAGCTTGGATCCAAGTAATGGAATTACTTCACTTGGGCATCATATGTATGGCCAAGCTGTGGCTGAATCGAGCATTTGTGGGCCCCTGTTTTTTGGTTCCATGTTTTCAAGCTGCTGGGCTTGTGATGACTACAAAGTGCTACAAAACAAACCTTGCCATCGCTCTCACTGAATGGATTTGATGCTGTGGTTGCTGGGTGGGGATCACTCGAAGTAAACTTTTATAGGTTTTTTTAGGTCTCTAGATTTTATCGCTTGCCAATCCCGCGGTGTGGCACTCTGAAAGCAGGGAAGGGTGAAGGACAAAGCTCGCTCTGAAATTCGACCGGCACCCAGCAACAGTGCCTCACGCCGCCTGCGTAAAGCTGGGCCTAGAAACGCCGCAGCCCTGCGGCAAAACAGCCCCGGGCCCCAAGCGCGCAAGAACCAGCGCGCGAACTCTAGCCACGCTTACTTATGGCAAAACAACGCTCTGCAGGGCGCGCCCAAACACGAGCGCAACGGGAGCGACAGCAATTGCCATGGCGCACCCCAAAAAGGTGACTTTTGCATACTTTTGCCTGACGGCCACAGAGCTTGAAAAGGCACCAGCCAGCTTCAGAAAACCGCGCCTCGCTCTTCATGGGGATCTTTGCCTTTGGTTTCGCCAGACGCGCTGGGCTGAGAGCGAACAACGCCAATGCTTCGCTTAGCTGAACGAACCTTTATACGAAGAACTGAGTTTGGCAGGTTTGCCGAGCCGTCATGTCGCCCTGATCATGAAGAGGGCCCTGGCGCCATCTTGGAAAGTTCCTCGTCTGCACTTAACATGTTTGCCGAGTAGGCTCAAACGCAAACTGGCATGCGGACAGGCGGGCGCGTTTCCAATAGCGTTGTGCCTGCCTTTAGTCAAAACATAGAATTTAGGAAGGTTGCGGGTCAAGGGTGGGCCTTGAGCATCCACAACTCTTGCAAGAGCAAACCCATGCAAGCGCCGTCAAAAACATTGTTTTGTGGTCCCAATCCCAAACAACGTTTTACATTCGTTGGCGCAATTTCTCTTTTTCTGATTTTCCCGGATCGACATGTCGTGCCTTGAAATTGCCCCAAGGATCTTTCGTGAAGGAATTCCTGCGGAAAAGACACATGTTAAAAGCGATGGTCATAGTAGTACACAGAAATGGTTTGCGTTGGTTTGCGATATGCGTTGGACGTTGCAGCCGGCCATTTTTTGTTCGTGTGCAGTCAAACCATCGTTGCTGCACTTGTTTCACTATTTGTTCTGAACAAGAAAAGCAGGCCAATCAACGCTTAATAAGTTAAAAACGCTACCAACATTAGAACGTAATTAGTCGATTTGTGCCGACTTGTTTCTGATGTTTGTGGGCGTTAGTGAAATCAAGCCTGTTCAATGCTGCATAATGCCACAGACATGTGAAATGGTGTGATGCCCTGTGGCATTTCCACGCAAACATTGCATCCTCTGCAGCATTTTGGGTTCAGAAATTTTGCTTCCACGGTGCATTCTGACGCGGTATTGACGTCCAGCAAGATGTTTGCACCTAGGCCAAATTTGGAAAGACCGCGGCTTGTAAAACATAGCCGACATAGCCAAACTGTCCGACAAAAAATGTTTCATTTGATGGTTCCTTGCGCTGGACAAAAATGAAATGGGAAAAAAAACTAGCAATCCAGACCAGACAAATGATACTGCAGGGGAACCATACTCAACCGCATGGGTTTCAAGAGATTGAATTTTTGACTCGCACCTTCTTTTTGGAGAATCTAATCGTTTTGATCTTAAGACAAAACGCGGCCCTGCTCGACAAACACGATGTGGGACCAAGGAGTTGGTCTTGGTGGACAAGATCATTCTAGCCTCTAGTGCCTTGGTAAATCCCTTGAAATTGCTTTAAACATGTGCATCATTTTGCATCACGCTCAATCTTAAAAAGCTGAGGTTCATATAGCAACTAAGATTGCCCACATGTTGAAAACCATTCCCGATATACCCGCAACGAGATTTGCATGGGCCCAGGTGCCTTTGGTTTGTTGGTGGCACTTTTGCAGTTTACGGTGATCCAGAGACTTGCCTCGTTGCCCTGGTGATCCAAAGTGTATCCAGTATCCGTTGTGTTTTGCTACACATATTACACATTATTTCTGTATCTATACTACATCGTGAAATATTGTCAAAAAAGGATAAACATGCTGTATCTCAAGTTGGACTTGAACAGTGATGATATCTTGCGGTGTCAATCCTAATCAGCCCAAATCCAGAGAAAAGCAAGGCAAGTGAGGCGACATTACCTGTTCAGGGCGAAATCCACTGAGAATGCAATTTGTTTGTCGGAATGCAGGTCAAGACAAGGCGTGAATTTTCAAACATTGGCACAACTTGACGACAGCACAGTCCAACATGAACAGGAAAGAATATGCAGAACGTAGGACCGAATGGAATCAAAGGCATGTTCTACCCTTCCTCTCTACACCAAGACTATCCAAGCCAATCTGAACACCTCTGAAGGTCGCTGAAAATCTCATGACTTCCGAGGAAGATCAAGTTGGGTCCTGCCCAGGGTTTGTCACAGACGCTGACGTCCGAAGATCCGGAGCGGCTCAGCAGCGATTCTTCAGTGACAGATGTGCGAATCGCTACGATGGAAGGTTGACAGCAGCATGATTCACATATGATTCACATATTCTGGCTGAAGTCTCAATGGGGTTTGGATTAAAGTACGCGATTGATCTTAAACTTTAGAAAGGACATACGAGCCTTCCATGAATTTCTGCACCTTGACATTCTGAAGCAAGTAGTGGGTGAATCCCATAGCCTTAGCATGCAGTCAAAGATGTCAAAGATGCTAAAAGGGGCTTTCAGTTGCCAGAGAGGGACCTGGAAGCGCAGAGGAAGCTGGTTCCTGAGATCTATGGGAAAATCATGAGCGGTGCCAAGCAGAATCTCGGCCTCAGCTGATAATACATTTAAAGGAGAACAGGGGAGCAAAGATGGGCAAACATGATCAAAATGAGCAAATGGACCATGGTCAAAACTAAAGAATCGCAACTTGAAATTGAGAAGGGCTACAAGATGCTACAAGGGGGCAACCCCAGAAATCCTGTTGCGACAACAGATGTTGTTTTCAGCATTTGCTGAGGTTTTTGAAAGTGGAGTATGCCATTTGCACCACATTCTGTCTGCTGTTCTCCTTGGTCATTTACAGCTTGGTCCCTTGGCAGCCTTGGCAGTCTGGGACGGTTTGACGGTTGGACGATTCCATTGAGACAATCTTGTTTTGTCCAGACATAGACGTATCTAACTCGCATCTAGACATATCTCTAGACATATCTAGCCTAGGAGGCTAGGGCCGAGGCTAGGTGGTTGTGAGACGTTGTGATCACCGAGACACCAATTCTGATCTTCAATGCCTTGATTCGACAGTCGTGTCATTGACACTTCACATTTGACACGTTCTCATGGGCAATGGATGGCAATGGTTTACGACAGTTTACGACTTGAAGTGACAAAAGGGATTTCAACAGTGACAGGATGTGACAGGTGATAAACGTGACAATTGTAGTGACATGTCCTGGCGCTGGTCGCATGTGGTTGCATTGTGCAGGTTTCGTGGGGAACCAAGAGCTCGACCCAGGGCATGTTGACTGCTGGAGCCTTCTTGACTGGTGCTGTGACCTCCATGTTGTGCGGATTCCTCGGAATGATGAGTCTTGGAACAAGTCTGTGAAATCATCCCAACTCTCCATGTTCAATTTCGAAACGAACATCAAATGAAGTGATCTCAAGTTTGAAAGAGTTTGATCATTCTTGGATATTCTTGGCTAAATCAACCGACCAACTAGTTCAGAACTGTTGATGGACCACGCATGATCTCTCAAAGGAGACGAAATCTGTTGTTAAATGATTTAAATGCGACAATTTGCTAAAACTTGTTCAGGATTGCTACCTACTCCAACGCCCGCACCACATTGGCATGCGCCAACCACGGCCGCCTGGCCGAAGCCAAGCCGTGACACGATGTGTGCCGTGTGTGCTGTGCAGGTCAAGGATGGTCAAGGTCTGGTTGTGATCAGCTTTGATATTCCTATGTATTCCTTCAATACACATGGCAAGAAGCATGGGATCTCAAGCGAGTACACATGAATCATGAATCTACAAATGAAATGTGCAAAGCTTAGCTAAAGTACGCTTTTCTTCGTGTAAATATTTATGTTTGCGACATTTTGCGACCTGCATAACTCGACTATAACTGGCCTGTCTAAGGCTACACCTTGGGCTTCAACACGGCCTTCCGTGGTGGCAGCGTCATGGGCTATGCCTTGTGCTCTTTGGGAGTGGCAGCTCGGCAGATGCTGATTGAACCTTTCACGCATCAATCAGATTCAGACATTCTTTCTTTCATTTAGATCCATGCTTTTGACAAGTCCTCAGTATCGAATCTTCATACGATTTTGTTGAGATCCGATCGATTCTCACCTCCACTGTTAAATTTGAGAAGCATTAAGAGATGAGATATGATATAAATGATGGCAGAGTTAAGCAGCTTGGGCTGTCGCTTGCACGATTTGCTTTCAGTATCTCTTCAGAACTACAGTAACTGCAGTAGGACAAAGTCTCATCATCTCAATAAGAAGCCATAGTCTCCCACAAGGCGAAAACAGGCGTAAACATGAGCCAACTCGAGAAAGTCGCCCAAAGCTTTTTCTGATTTGTTGAGCGTGCAGGTTGTCCTCTGGGCCCTCTTGACCTTCTTCCGATCGGTACCATGGCTGAAGCTAAAGGTCGCTGAAGGTGTTTTGAAAAGGCGAAGCATGTGCGTCAATTTCTACAAGCACGGCCAGAGAAAGAGTTTTGCTTCGCCTTGCAAGGCAAATACTGCCCTGAAACGGAAAACATTTGTTCAAGGGATAGATTGCTCTGCCTTTTGCTTTGCATTGCTTTTCATTGCTTCGCATTGCCGCGTGTTCTCCATGTGAGCACTTTGATCCCGTTTGCGAGGTCTACCCCGACCCTGATGACTGGGAGATCCTCTTCGACTGCGCTGCAGGATATGGCTTGGGCGGCAGTACGGTGGCCATGTTCGGCCGTGTGGGCGGCGGCATCTACACCAAGGCCAGTTGTGAAATTGATCGCTCCGTGGATTGAAATGATTGAACAGCCACAACGCCAACTGGCATATTTGTTTGTGATGAGAAATCATCACACCTGACACTTTCACAGTGCATTGATTTTTATGCTTTGGGTTTGACTTGCTGTGACTACAAAATGTCATGTTTGAGTCTCGGAGAAAGGCAGTACTGTAAGCAGGTAGTGACGCTGAAATAGATGTGGTCTCAATAAGCGGAGGCCAATTGAAAATAAGATTGGTAAGGACTGCTCAAAACGAGCTGGCAGGAGTTCAAAACACTGTAAAACGATGGGCCCACCAACCAAACACAATCATGCGACTCTACCTTAGAGCCATCAATATAAAGATAGGGTTCAGACCAAAGACCCTACAGATACTGGTATAAAAAGATGTGAAACATTGTGAAACAAACCTGCCAAAGACGTTTCTTTTTACAACGACGTTTTCACATTGCTCTCTAGGCCGCAGATGTGGGCGCTGACTTGGTGGGCAAGGTGTCGTGCTGGGGACGGTTTCTCACGTTTCTCTTCACAGCTGGGGTCAAGATGAAGATGGATCAAGGATGATCAAAGATCCTTGAGGATCCTCATATATATCCTGATTTTGAAGGATGATGTTGGTGAGAGCTGGTGAGAAATTCGATACTGTTTGTCCCATGTTGGCCCAAAATGGAAGGGAGGCATTCTGTTCAGGCGAGATGTGTTGAAAGGATCTACCTCTCTGGATCTCTCTAGCAACTTCTGACATCCAGCAACTTGCAGACAGTTTCAAGAACGGCAGATCTCCACCAATTGCATTCATTGCATTCATTTTGTATTCAATTGCCCCATGGTTTGCATCACGTTTGCATGAAGTTTGCATTAGTTGCCATCTCCGGTCGTCCTTTTCTCCGCTTCAAAGTGTGAAGTTTCCGGAGTTTCCGGAGTTTCCGGAGTTTCCGGAGTTTCCGGATTCAGGAGAATTGATTTATAAATACTAATTGACAATCAAAGTGGGATCACATTGCAATCGTTGCACCATGGCTGTTCCATGACCAGGTCGTGGCTGGCCTCGATGAGGATGATCCCAACAACCCTGCAACCATCGCAGTCCCTTGCCGATCCCGATCCCTTTCCCGTCAAAGACGACGTGATGTCACGCCATTCCCATCCATTCCCTACATGGGCCCTGCATGATGTCAGATGATGTCAGATTCGTCAGATTCGCAGAGATTGGCAAACAGTTGCAAGAGCGACATCTTTAAGAAAGGATGAGAAAGGTCTTTCAAACTGTTTTGCTGCAAGCAGCTCAACGACACAAGAAATGAGGGGTGAGGGCCGTGAAGAAAGCCTTCCAAGACCATTTTCTTCGTGTGGGGCACAGGATGGCACAGGGTGTCCTATACCGTGTCATGATGGCGTGTCATGCTGAGGACAACGTGGGCGACAACGTGGGCGACATCGCCGGGATGGGCGCCGATTTGTTCGGTTCCTTTGCCGAAAGCACCTGCGCCGCTTTGGTCATCGCCGCTGCTTCCGTCCAGGGGTGACTTGGATCTTGGATCATCCAGGGGATCATCCAGGGGACCAGGGGATTCGGTGTGTGGGGCCATGGTGTGGCAATATGCGGGAATGAAATGTGAAGACCAGAAAACAGCATGGGGCTTTGCTGCTTTACAGTGCTTGATAGATGGTGGAACCCGTTTGGGAATGCTTGGGGGATTTGGGGAGTGTATGCATGGATATTGTGCTAGACTGATTGACATGCTTCCAAAGACTCATAAGACGATTCTTGACGAATTGGAACCCTGGAACCATCCATTACGCGGAAGATCGCGGAAGCCTTTTTGCGTTTCACCTATTTTACCTATTTTCGATAATGTCCAGTCGTGTCACCAGTTGTTTTTTGTTTGCTTAGCAGAAAAGACGGTGCCACACACAGCAACCTTAGGACCGATGCGACCCTCTTTGATGCTGGATGGAATGCAATGCTCTTCCCAGTTTCCATTTCTGCTGCTGGCATTGTCATTTGCGTCCTGTGTGGTTTCTATGCGACTTGACAGCAGACATTTTGTGTCGATTGCCAGACCTGGTAGATGCTGCCCTGCTTCAAATGGATTCAAATGTGGGACTTGAGATTCTGTCGTTCATTCCCGGAAGCAGGTCACGTCGCAATCATCCAGTGTATTCCCAATGTCTTGAATGTTTGAAGCAATCACATCCTTCTCGCCCCGCCACTTTCCTGGTGCCGAATTGAGGCCACCAACATCTCGCCAGTCCGAGAGGAGAAGGACATCGAGTGGGTGTTGAAGCTTCAGCTGGTTCTCACTGCTGCATGGCAATGCCCAGTGGTCAAACAAATTGTGCATTCTCTGTCGTGTGGTCTTGCAGGGTGTCAAAGTATATTGAATGTAACTACAGCACTTTGAGTTAATTCTATCAACACCTTTCAACTAAGGCCCCCCCTAAGAGTGGTCGTATATCATCGTAGATCGAAAGTCGGATGCTATCCTGTGCTGGATTTGGCTCCAAGGCTTTGATCATGCTTCCTGTGATCTACCTCTTGGCTTTGCATCTCTTGCCTGCTGAGTTCCGCTTGGAGGGTGTTCGACTCAACGAGGAGCGTCGGAAATCCAGCAAGAAGGAAATCGAACTCGGATGAACTCGGAGAGCTCGGAGAGCTGGGAGAGCTCGGAGAGCTCTGACTCGGGTATCGAATGGTGTTGATCCATGTGACTCCCAGAGCCTGCAGAGCGCGTAGCGCATCATGTAGTCAGGCAGCTACAATACAGTATAGTGAAGTACAATAAGCTATGCAGTATGCAGAAAAGGTTGTTTTTTTGTTGAAATTTGTTGAACTTGTTCAGGCACTGAGACATACTTCGATATACTTGGACACACTCGCTGTATTTCTCTGTGGCAGACCATGCAATCAGCATCAATATCTGATCTGAAACATTGTGAAACATGCGAAACTGAGATAAAATAAACAAAATAAACAAAACATGTGAATACATGTGAAACAGCCAATCTCTTTGCATCTCTTTGCTTATTTTGTTCTTTGTTGTTCTTTGTTGAACCGTCAGGAGGGTGTCCCTGCCAAGATCCATGGCACCCCGTTCAAGGCAGAGCCAAAGTCATTGTCTTCGAAACGAAGAAAGATACCGAACAAAATGATCAAGATTTTAATAGATTCTATATTAATTTAATTTGATTTAATTTGTATTATGTTATATCGAAATACATCCAGATAATTCTCTGGGGACTATCTCTCAGGTTATCTTTCAAGGTCATGACTGATGACTTATACTCCTTTACACCAAGATCGCACCAGAATAAGCATAGACATGATCAGAGTGGTCCGACCGAAGTCTCTGATGTTGCCCGTGAAACTAAAGTGCGGACCCCCTGAACAATCTGAACGGTGGCGGAGTTGGTCTGAAGGAGTTGTGAAATTTATGACAGCAGTCAAACATCACGCATTAGTAAATTACATTCTGCAAACGTTGTGTAATTACATTATTTGCATTCGATCATGTTTGCAGCAGCGATTGTGAGGCCTTCATGTGCGCAACCATGGGATGTGTGGGTGTCTTGGACAGTGAAGGCCCAGCATAAATAGGAAACTTAGCAAGGTGTCGCAAATTTCAGCACTTGAGAAATTGGTAACTTGTCCTCCTGACAAACAATCACCTGAAACCATCCGATTTAGCATGATCTCAAGGCGTTTGGCAGCAAGGGAAAATGCATGAAACAGTGAATGAAACTAAACCATGCTTCCATATGCTTCCATATGCTTCCACTATCTTCCACTGCTTCCACCGAAGTTCGACTGGCATCCGCCAAGATCCGCCAAGGTGGTTTGATCATTGGCCTCATCACAGAGTACTTTACCTCCCACAGCTACATCCCCACTCGTGAGCTGGCAAGTGCTTGCAAGTTCGGAGCCTGTGAGTTTCAACCGGTAAGGGGAGGAGGGTGTAATTTTGAAATAGTTTCTACTTGACCACCTTGACCCATCATGTTTCTACATTTTCTACTTGGCATGTCAGTAGTTCTCAACATGCCCGCAATCAAATTATGTTTCTTCGACTTGGAGTCAAATGCGTTGCCACGCCACAATTTGGAAGATTCAAATGACAAATTAAGGGTGCAATAGGACACGAATGGGTTCCTGTACAAGTATGTACAGTAATGGGACTATGAAATTG
Source organism: Symbiodinium sp. clade C Y103 (assembly GCA_003297045.1). NCBI lineage: Eukaryota > Dinophyceae > Suessiales > Symbiodiniaceae > Cladocopium > Cladocopium sp. clade C. Next base: position 142,990 of record BGPT01000556.1, on the reverse strand, counting down.
CTCCATTAAGCCAAGGAGGAGACTGACAGGGCACGGCATATCACACTCGAAAAGATACGGAAGGGTTGGTCGCACAACAATCCCAGGGTTCGCATCGTCGCATGGATTTGCCACGTTTGACACCCCTTCGGCCGTGATCAGTTGGGCAAGTCATTGGCTCACGCACTTCAGGAACCGCTGTGAACATCATTCAGGGCTTGGCACTGGGCTACAAGAGCTGCTTGGAAAGCACCCTCTCAATGCAGATATTTGATGATATATTTGTATACTCTTTTGGCTGGATGCGGAAGACAAGGAAAGACCAAAGTAAAGATAGTAAAGCCACAACAAGTGCCTCATAATGGGCCTGTACGTTTCTATCTACGAAATGACTAGAGGTGTACAGGACTTCCATGTCGTTCTTCCTTCCTTCCCCACCTCAGGATCCCGAGGATGCCTAGATTCCCTTAGATGCCCTTAGATTCCCTCAGATTCCTTCATCCTTCTCTTCGATTTTCGGATATTTCAGGCTGCATCATCCCCGTCTTCGTTTTGTCTTCGGCCATCTTCGTGTCCTTCCAACTCTGTGACCTTTACGGCATCGCCTTGGCCGCCTTGGGCATGTGCCTCGCCCAGCTGAAACCTGTCCAAAACAAAACGAACATCAGTTGATTCGCACCTTTTCAAACGATTTCATACGATTCTGTCTATATCAGTTTGTATCGGTTTGTTCCTTTGCAATCCTTTGCATGCATCGCAGGAATGTGGTGTCTTTCGGCCCATTTGCTTGCAAGACTGAGGATTGCTTTGTTGTACTCGTGATTCTTCTTTTGTAATAAGTTCACAAGTGACCCTTTGTCATACCAAAAAAAACTATTTGTTTCACTTTCACACATGGAAGTGGTTTGACCGGCAAGAGGTTCTCATTTAATTTTTATCATTCATTTGTACATGTTACATATTTGTACCATTTTGTACATACAATGACAATGTGGTTTCATGATGGAGACACTGTATACACTGGTAGAGTCACCGGTAGTATGGCAGCCTGCCAGGTTGGCCACCTTGGCATGTGGCTTGACCATTGATGGCTTCGGACCCATCAGCGACAACGCTGGAGGCATCGCAGAGATGGCCCTTTTCAATCCTGAGGCATGGAACACGTGTGGAATGGAAGGAACAACAGAAGGGCACAGCACAAAGATATGCGAAGATTGGTATTGGTGACAAAAAAGACTCGTAGTTTCATGCTAGTTTTATCATAGTTTTATCATCGTTTCATCATAGTTTCATGTTATGTTTCATCCCAAGATATCCCAGGAGCTCTCTGTTCTCTCCTGTTCTCTCCTTGCCCTAGGTGCGTCGCCGCACTGATGCTCTGGATGCAGCGGGCAACACCACTGCAGCCATCGGCAAAGGCTTTGCCATCGGCTCTGCGGCCATTTCCCCAGAGCTGTCGTGCCAAAGGTAGTGCAGACGATTGACATCGATTGACACATATATTTTGCGTACTCCAAGAAAGAACATGAAAGAATACGAAAGAATACGAATGTTCAAGAGATAGACTGATTAAATGGAGCCAAAAAATGGGATTGAACATAGTGACACAATTTTAGGACATGTTTCGACTTACTTGTAGAAGATTCTTTGTGTTTTATCATCTTTTCTCACATTTTGACTTGTCAATGCACTTCAACATTTTTTGAATTTTAGATTGCCGTTCTCTTGCGGTGACCATTTTTGAACATTTCCCTTAGGCTTTGGTCTCCTTGGCCTTGTACGGTGCCTTCGTGGTGCGCCTCCGTGTTTCTTGGCCAAGCAGGGCCTCAAAGCGGTGCAAAAAAAAGAATAAACAAGTTTCTTTCAGATTTTTTCAGATCCTTCTTTTTCAGTTATTTCACCTGTTCACTTGTACACTTTTCCTATTTGTGCTCCGGGGGACCTGTGCAAACTGTACAGCAAATTGCTGGCACAAAAATGCACAAAACATCCAAAACATCTCAGGTGAAGACGGGTGTGAACATCCTGGAACCTACCACTTTCGTGCCTGAGAATGAAGCACTGGGACACCACTCGGACACCAGATGACTTCGGCCAACTTGTGTTTCGAGCAGGGTCTTGGGCTGGTTAGATGGTGTCTCTACGGCTGTAGAGAAGCAAATTACTCGCACGGTTGCGTCCAACCATTTTGATCGAAAATCTCCACAGCTGCAGGGATTGGAGTGGCCGTTCCAGTGTTGTTGACCCCTTTGTGCGGTAGCGGTAAGCTGAGGCCTTTTTGATCATCGGCTGCATGATTCCGTACTGGTTCGCCGCCCTGACCATGAAGTCCGTGGGCAAGGCCGCCGGAGAGATGGTGGCAGAAGTGAAGCGACAGTTCAGCATCAAGGACCGGCCGTGCATGAGACGTTTCCCATTCTTTCCCATTCTTTGGTGCAGAAACGTGCAGAATTCAGGTCAGACAAATCTGACGCAGACATGAGCGAAAGGTATGACGAAGGCTTAAAGACATTGCATTTGGCTGTGCCTCGTTGCGAGGACTCCAAGGGTAAGACTTTGCTGGATGGAAGCACCTCAGCAACCAGAGAATTGCATCAGCATGAAATCTGCTAGTTGAATCATCTGGGTATGCAGGTGAAGGCTAAAGTGATTTTTACTCTAATGGTAAGCAGTATAGGCAGGTTTCTGATCTGGTTCAGCTCAGCTGGCCCCACCAGACGCGACGCATACGTTGAACAACTGCATGCATCAGTTTCTTCGGTGTGTTTCTAGCTTCCCCTTGGACAAAGTGACTAAAGTGCCAAAATGTTGAGATCCAAACATTCCAAGCATTCACTTTTTCGGATCAAACGAGAGTAACCAATGTTGCAACCCCTCAATTTGATGGGATTTTGAAATAGAATGCCTCACAAGCAACTATGAAATCGATTCAAATCCAATATAAAAAAATAGAATCAGAATTCCATCATTGCCAAACTTGAAATCGACTTCACCATGTGGTTTGAGGCACCGAGTTGAAGCCGGATTCCTTGACCTGCATTCAAATCTCCACTGCAGCGTCTTTGAGGGACCTTGGGGCACATGGCATGGGACATTGCTTGGGGACCCGTAGGGTTTTTACGGATTTTCTCATGATTTCCCATGATTTTATTGGATTTGGAATGATTTGGACTGGATCACCCGGATTTCAGAAAGAGAAGTGGAATGCTGCCTCTTTACAAAGGTGCCCTGCAAATGGATTCTCAATGGATTTGTCCTCTCCCTCTTCACTGCACATTTGAACAGCCGTGCCATGCATAGTTTGCGTAGAAGCCTCTGTTGGCGCATTCCAACTGTTCAGGAGATGGTGGCACCTGCCTGCCTGGTGATTTTGTCACCTCTGTTGGCCGGTTCTTTCTTTGGCGTACAGGCCAAGCTAGGGTGGGAATAGGAGGCTGACAAATTCTTCGAAGATCCTGTCCTTCTCAAGTCCATTCAAGTCCTCAAAGAATTGATTGTCAATGTCGGAAAAGGACGCTCTTCATGCCATTCCTATCCATTCCTATCCATCATATCTCCATCATATATAGCTTATATCCATCATATCGACACAGATCGACACATATCGATCATCGTGAAAGACGGAGAGATGCTGAGAGACTTGACACGTCGGCAGGCTGTCTTCGGTCTGTTGACGGGTTCCTTGGGCTCCTCTGTGCAGCTGGCCATCTCCATGTCCAACTCTGGCGGAGCGTGGGACAACTGCAAGAAGTTCATCAAGTCTCTTGACAACGAAGCAACAAAAACAATAACATAAAACAGCATAAGACAACATAAGACAACATAAGACAACATATAACAACACAATACAAAGCGGACAGCACTTGACAAGGAACAAGGAAGGGGCAAAAGGTCACCGTGTTGTCGTCTTAGAGAAATCAACACGGCTGCACAAGTAGACTTGCAGGTGAGTCTTGTTGGCTGAGGAATGGCTTCTCTGACGATCCTGAGCTGCGCTACACCAAGAACCCAAAGACACAGGCATGTTGGGGATTGTTGGAGCATGGCGGCAAAGGGCAAGAAACAATCATCAGGTCCCATGAGGTTGAAATATCTTGAAATCCTGAAGCTATAGTCTACAAATGTCTACAACAGATGTCTACATTATTGTTTCTACATATGTATACCATTTCTTCACCAGTCTCTATCCGTTTTCAAAGTTCAGCAGTTTGCCCCTTTTTGATCTTGTTTGCAGGCTGTCAAAATGCGGAAAAGGGTCCCTTGTCATCCAGTTCAAGTTCACCATAGCCCCCTCAGATTCCGCAGCGCCCTGCGTCAGGAGGAGAAGGACGCCGCGCCAAAGGCCAAGGAGGCCCACGATGCCGCTGTGCAGGGCGACACCGACGCTCGTTGCAACAGTTGTGAAATGTGGGATCCCAGGAACATGTGACATGTGAGAACTCGGGATTTGAAAGCCCCAACTCAGACTGAAGAGTGTAACTTATTGTAACTTGGGATAACTCCGTTCTTTGAGATTTGAAGGGAGACGGGTGCAAAAGTCCAAAGCATAGAATTGTATCAACAAGTTCCGTCAAAACGTTGATATGGGTACCCGATGGTGCCCATATAAATAACATCACTTCAACATGTTCAAACATGTTCAAAGCTCAAAGGCTTCACCACCCATTTAGGTTTCTGTGTTGGATCGGGCAGATCACTGAGGTTGGCGATCCCTTCAAGGACACCTCTGGCCCTGCACTGAACATCGTCGCTTGGATGAACATGTTGCCAATATGTTGCCGATGTTGCCAGGGTCTTGCCTTCTTGTGATGCACATGTCGCCCTCGTTTCATAATTATTGAACTGATTGCTGGGTTGTTGCTAGGAATACAAAATGGAGGGCCATTTATTTAGGGATTGTTTTTTGAGTTTGGGGATTTCTTTTGGATTTCTTCCTGACTACTGTACTGTACTGCTTCTCTGCTTCTTTTCTTCTTTTGCTTCTCTGCTTTTTTGCTTTTTCTATCTTTTCTGCTTCTCTGCTTTTTTGATTCTCTGCTTTTTTGCTTTTTCTATCTTTTCTGCTTCTCTGCTTTTTTGATTCTTTGTTTTTTTTTGCTTTTCTGTTTTTTCTGCTTCTTTGTTTTTTTTTTGCGTTTCTGTTTTTTTTGCTTCTCCGCTTTTCTGCTTTTCTGTGGTTTCGCTTCTTGCTTTTGTGCTCTTCTGCTTGTTGCTTTTGCTGCGTACTGCGGAGTGTGCATGTAGTGCTTCTTGCACCCAACATGGTTGTGCCCCCACCTGCATCCCATTATTTAAGTCCAAGCTTGCACACTGGTAAATACACTATTCTACTTACATGTATATATATATATATATTATAATATAGATATATACATTTTTTATATATTTATAGCTGATTACATGCACACCTTGTGACCTTAAATAAACCCTACTCCAACCCTGAACTTTCCCTGATCAAATTTTAAGATAGGCCCTAGACCAACCCTGCATAAGTCCTAAACCAACTCGTTCATAACATACGATAAAACTATTTGCGCCCAACCCGACCTACGTTCTATATGTGCACAAGGTGCATAGTGTGCATGATATACATTCCTGAGCACCAAGTTCAACCTACAGCACTACATGTGGGAATAGGTGTTGTCATTTTGCTTTGGGGGGAGGCGCTGCGCCCTTCTCCCCGCAATCCCCCCCTCCCGCTTTTTTATTTAAGTCCAAACTTGCACACTTATAAATACACTACTCTACATACATGTACATTCACTGTACATATATGCTATATTTACACATATGTACTCACTTGCATACATATTTCTAGATATTCATTTGCACACATGTAACAACAAACATAACAACAACAAATATAGCAATAACAAACATGCCAACTACAACTGCAACTGCAACAACAACAACAACAACAACAACAGCAACAGCAACAGCAACAGCAACAGCAACAACAACAACAACAACAACAGCACCACCACCACCACCACCACCACCACCACCACCACCACCACCACCACCAACAACAACAACAACAACAACAACAACAACAACAACAACAACAACAACAANCCACCACCACCACCACCACCACCAACAACAACAACAACAACAACAACAACAACAACAACAACAACAACAACAACAACAACAACAACAACAACAACAACATAACAGTCAACAACATAACAGTCAACAACATAACAGTCAACAACATAACAGTCAACAACATAACAGTCAACAACCAATGACCGACAACCAACAACCAAACACCGAACCACCAACTTCAACAAACAACTGTTGGAATGTCAGCCTCCAGTTCCAAAAGGCTGCAAGTACTTTGAGGACGGTAGCGTTAAAATGTTGCGCATACCGTGGAAATGCAGCTTCCAGGTCCAAAATGCTGCAGGCTGCAGAAAGCAAGGAAAATGGACAGAACGTGCTGCAAACTGTTGCAAATACCATGGAAAATGAAAGGTACCGCAGCCCCCAGCTCCAAAATGCTGCAAATAGCATCAAGTACTTTGAGGACGGCAGCGTTAAAATGTTGCACATACCGTGGAAATGCTGCAAATAGCAAAAAAAATGGACAGAACATGCATGGAAAATGAGAGGTTCGAATTCAAAACTATTGCGAATACCCTGGAAATGGCAGTTTCCAGCTCCAAAATGCTGCAAATAGCATGGAAAAGGGGCAGAACAGGAAATCCCCCCTCCCCCAAAAAAAATAAACTACAAAAAGAAAAATCCCCAAACAATGTCCTACCCATATGTGCAAATCCCATGTTTCAGATATCACAAGACAGTACTGTCAGTGATTTTCAATGCTTAAATACACAGACATGAACTTTAAGTAATTCTAATAACTATTCCTAATCTATTATTAGGGATGATTTTGAATAATATTGAGCAAGTGTTCTGAATGCAGAATTCCTACTGTCACTTGCTCACGTGGTACCTGAGGTCATGAAGCTTCAGGCGATTGTGTCACTGGTCTTCGCGGCCTATTTCGCAGCCATCCACAACGGCCGCTGGGGCACAACTGGGGCAAGACCTGTCCCGAACAGTCCGAAAGTCTCTGCCGTTTCTTAGGATTCGGATTTTCCTAAATTGAACAGAATTGAACAAACAATTATGCAATGTTCGTAGATTGAGAATTTTTCATCCCTTCATCCAATCCTGGCACATTTGCAATGTCAAAGCTGGGCAGCTTTGTTTCACGTACACGTAGTTTCCAAAGGAGCACAACAGCATCTTGTTTGACAAGACAAGTTATTTCCACAAGTGCGGAGGTAAATCATGGTAGGTGGATGATACAGGTTAAAAGCATTTGTAAGCTATGATTTGTCATGATCTAAATATATTTAAATATTGAATGATAGATATGCTTCAATTGTGAGTTGTGATTTGCTCAGGTCATGGCTTCATTGGCACAGTCACCCTCTGAGACGCTCAGAGCCTCTGCGAGACTGTGAAAAGCGTGAGGCTTTGTGAACACTGATCCCACAGCAAGGCGCTAGCCGCCACTAGCCAAGCTCTGACACGGAGAGGTTTGAACTGTTTGAACTTCATCGTGGTGAAGATCAACAGATACACAACATGAAATAACCGAATTAGTTGAAATAACATCGAATATCATCAACCAAATCAGTGAAGATCAATGGCCACGAAATCCTTGGTGGGTTCAAAGTTAGAGAATTTCCGTTGACGTTTCAACAATGCGATGATAGTAAGCTTCAACTAGATTACTTGTGGAAACAAAATGAAAGCAGCAAAGCTCTCCATGAAGAAATGAATGCAATTTGAGTAGGCATGAGTAGACTATTCAGGGATGTGACAGCCTAGTGCATGAAGTGCAATCCGTTGCCTAGAGCGTACAACATGCGTACATCGTCGTTCACCTATATGCCAATATTTATCCCATATTCCTTTTGCAGCTATTTCCAGGCAGTGTAAGAGTAGCTGCTGAAACGTTCATCCCAAGAACTTAGACACCGTCACCATCGCTGTTTGCAAAGGGTTCAGACATCATATCGATCCATGGTTTGCTCTATGTTTGCTCTATGTTTGCTATCTTTGAAATCTCTCATGTGTCACAGCTGTTGTGAATTTTGCGGAGGACGCGAGGCAGGCAAACACTGTGCCGCGACACTCGACCGGTCACTTCAGCTGCCTGGGAATCTAGGGAACAAGAATGAACAAGACTACAAAATTTAAAAGTGACAGCAGAGAAAACAAAAATGACAACGAAAGTGATAAGGGGGCACTGCACTGCATTTGGAGTTCGAAGATCCTTTGCGTTCCATTGGTCTTGTTTGGGCAAAGGAGCAGCTTGTTGCCTTGGATCATCCCATGATTTAGCCATTTAAACATTTAAACGAGTTTTCGTCAACTCTTTAGTCACTGGCATTCCAATACGATTGAATGCCTTGGCCTGCGAACACAAAGCAGAGAAAAATCGGAGCAATGCCGAGCAGTTCTCTCGACAATCGATTTGTCAATAGAAGAACACTGCTACATTTTGCAGATTTGCTGCTTACCTCACTGCTGATTTGGATTTCGCATATTTTCGCATAGACCCTCAGAATCCCTCAGACAACCCACAGTCATGCCAAGCGAACCTACAGGTGTTGGGACTGCCTCGATCTCATATTCTATCTGTGTCAAAAAATGTGCAGAGGAACATTTGAGTTCTCGATTGGTCAATCTGGAAGTCTTTTGCGACTGAAGGATTGAAGAGCTTTGAAGAATAATTCTTCGAGCCCTTCCAAATCTTTCCAAATCTTTCCAAATCTTTCCAAACTGTCCGGTGGACCATCGATGTCCATCCGATCCCTTCGGTGAAAGGCTGGGGGTCGAGTGGTTCTGTCGATAGCGAGGTTGCTGCCCGGGTTCCCAGAGATGGGCGCCGTACCGGGGCAGATCAAGGGAAGGGACTTCAGGTGCCACGAGATGGCACGAGATGCCGCGAACGGAAACAGAAATGGAGACAGAGTACAAAAAAATGGAGTTGCCTTATGAGTCACTTCTGGCTCGATCTCATTGGTTTAATATGCGTTCAAGATGGTTCAAGCTGATTCAAGCTAGTTCAAGCTAGTTCAAGCTTTGGCTCTACCCGTGGATTTCAGTAGATTCTGACCTTGGGGTTTTTGTCAGTTGTTAGATGCTGACCTTCAAAAGTTGTTTGCTCTTTATCTTTGGAGCATCGGAGCATCACACTAGGCATGAGCGTGGTCCAGGCAGCAGCTCGGGCCGGGTTCAGGACTCGCGGACAGACGCGAAGGGAATCGAAGAGCAAGGTATTTTGATATTATATAATATTGTTTTTTTTTAAGATTAAAAATCATTAAGGCTTGGACATGGCAAGTTTTTTTGCATTTTCCAAATTTCTCCAATGAGGTTACTACTAGTAGTTCATACTGTACTAGTCCTAGGTCCGCATTCCTTCAGAGAGGGTGTCAGAAAATTGTGCCAGGCCACGTCAAGCCTTTCAAAGTCAAACTTAGGAACTTCAATATTCTTCATCATTGATCTGAAGACGTTTTGTTGCAGAAATAATCGAGTCATGTCTTGACATATATAGTTTTTGTTGATAGACCTGCAAGATCCTGCAAGATTTTGACGATAGACCGGGATAGACATCGATAGATTGACGATAGACATCGATAGACTTCTGAAATCTTCTGAATAGAACTGGTCCCATCCCGGAAGTCGTGTCATTGCTGCGACGACTGTGATCTTCATGTAATTTTCTGCTCCAGATGGCACGCTCCATCCACTCTGCGGCGAAGCGAAACATGCGATGAAGACTGTGCTTTACCAAGTTTGGAGCCTTACTGAGGAGGATGTGTAGGAACACGTACTCGTAGGATCATGTAGGAACAACTGAATGTAAAAATGAAAGAAAATACACCAAAGCCTCTTGCATCATCGTTCGCACCCTTTCGCATCCTTTCGCAAACTTGTCACTTTCTGTTGTTTTGGCACTGTTTCAGTTGTGCAGCTCGTTGTGCAGCTCGTTGTGCAGCTCGTTGCTTTTTAGCGCCGGGCGGTTCAGTTTCCTGAGGCCATGCGCAGGGTCGCGACCAGGCCCGACCTTATGTTGAAAGCAAGACCTAGCAAGGCCGATTTTGTTTCAGGTTGGTTTTCAGATTGGTAATTGTTAGAATCGTAGAGAACAGGAAAGCAATTCGACAAACTAAAAAATGGGGCAATTGCAGAAAGCAACAGCGCAATTCATCCATGCATTCGACCCAACTTGCAAGACTTCAACACAACACACATTTCATGCGCATTTCATACGGCATTTCGTTTGTCACAGACATTCATACGGAACTTCCAGTCGTTTCGATTTGTTTCGATTCATTTTATAGATGCTCGGATGGTGACAATGTGTGATCCAGCTGGACTGGAGGAAGTTACGAGGCATCGCTTGGCGCTTGGACTATGAGCAGATGGAGCTCCAGGTCACTTTCAGCAGCTTTCAGCCACTCTCACAGCCAAGGGGAAACATGGAATGACATTCAGATGTATTGCAGTATTGTATGAATTCTCGTAGTTTTTTTCAATGATTCTTTCAATGATTTGCACATGTTAGCCCGTTTTACTACGTTTCAGCATATATTATTAGCACTCTTTATTTGTTGGGAAAAGGATGCCAGGAGAAGATACAGAGGGAAGCTATGCGATTCTTGAAAGTTGTTTTGCCATCTTGGACGAATTTGAGAGTTGCGAATGCTGTGCATGTGATGTCCAAATTCATCCAAATTCCAACTGATCTCCCTGCGAAAGGTTCATGTGGCCAATCTGGATGACTTTTGTGACAGCTGTGCTTTGCACAGTGCTTTGCACTCTTAAGAGACGGTTTGCGCCAAAACGTTGGACCGGAGACGTGACCATCGTGACCTGATCGTCCAAGTGCGAATTGAGTAGAGAAATGCGAAAGGAGTTTGGAAAATTTGGAAAAATCCTTCGAAAAATCCCAAAAAATCCTTTCACCTTGCCTTTTTGGGGGCTTTGCAAAGCGACTTCAAGTGTACTTTCAAGTTGGCGACGACTCGCATCAACTGTGCCGGGCATTGGCAAGTATTTTTAAACCGAGGCAAAGTAGAAACTCCATGGATGGCATAGATATTGTAATATTGAAATGATATGAATACGTGGAAAGGAATGGATAAGAGGTACTTCCGCGGAAAGATTCATATAGATACAATACGAAACGATTAAATAGGCATGACAGGATGATGTAGAACTATGTGGATGTCAAAATTTCTGTTGGACAACCGGCCGATATGACCGATTGGCAGAGAAGGAAAATTACAGTTATCTCAGCGTTGGCTGAAGAGTGAGATATCGCAGACAAATTGGATAGATAGTGTAGCTGACATAGAGGTAGTACAGAGATTCTAGGATATATGCTACAGCAAGACCAACCAAATGTTTACATCGACATGCCAAGGTAGGTTAGATAAATAGAACGAATATGCGTAGGTAAGAATGGTAAGATCCCAGACACAAGGGCTGCTAATGTCCGTTTGCACAGAGGCGTTTCTAGCCGTGTTCCAGTATCAAAGCAAGGTGAGAGAAGACAGTGACAGTGGCTAACAAAGACCTGCAAACGGCCCCTGTCAGCCGCATATTTAAAAAACCGGCTCAAGGATCGACATGTTTTTTTTGTTTTTCAATGACGGGTTTTGACCTGTTTTCACCAGGAACCACTTTGTTCCGCGGCATGCGGCGACACTATGTCACTAAGAATGCCAAGGCAACTGCACGCTGAGCCACACTGTGTCATTTTGGTCGTCAAAACTGTTCTTCTTTCACCACATCACAGACAACTGCAAGTCCATGCGCTGGGCCAAAACGTGGGAGCTCTGTTGGTACGACATCAGCTGGGCTTTGGGACAAGAAAAGTCTCGCCTGTTGCAACAATGATTTTTTTCCACATTGAATTACTGTAACTTCAAATGTCTCTCTTTGAGAAATTGGTTTGGTGTCTGTCGCTGTGATGTTATGCAGAATCAGATTTGGCATTACATTCGGTCAGGACGATGTTGTTTTGAAAAAATGGATGGGCCCTGAATATCAAGATGGACACATGATTGATCATGATTGGTAGCATGGTTGCCGCTTCAGAAATTGGTCAGCGTTTTGTATGAAAGTCCAGCTGATTTCCACCAGTTCTTTCTTGCACGAGATTTTGCCAAGTCCTGACGGATTTGATTTCGCAGAATCACCCCTGGACCACCAGCGCAAAAATCAGTTTCTTTCCATCCTAGAGATTCCTAGAGTCAAAAAGGGGAATTCCTTGCATAAGCTGTTGGATCGTGAGCTTCTTGATGCCGTCAAGATCATAGTAGTTGCAGCAGTTTGAATTCTCGATATCTTAAAAAGAAGACCTAGATGGAAAGAACACGGATAAGTTTTGTTTTTTTGGACAAGCAAGGAGCTGCCCCCTTCAGGGACTTGCTCAGCAGAAAGCAATGAAGGGAATTCCTTCTGCAAATTTTCATGTTTGTTTGCGGTTGCAGTTGAGATTGGTTGAGTATCATTTGCAAAACAGGACTGGTTGGGGGCATCAACGTTCTGCTTGGGGCAGCTCCTAGCAACATGGACATGATCCCTGAGAAGCCAAACCAACAGAGAAAAGATCCGTGCCCACGATCCACCTGCATTCTTGTTGTGTGCCTAGTTGCCTCCAGAAAGAGTTTGAGAGGTGGTGAACCTGCTTCTACAGATAAAACCAAGAAAATTTTCAGTGAATCTGCATCAAAAAAAATCAAATTATCTCATGTTATCTCCATCAATTGTCAATTCACAGGTTCCACAGTGATTCCACAGAGCTTATTAGGCCCAAAGCTGGCCCCGCTGCCCATCCGCCGTGCCCTGCGCGGCGCACGCCAGCGGCACCCATGGCGGAGGGTTCGGAGGAGGAAGATGCTCGGCTTTAAGAAGATAGGAAGGAACCCCGACCCCTGCGAACCCTTCGACCTACCCCTTCGACCCCTTTGACCAAGCAGACGTTCGGAGGATGCCCAAGCAACCTGACATACCCGGACCAAGAAAGAGCTTGAGCAGAGGTTGAGCAGAGGTTGAGAGCGATTGAGGTGGAGGTAACTATTCACTGGAATAGCTTTGAATGCAGAAACTACAATTCCAGGCTACAAAGGGGAAAAGAAGTTCTTTACAACATATTCATGAATGCCCAAAGCGATATGCATGAGCTGCAAATGATACGCTCACAGAGACAGATAGATGACAGGCCAACCTTGTCTCTAGCGGCATCACCACATCACCACGACATTTGTCTAACATTTTTCGGTGCTTCAGACCCAGCATCTTTGCAGAGCATGTTTGCACTCAGGATGAGGATTCAGCCACTTTGCATGCCGACATCCCAGACCCATGACATGTGCAGTGACAAGTCTGGTGTTTGCCTCACAATTATTTCCAATATCTCTTCTTATCCAACAGACTATGGTTGCTTCTCAAATGCTATTGTCAATTCCCATGTTTTCTTGCTTTGTGCATGCAAAGCTTGGAACTGCAGCCGCAAAGACATGCTTCTTTCAGTCTCGGTGATGTGACGACTTCGATTTTGGAAGGTAACAAATGCGTAACGCTGTCAACCCAGTGCAGGTGCAACACCTGAGTGGGGCAAGGAGCACGCTCCGCGTGCCCAAGGTCATGACTATTCGAGCTTCTTGGCATACAAGCTCTCTTGGCTTCAAGTGCTTCAACTTGTCAAGTTGCGAGATTTTGTAGTTTCCTGTGGTCGTCGGCAACCACCCGACGCGGCTGCTAAACAGGCGATAGATATTTGGTTTCTTTGTTTTTCATTTGATACCCAATTTTTCGCACTGCAACGCCATGGGTTGTGCAGTGGCCCTTTTGACCGCAGCTTGAGGTGCTGAAGACTCGCTTGGCCCGAAGTTGCGGCTCGCCACCCTATGCGCAATCCCTGCTGCAAGGCAAACATGGCTTCAAGGTTGCCATGGTTCACAACAAAACGCTTCAAAGGCCGCAACATAGGAATAGAAAAGATGAATTAAGCAATTAGATACTGTCATATCAATAATATATTAGATATTGCATGACCATTGAAATGTCCTGTTCAGTTGGTAGAGAAATTGATAGACATCGCGATCGAATGGGGTCACTGAGGATGAGTGAAATGCAGATGCCGGACTTTGGCACATGGCAAACTCATCAGTCAGTAGCAGAATTTCCCGAGCTGTGCCAATCTGACATGGCCATTTCTTGTCACTGGTTACCAGGGTCCTGGGTCCTCAATGATGACTTGATTGTACAAGATGTGTGCGACAACTCGGAAGCAGAGCTTCAGTTCCTTGTCCAGCGATGTTTTTGGGGAGCAAACGCAAGATGGAAATTCAAATCTGTCAGCTGAGTAGAAAAAGAGATGTAAAAGGGAAACATAGGGAAACAAGAATGGTTGATCAAGACATATCAAGACATTCATCGTAGGAAAATGATGGAAAATCTGGATCTCTCAAACTAGATAAAGATTTGATGAGAACTGTCTCCATTGGATTCCAGGCGCTTGGATCAGCAATAACTATTGAGCAGGTACCTAACTGTTTTGCAGACAATATTTTGATCATTTTTGATAAGTTGTACTTATTGGACCCCCCCCCCAATGGCCCATGGCTGTGCCATCTGAGGCTCATTTGCCAGCCGTGTAAGACAGAAACAACCAATCAGCTCATCGATTCTGTGAGGAGACCGGTGGCGAGGATCTCATGATGCGGCAAAATTAGTTTTAGTTTATGTTAAACATGTTAAACTATAGTTGATTCACATTCTCAAAATGCATTGCGCCATTGCACTTTGAAGCTTCGCTTGGTCCTGTCCTACATGCAAGCACCCTTCCTCGAACAACTTGAATTTTGGGTTTCCCAGGCTCATTTTTCATGTTTTCTTACCAGTTCATTTTGCACCTTCTGTTACGTGCACCTATCACTTCCTTTCCCTCGTCTCCACTCCAGGTCAAGGGTTTACCATACAGTTTCATCAGCACTCATCAGAGGATCTTTTACATATATACTGTATACTGTTCTGTGTAAATATATGTAAATATATACATATGTTTATAATATATATATATATATAACTATATATATATATATATATGATCGAAGGAAGTTTAGAAGCTAAACCTTCCGACAATATGGACAGATGGAAAAGCACAGCCATGAAGAAAGTCAGAAGAGAGAAGATAAGAGATGAGA
>BGPT01000556.1:56407-95797 GCA_003297045.1 Symbiodinium sp. clade C Y103 | reverse complement strand
TCGGACTCCTCTGTGTTCCAAAATGACCCTTAACGGGCACTTCCTCGTGTGTTCCAAAATGACTCTTATCGTGTGTTCCAAAATGACCCGGGTCCCATCCATAGGGGTCAAAAGCTGTGTCCCCCAGGAGAAAAAGGATCTGATATGATTCATCAGCAAGAACTGGGTTCAACCTTGAGTTAGTTGAATACTTACATAATTTCCCACCATACGGATACATACTAACTAACCTGCTAAAAAAATGGGATACTGTATCAGGCTAGAATTGACCATGCAAATTATAGTGGTCGGTGAGGCATTTTTGCGAGAAGGGAACATCGATTGAAATATTGGTCAGGTATCGGAAGAATTGAATTATGGTACAAAAGTTGAGTACAGTCCAGTAATCATGTCTATCAACATGACCATCTAGTGGGGATATGTCATAAAGGACTGTCATACCATGCTCCATGTTTACATCCAGATTTTCAATGGATTGGTTGAGGGGAAAATTTACAGGAAACCCCCATATTCAATGGGAAAATCCATGGTTTCCTGTAGATTTTCCCTTCAACCAATCCATTGAGATTGTTTTGCTAATCTCCACTGATATTTCATGCTTATCCCTTAGAAACCTGTCACCAATGTGGTCATGGGATCGGGAGCCTGCCCTCTGCGATCAGGCACATCAGGAACATCACCTGTTTTGAAACAATAGGTCCATGTATATTTATAGATAATTATGAATTATAGATCTATTATAAATAAATATACATGTTTTAATGAATTAGAATGTTTATGCATGTTCCGTAGCTATATGTCAAATTGCCGCTAGTCAAACGGTAAATGACTTCTTTGATGGTGGGACGAGAATGGGCCTATGGATTGCGAATGAATTGGCTAAAAATAGCTTAGTCACATAGCTTGGTGACATAAATCCACTTCACCTCTGTCCCCAGCTACAAGTGGACGACTGGTCTTCTTCTCGTTGCCGCTAGGTGGAAAAAACCAACGCCCTGCAAGATGAGCAACATGTCGTGAAGGGTCAGGGTGGATTACACGACTGACCTAGTGACCGGATCCATGGAACCGGGAAATTTTAGACCGGGGTATACTGAAATGAATAGAAAGTTATCTGTAGATGAATCCTATAGGTTTGGGATGGTTTGGGGTTCAACGTGGGTCGAGTAAAGCTGCCGCTTGATGGGGTTGCTGGGAAAATTCTACTAGTTGGGGCGTTGTTGGGGATGATTGCGATCTGTAGAATCCGATCTGTAGAATCCCTGTTCGCCGCAATAGAAACAATCTGCGGGTTTTGAGTTGTGTTTGCATCCGAATCCCTGATCATTTTTTTGTTTACAAGTCTGCTTCTTGCATTTACAGTCGCGTTAATTTATTCAGCGGAGAGCTCTTGGAAAATCGAGCAAGTGATTTCACAATGATAACTGTCCATAGGCTCAATTATAGATTCAGGTAGATTTCATAGCAACATGCCGGCAACATGTGTTGGAGGAATCTCTGACATGATCCGCAAACCAGATACAGTTGTTGTCCTTTGCCAGAAATGAAACCATTTCAGTTTGGAGCTACTGTGTTTGCCAATATTTCGGATATGTTCAGGTCAGTCTTACTCTAAAATATCGCTATGAACTTCAAAAATGGCCATAAGGTGTTCAACATTTGAGCAGGGTATCGACGCCATCAAACAAACTTTAAACATACCACGTTTGAAACTCAACCTAGGCAAACGACAACGCGCTCAAACTGCATGCGCACAAGTCATGGATATATATATATATAATATATATATATATATATACGACCCTCTACAATTCAGATTTGTGAACTATATGGGTTTGGCTCAAATTTCGTGACCTCATTGACCCACAATTTATATACAATATATATATATATACTTTTCAGCTAGACCCAGATGCAAAAATTCCCTCTGCAATTGGTTTCATCAGCCCCATCTCTAAATCGGATTGCAAATTTGCATCTAAATAACAAATGCGCCACTAGGATCCATGACGCACACCATGGTTGATTTGATATTATAGGGGTTATACTGCCTGATGTATTGGGGAGTAGGACAACCCATACTTGTAGGGACACCTAAGGACCAACTGGTATAATGGGATGGGAACGGTTTTTTAATGGCTCAAATGATTCCTAAAGTTTGACCATTCAATCAACTACATATTTGATCATATCTGAAACCCAACCACCACGCTCCACCCCTCCAGCTTCATCCTCGAGGATCCGTCATCTCGGCGTCAAGCCTGAGTGACATCTTCCGCAGGCGCTGGTTGAATCGGCCACAAGTGCCTCGTCGGCTGTCGTCTGGTGCAAGGTCGGCAGACGCTTGGTCTGAACACATTGGCTGAGCTTTTAAAGTGTGGTTGCAACCCGTATTCGGTGGGTGAGAAACAGCATTGAATGGGATATTTCACAAAAACTGGTGTATACTGTATACCAAAAAATTATTGGCAAACCCAATTGATTGGTTTTTGGTGTTCACGTGGTTGCTAACATGAACTTGCACATCTGTTAGCAGGTTTGAAGTGCAGAACACAATGGTCTCAATCCACCCGAGGCATTTCTTCCATGGTAATTTCCCTAAAAGACAGGTACCCGTCAAAATGATTAGAAAAACATGAAAGGAATGTAAATGCTGATTTGAAACGGATGTACCTTTCATGGCTGTACATGACCCTGATGTGTTTTTGTCAGAGCAACAAGTTGGTTCAAGTTGGTTCAAGTTGGTTCTTTCAACCTGCACCAGGCGACAGAAGTAGGTGGACCTAGGTCTGAAACCAGTCGTGCCATGGCGACTTCGAGAAAAGAACAGTGCAGTGGTTCCCACTTCCAGGCCCTGACTTTTGTAGACCATGATATATGATATGATGGTGCTGTTTTACGAATAGAAACATCGATGACACTTCTTGAAAATGGCACTACCAACATCTATAAACCATGTTTGAAAATTTGGGGATCTCTAATATACAGGTCTTCCGGACGTGTTTTCACGCCATGAGACAGTTTCCGGATCGGTGGGTAAGCGCAAGAGCCCAACTCCAAATGGCTGGATCCCGGCAACATGTCTTGAGATCCACTGGTATAATGGGTATTTCCAGAGGTACTCTGAACCGACAGAGAACGTTATGGAGAATGTGGAGAAAACCATCCAAGGTTTGAACATCCCAAAGCCATGTGAGGGAGTCCTGGTGGCACTCATCATGAGTTCATGCACCAAGGGGTGCGACTAGCCATCCCAAGGCTGCCTCGTGCCAGGCAACTGATTCGAGACAGGAGGCTCCGAAATGGAAGTGATCAGTGATCAAAGTGGAGAAGAGGAACATGGTGATGGGAATACTGTACAACAAAGAACAAACTGGCCCTGACTAATTATGGAAAAACACTATGTATCTCTATTTATAGACGATTTCATGATCAAAAATCCCACTTGACAAATGAAGGGTTCAGACTGCGGTAATCCAACATGGCAATGGTAGCATCATTCCCCTTTCTTTGGACAAAAACACATCCACAAATTACCAATGATTGTGAATATCAATGATTGTAAATTGATATGTTAATTGGATTTAATTGGGTGATTTCACATTGCCAGGTAGGATTGCCTCCCTAGCTAGCCAACAAACATGGAGGCGGATGTACGAGTCAATTCTAACATAGTCCTTTTGACCATTTTGTACAGCAAGCAAGTTGTGGTCATACGAAAACCACCCCTAACAACTCATGTTTGTTTGAACTGATTGAACACGTGTTCTTGGTGCCCAAGTTGCCATTTGTTTGATTTCACACTCAAACTGCCGTTCGCATTTGCGGTGAGGCCTCCCTCGCCACATGGAGTTGTTCATTTCAGCAGTGGCAGCTGGTCTTGGCTTCAGGGCCTCGGGATGCCTTAGGGATCAGGGGACTCCAGCCATGTTGAGCCCCCCAGCCAGCTGCGCCATGTGCCGAGCCCAGCTGCTGCCACGGCTGCGGCGCATCTGCCAGGGCCGCCAGGGCCCAGAAAAACCGCCGCGGCCGCGGTGGCCACTGATGCTGCTGCCGCTGGCGGTGCCCCGGAGCTTGCGCCGTGTCACGGCCATGGCGGCCATGGAGCGGTCGGAGGGACAGGTCCACCTGGCGTTGACGGAGAACAGGGCGGTGGCATTGGAGACCTCTGGGGAAGCATGCAGCTTGGCAGGTTTTTTCACAGGTTCACTCAGGTTGGTGGAGAAGATCCGGACGATTCCTGAAGTGAGGTGGCATAGAGGGATGGTATCCTCAAAGATGATGCTTAATAATGATGGTGATTGTATAAATGTTTTAAACGTCATGTAATATTCAGATGCATTTCACACACATATGGTTTTTATTATCATTATTATAATCATATTAATATTATCATTGTTGTACAATCATTATTGTGTTAACATTACTATATCATCATCATTATACCAGGATTGTTATTATAATGACGATTTTGAATCATCATCATCATCATCATCATCATCATCATCATCATCATCAAGATCAACATATATATATATGTTGTATCAAAAACATTATTATAACCAACATCATACATATATATATATAATATTTATATATCTATATATAGTTTTGTTATCATACGCAATATTAAACAGTGATAGGATGTTCTTTCCACATTGTTTGGTTCGTATAAAGCATGACAAGTGCAATGTAGTATATATACTTCCAACCAAGATAATGCATCATTATTTGCATGGACATGCTGAGCTCGATGACCCACGTCTCCTCTGATCTCATCCCTGCCCGCCCACAGTGACTGAGCCAAGGTGTCGACTTTCTGTTTCTGGTGGTTCCTGGCATCAACCGAGCCCCTCGACCCAAAAGTGAGTGGTGCATCCCAGTGAGTAACTGGATTGTAAGCCATACATACCTGCGGATATCCCATACATGATTGGGTCATATTGGGTCATTATCCTTGTATGGTTAATTAATATTAATTACGGTTGTTATTTATGAGCCACTGGCAAATTGAGAAACACATCTACATATTGGATGATCTATGGCTATGGTTGAATCAGATTGGTTCCCCTTCCTGTGCCACAGGGAGTGCAAGGATCTAAACACCACACATTTTTGGCAGTTCGTCCCTGGAACTCCAATAGACATGAGTTGTTCCCTTACATCTCGCAGGTAGTTCTTCAGGATCCTTGGATAAACATCGCACACCCACGGTTCAATCATGTCAACTCCAAATGTTGATCGTCGTTGGTCATTTTCATACTGTAATACGTCAGACCCTGAGCATCCCCATGCATTGTTTTTCACATCAATCATATTGATATCTAGCTTTGTATACAGTGTATCAGTGTATATTTATGAATATGTATATTATCTGTCATACATATACATATATATATATATGCATACAAATCTATGTATTATATCTATATTATGTTTTCATATTTTATCTACATATACCCATAGAATTCCACAGATGTTGTTGTCTTTTCCCAGACCGCCTTTCGCGGTCTCGTTTTAGGATCGCTTATTTTCCCTTCTGCGTGCTGCCTGGAACGAGGATCCCCTCTGCAGCCCGGCCTGGCCGCATTCCCCCGGGAATTTGTGAAGCAACAAGCATGAGGGAAATTAATGGAGTAAGTTATAGCCTAATTTATGGCATAATTTATGGCTTAATGACCTAATTCAGCTTGCTTCTTAGATGTCTTACGTAGGCGTACTAGCTATTTATGACGGAATGGGTGTTGCTCAAATCCTCGACTGCCTAAAATAAAGTAAGATGGCTGGTACTGAAGAAGTGAACGTGACCCAACATTCTGATGTCCCAAATGTGTGATTCTCAGGTGATTGGCTTTCGGGGCCTTCAAATCTGGTAGGTACTGTATATGTACTAGTGAAGACATTTTGCGACTTGCCAAACTTCAGGACGTAATCAAATATGCGGACAGAACTGCCATAATCATTGGCCGGAGTTTACAAGTGTCGAGTGCCTTTTGATGAACCAGTGGTTATTGGGATATGACTCAAGCGCAACCGCATTGTGATTCGTTGCACCCTCATGTTTGCTTCTGGATATTCTTGAACCCCCCACTTTTGCTGGTTTCATTCCCCCGATTACCCCGTTTTTTTCGGATCGCAGCATCCCGGTTTTATTGGAACAAACCCTAGAGAACAGTTGATGGTGGTTGAAACATGTTGAAAATCATTTAAGGTTGCAACCATGGCTATCATTACTCTAGGTATAAACTATAGGTCGGTGGTCATGTTTTGTAACAAATGATTCAGTTTATCTTTGGCCGCTCACTCTTGACCTATAGCCACTTGGCTATGTCTCAACATCATGAACCCTCCACAAAACGGATGCTTTAGGACAACAATTGCCAAATGTGTTGCTCCATGGATGCCCTATAGCCGGTATTCAATGATCAAGAAGACATGCTTTCTTGAAGTTTCCTGTAGATTTGCCGCTTAACCAAGCCAGTGAATAACCGATGGTTTTGTGATTTTCATCCCCATACCCCAAAATAAGTTCCGAATAGAAGTCCCTATGTAAAATCATGTAAAATCCTATTTACCCATTGTACCTACATCCTGTCGTAAACCTCTTAAAACTCCGTATAGAATAATGTGTAATCACCATTAGTCACCATAATTGATCGTTATTAACTATGAATTATGAACCATTAGCAACCACTAACCATTACTCAAAACCATTTGACTTGGTGAGTTCTATCTCGATTTTCGGCTGATTTAGGCACCATGAAGCTGGTCTTTCAGCTGGGCGATCCACGCTGGGGCAAATCGGATCGCGACAATCACCAGCGCCGAGACAAAGAGACCACGGGACGGGACACGGGAGACCGGGGAACCAAAAACGGGGGAGGGGTGAATATAGGGGATTAAACAGGATTTAAGTGGGTTATATGGGTTTGATATAAGATTTGTAAGTTGAATGTCCAACTTCCATGGGGTTTTACACACATATATTATGTGTATATATATATATATATTATATCCACATATGTATATTATACATACATATATATATATATGCATTGTAGGATTTATAAAGCATTTGCGGGGCTTATAAATATAGGATTTATGGGGTTAAAACTGCGAAGGATGGGTGTATCTTCAATCAAATACATGCATATTTGTACAGCAAGAAAGTCTTGAACGAGTTGGACACCTACCAATTTAGGTAGCTTCAAACCAAAACCCATATTTCTTGGTGGAAGCCACATCTTTCTCGTTTCATCTCCCCATATATCTCCATACTGAATGCTGTGGTTCATCTTCAATATAACCTACAGTAACCCATTTGGCCTATTGGATACATGGGAACATACCGGTAATATCTAATTATATATACAATTATACATACACAATCATACACATCATTATACATCACTGTATCTATATATGGATATAGAAAACATTTTCTGCATATGCAGATTATTTATACATGTTTTCTATATACACAATGAATATCTGGATATGCATGTGTAACTATATATGGATATATAAAACATCTACACTTTACACATGAACGGCTCTGTCTGTACCACCCAGGCTCTGTCTGCTGTGGCTCTGGCGCCACTTCCCCGCCTCTGTGCGTGCGAATGTGGGCTCTGGGGCGCTGGCGGAACACACGTGCCTCAAGGGGCTGCTGGATCTCTTGATGTATGCCTCGCGGCTCGGCGCTGGAATTCGGCTGGGGAGGTCGTTGGAAAACGGTTTTGTGATGGTAAAACATGGGATTGAGCCAATCATAAACCACCCTCACTTGTTGGGGGATGGGAGATTGAGCAACTATTTCTGGTAAGATTGGGGATTTACCACATTACATCATTCGGATTTCAAGGCCAATGGGTGAGCAACAACTGGTTACAACTTGTTACAATTTATTTGTTAAGTTGATTCAGCAAATATAATGAAAATTATCGGAAATTATCTACCATGAAATGTGGATATGCAGCAACCCATCAGATGTGTGGTTGTTTCCCACATCTACAACTTGGATGGTGACATCATCAAGTGTCACATTTCTGAAATGGGGAAATGGGTTGAAACCACTGACCAGAGAAGTGCATAGCCTCGGGACACTTGGTGGTACCAGAACGGAAATCCTCAAGCCTCAAGATGTCGGATTGGAAGCAAGTGGACTAGCCAATGATTTGCCCCAAATGCAGCCTGTTTCTGATAGTAACTCGGGATGCATCATACCAATGTCACCCTACTTCGTGTGTTATGCATGTATTACATGTGCATATTATATTCATGTCATGTATATAGACAATTATAGAGATAAAGAGAGATATGTTGTGATATATATATATATATATGTATTAATGTCAATCTTGCATAGCTGTGTTTGGATGTATTTGAACCACTTGTGGTCTTTCCATTTGCACATTTGTGTTTTTGCGGCAGGTGGGATGATGAGAAGTTTGTTCACCTGGATCTGGAAGAGTTTCCACAACGAGGTGCCAGTGCGGTTTAGCTTCGTCTCGGTTCGTCGTAGAAAGGGTTTCGAGCTGTGTAGAGAAAGTGTGTTCAATTTAGTGGGCAGAATAAATGGTAGATTAATCCAATATTTGGTACATAAATGTCCTGTCTCCACCATAGGTGAAACACAGAATGAAGAGGAAAAACCGAGAACTTCCCACAATTGAAACAAGAAGTTCATTGGGATTTGTATCCCAACTGTAGAAGTGGTAACTCATGTAGTAAACTGGGGTGATTTTGATCTATATATGATGATCTATGTAACATGATCTCGCCAGCCAAACCATGTGTTGTATGTTTGTTTGGCATAAACAGTGTAGCCCATCAGAATGGAGAGACCGCCCAAAGAAAGGGGTGATGACCACTAGATAAGATATAAGAGTATATAAAAGTGACAGCTATTGTTTGGTGAAGTAAAGACTAATCTTGGGGTGTACCCTGGTTTGTCGAAACACAATATTTGGATATATTTGGGTGGTAAACCTAACGGACAAAACGAGGAGGGAACATCCCGAGAACGAGGTATGCATTTCGTGCGTAGCATTCAGCAATGAGAAACAAGAGCGGCGTTGGAGCACGAGGTCAGGCCACATGGTACGGGAATCGAGATACATAGAGGCATGAGTTGCAGAACATCAGGATAGAATATGATATAGCTATATAGATTCAGATGGGATGGGGTGAGGTCATTTCATAGAAACAAAGTGCCAATGATATTCTTCAAAATGCACTTCATGATTCCAGCGAAAGTAATCCCAGGGAATCGAGCAGGCCATGAAAAACCGCCCGGTTCAACGCAGACAAGCACTGTGGGTAGCTGGTCCCAACGCAGAAGCTGCGGTTGCCAATTCAGGAGGTAGCTCAAACAAATTGGCAATCAACAATCGAACACCTCAAACTTTGTACCCTAACTGCAAACAGATGGGCAAGGCACGCGGAAAATTCAGGTGTGTTGGGTTTCAAGACAGCCTTGTGAGCGGAAGGTTTCTTGTCGTTGGTTTCTACACTGTATATATATATATATTTATGTATATGTAGTGTGTATATATATATATATGTTTATATATATATATATATATTTATGTATTATATATATTATATTGATGTATATATACATTATATATACAATACAGATATATATATATAAATTATACAAATATACTGACAATGTAGCTACATTTAAAGTTTGTTTTTTTCAGGAGCTTGGTTGTAGGGGAAAGATCATTGTTTGCAATTATCACTGTACATATGAGTTGCCATTTTTGGGGCATTCCAATGTGGATTCGACGACCCAAAAATTGGGTATCTACTTGGATCACAACCAAACATTCCCCAACCTGTGTAGACACTGAACATCGCATGCTACTCTGTTCAGTCTTGTGACAGTCTTGCAAAGTGGAAGCTAGTTGACAGAATATTTAATTACATATATATATATATACACATTTGATTTTATGACATTTTATATGTACAGTATACATATCTATCATATGCATATCTACCATAGACATATCTATCATATACATACATATCTATATCTATATACAGTATATATATATGTATATTGAATGATCATCATCCAATATGATCCAATGGCTCTTCGCCACTGCGTGCTGCAGGAACTTGTAGTGAACTGAAAGTTCACAAGAAGTCTGAGAGATTTCACCAGAGAAAGATGCAGTAACCTGGTGGCAGCTGTCCAGGACGGTTGGTTGTTTTGCCGGGGCAAAAAAAGGGCAGAAAGCTGCTGTAGCATCTAGTTTTCGAGGCCAGGTCATTCAGTAAATGTTAGCTGGCAGCCATTTCACCCTTTAGGGCCTTTTGAGTCGACAGCCAGGCTCTTGTTTGTGGTGGGACGAAACACACATGTTTCTAGGGTTCAACTGTTCGACTTGGTGCTGACGCTGTTGTCACACAGTGCCAGTGTTTCTCCAACAACATGACTAGGTTGAAAAGGGCCCACCATTTCTGTATATAGTTGGATTCTTCGTCTGATCCAACATGATCAAGTCCCTTGGCGAAATATAGAATGACGGTGTGTAAGTAAAAGTTGAAAACACCCCAAGCACTGCTGTTCATCCTTCTCAATCATACTCTAAAATTAAAACAACCAAAAAGCAATCCAAGCCTCGCCCCTTCCGCAGCCAGCTCCTTCCTGCGAGGGATCCGCTGATATCTAGAAACCATCAAGTTGAATGTGGCCCACCCAAGTGATTGACGCAGCCAAGATATCACTTTGCAAGATCATGCAGTCTGATTCTTGTAGTAACCTCAAAGTTGACCAAGTTCATGCCATGCTGGGAAAGATGCGCTTGATAGCCTTTCCCCCTTCGCCAGCTTCCAGATTTCACGGTATGGCTTGAGCCCACCAAGGACAATCAAATCCAAGCGCAATGAATCACAATTATGTTTTGTTGTTTGTACACGTGTATGTTTGTATAATATAATATATATATATACATAATATATTGCATAATATATATATATATACTGTAATATATGATATATGATATATAATGTATAATATATGATTATATATTTATATATTATGATATGTACATACTTATTGTAGTTTGATCTTGTATCCCCTCCTTGTACAGTTGTTTCTTTTCCCGACCCACACTCAATGTCCCAGGAATCCGGAGCGACGTGAAACACAAGCAGCTGACCGAGACCTGGCCGAGCTGTGAGATGCTGATGGCACCACTTATGTCAGATCACATGTTCAATCATATGTACATACATCAATATATATATATATATGTATATATATACAGAATGTCCAAACACACACACGCACACGTGTGTGTGTGTGTGTGAATGTGTGAGTGTGTCAGCTCGGGATTACAGAGTCAAGAAACATGTGTCAGACACGCACAAAAAAAGTGATGTTGTTTAATTGGAGGAAGCCAATGATCATCCTGATTTGACATTGTAGCAACCTCAAAAAAGATAGAAAAGTAATTGAACTTGATTTTAGTCAGATTTTACTTTTCTATCTTTTTTGGGGTTGCTGCTTGACATGATCCGAGGACAGGAACGTATCAGACGCTTCTGCAAGATCATGGAATCGGAAGGGCTTCAGTCGCCTGCCGCAGCAATCGACATGGTGAACTAAACATCGACATGGCGCGGTTGATGAAATCTTTGGACCTAACCAACCAAACTAGGTAGTGATATAACCATACATAGCCTAGATACAAAAATGAGGTTGGATATTCTTCGCAGACGGATATGATCCCTTCTCCCTACTGTACTGCTTTATCATCCCCCATACGTACAGATTCAATACAGAATTAGACCATTGTTTTTGGGAGGTTGTTCATTCATGGTGAAAGGCATTTTCTATGACTAAAACACCAGGTATGGCTCAATATATCCAGGTGGTATTCTAGTGATAGTATTCCTTTCATTATTATTTGTTTAATATTGTTTAATGCTGTTCATCACTGGTGGAGGCGATCAAACAAGTAACAAAAAACACCAAACTGGATATGTATATCAATATTGGTTTTACATCAACATTATAGTCCCTTGGTTCAACATCAACTAAAATATCAACCAAGGCCATCTGAGATCCGACGTCCCAAAACCTTCCGTGACGAGAACGTCCCGAAACGCATGCCCTGGATCGAGAAAGAGGACTGCGGCCAGGGATGGGTGAAAAGCCCGACGCCCGGGCTGCCAGAAGTCTGAGGGAGGATGTTCAGGAATATGTGTGTATAATACATATAATATATATATATACACAATATATAGTATATATAGTTATATGATATCGATATATTCTTAAGTAAATACAGTCATACAGTCTGTATGTATCTGTATGTGATCATATGTGACTTGCATGGGTGGCAACAACCGTGGTTTCCTGCAACGTATCGTATCGCAACATATCCTTTTGCATGAAGGTAAGTTAAGTCACGGAAGCACAGATCTACTGTAGATTATTTCTAGCGATGAACTGTTTTAAGCCCTCTAATGCTCTTAGAGAAACCTATCTTGACTCAATCGCAGATCTCGAGTACTTCAAACATAGTTGGGTGATCTCTGAAATATGGAAATGCTCACTAAGTGGGCCGCAGTACGTCCTCAATATGCCACAGTTTTGCCAAGTTTTCGCTATGGAGGATTCACAAAGTCAACTATTTCAAGAAGGTTCAAGACATTCAAGAAGAGACCACCGGATTTATTTTTTGGAGAATGTTGAAGATTCAGAGAGCTCATAGCTCTGTCAGGGATTGTTTTCCAGCAGAAAAGCTGGCTCCACCACCAATGCTGCAGCAAAAACCACGCCTCAAGGAACCCTGAAG
The DNA here is from genome assembly GCA_003297045.1 of Symbiodinium sp. clade C Y103. Taxonomy (NCBI): domain Eukaryota; class Dinophyceae; order Suessiales; family Symbiodiniaceae; genus Cladocopium; species Cladocopium sp. clade C. The sequence goes on along the minus strand of BGPT01000556.1, from coordinate 82,976 downwards.
TTGGGATCTGTGGTTAGTAAATCATTCGGACCATTCAATTTCTCTGTCCATCCCATGCCTGTTTTTTTGTTGTTGTTCTTGTTCTCGTTCTTGTTGTTGCTGCTGTTGTTTCAATGAAATGACTAAGAAACCCTTGGGCCCTTGTTTATAAGTTCAGTTATCACATGTTATCACTTTCTGTGGGTCCTTGATGGTTAAACATGGTTAAACCTCCAGCTTTGTCAGTGAAATTTCCAATGTGACAGGTTCTGTCCCGTTCTATCCACATTTATTCTTGATCTGAATGTGCCTTGTTTTCTGGTTCATTTCCATCTATCTCCATTTTTACGGCCAATTTGCCTGACCACCCATTATTGGATGTAAAATGCGTTGAAACAAATAGAAATATGACAAGCCAAAAGGACCGTAGGTCCTTCATTGCTGTTGCTGTTTGCCCAATCGCAAGATAGGCATCGCTCGCCGCAGGAGTGGGCTTCAGAGGACATCAAGGGGCGCTTCCGCGTCTTCTGTGAAGAGGTGGACCAGGCGGAGAACAGTGATGTGCACCTGCTATTTTGATTGATTCATTGGATTGGTTAATGGGAAAATTTACAGAAAACACCATGGATTTTCCCATCAAATATAGAGGTTTCCTGTAAATTGTCCCATAAACCAATCCAGTGATTGATAGGTATCTGGACCATTATAAACTATAAACTACCAAAGCAAGAACAAATGAGAACTACGGCCAGCACTGCATAAGCTGGCCGAGAAGCAAACCGTCTTCTCAGGTGAAGGTACTCAAGAAATGTTTGGCCGTCGACATCGCTTTCGCTCCTGTTTCTCAGGCAAGAAACCAGAAGATTCACGAAGAAGTCAAACAAGCCAGGAAGATGCAGCTTGAACAGGTCCCCCTGCACCTCAGATCACCTCACTTCGCTTCGTGAACCGCCATGGACCCCAATTTGTGCCACCCCTTTCCAACAGGAGCATCATGTTCCATAAGGGTCAGGCCATCCACATCAAGCCTGATGAATATTGGGCATGTCATCCACCCAGTTACGGCAATTAATAGGTTGTACCGGTACCATGCCATGTTCTTTGGGGCACTTTAGTCGGAACATGATGGTAACATATGGGTTTTTTGGGGTACCACATGTTCAGACAAATCCATTTTGACAGAGACCAGCCTTGAAAAATCTTCTATAGCTTGATTTGAAGCCCTCGGATGCCTGCCTGATGCCTCTTGATGTCTATCAGTGCAAGTATCTAGGGCCTGTGGGAATCTTCTGTATGACTCACAGGCACACTTTCAGGAGATAGTTTCCCAGTGATGATTTTCATCAGTCATATTTTTTGCGTGACATAATGACATATAGTCATGTAAATTAGATATCACTATATGAGTCATATATAGTCTTTACTTCTGAAACTTTCGTGACTCCCAGTGATAAGATCGGCATTCCAGTGGCCAAGAGAGGCTTTCATCGCTTTCCCACGGTCAAAGTCTAGCTGTGCAGCCAGGTGAGAGAGAAGTATGAAACAGACCAAGAGCTTGCAGACCTGTACGTGACTGGATTCATGTTTGGTTCTATCCAGAAATGGGGTAAACATGACATGGATATATACTTGTAGATCGGAATGGCCACGAAGCAATGGGAAAAATCCAGGGGTACAGTAGTCTTTTTGGACACTCAAATCCTTGGTGCGGTAACTGATGCTGGAGGGGAAGCAGGGAGGCTTTTTTTTTCGTGGATGCCCCTTGGTAAAGGGACAAGTCCAAAATGCCCAAGATATATTCTTGCAGCACCAAACCCAGCATATAATTAGTATTGTAGTGTCTCAATGTTTTCATATATACACAGTTTGCCTTTTGAACCAACCATTTGATCCCATAGGGTAGGTTTGGGGATGAGGCCTTCCATCGGGTCCTCGATATTGTTGATGGCAAGGGGACCTTGTGCAAGATGCCGATTTTTACCCATGTGATCCCACGCGTTTGTTGCGTTTTGTCTTTCTGCGGAAACACAAATGCACATCACATAACTGTATGGCTGAATATATATATATATACAGTATACACATGACATTTAGATCCATTTAGTACACATCACTTGAATCGTATTTGCTCTCTTGACATGTTTCCGTCCTGGCAGAGGTCGCTGTGGCGGAGGTCTTTGCAGTCGCCCTTAGAGACTTGATGCAGATCATGCAGAAGCAACATGTCCCAGATAAGGGGGAATGGATGGAAATGGGCTATTCTCAAGGTCTATGTGAATTTGGGAAATGGTATGTTTAGTGGTATGAAAAGATGGTTTCCTGTGGATATTCTCAAAACGATCCGTTGAGCATGGCTTGAGTTGGAGCAGTGCTCTGCCGATCGATATGGGTGTGTCTGAAAATGGGGTATGCTCCAAAATTGCCATTAAATGATATATAATAATATAATATCAAATAATGAGGGACATGATCATAGACTCAAAGACCATTGGATGGAATGGGTTGTCCTATTTTCAGACAAACCATATTTTTTAATTTTAGTCCCCAAGTGAATTTCCGCTGCAAAAAGGGATATTGAGTGCGCATTGAAATTGACTTGCTACAGTACCCTTTTGATAAATTTGGGAGAGCACATATGGGAATTTATTTCTATGATTTTCTATGCTTGATAGAAACAATTCCAAAGTCTTATCATGTTGGGGGATTGTCAATCTGATGTAGTTGGTGGATACTTTTTTCTGGAATTAAGACCAATGCGCCAGTATGTCACCGAAACCACTTGCAGCGCACTCCCGAAAGAAAGAGAACATCAAGCTCAAGCGTAGAAACATAATCTGTTGGTGAATTCTTCAGACGGCAACCATGCGTTGCCTGTCGCAGCAATTAACAATAGATATCCTCATTACATCCCACTATAGAGATACCATTTTTAATTATGTCCCCATCATATCCCCCCGAAATCCCCATTTTGTCACAAGGATTCAACCAACACCCCAGTTCGCCAGTTTGATGACCCCCCTTAATGTTTGGGTTTGATCAATGGCAAATCTGAACCACGAACAGACACGTTTATGAGGGTATATGTTAACCATCTATGACCATTAAGGCAGAATATGATCTACATTTCGAACCCCCCATTATATCCCAAAGTTTATATATCCATATTTATATTATATTATATATATATACACATCCCATCAAATCCCATCATTTTTCACCTCATTTTTTCAATCAACACACCGGATATGGGAGATCTGCCCGGACATGTGGATGCCCAGGCAGAAAGATGGACATGAGCTGTCGCGGGAGGAGCAACTGAAAGTGACTGGAAGTTTGTATCCCAAGTGGGCACCGACCAAAGACGGTCCCTCCGCAGAAAATTTGTGGCTGCGCATGGATCATGAATGGCTGATATTGATGTTTTTTTGATCTCAGAGACGTTGCAGTAGACACTACAAGATGATAGAATACTGGTATATGATATGATTATGATTTGTTCGCGCATACTCAATCCAAAAACATACGCATTTCAAGTACAGTGTGCATGCAATAATCATGTACTTCTTGCACACCGATGGTACACGAAACCCAAAAAATGATGAATGGCCGCGTGAAGAGGCACCCCACGCACCCACAGGTGCCGGTTAGCTTATGGTTGACGACGGCCTCGCAAAGTATGGATTCCAAATGTTTCCAAGCTCATATATATATATATATATATTTATATATTATACAATATAATATCTAGTCTATAGGTTTGTTGGCGAAATGGGATCAGCTTATTTACTGTATATCCCCTATCCCAATGATATCCCTGTTGTATTGTTTCTATTTTTGTTGGGAACTGCTTCCCAAGTGGCTTGCTGTATCACCAGGTATGCATGACAAGAAGACAGACATCGTGCGCGGAATCGTGGAACGCATCTTTCCGGAGGAGGACTTCCGGCTTCCTGAGGGGACGCAGCCAAGCTGAGTCGCTGCCGGAGAATGGCCCATATTGAAGGAGCATGAACTGGATATATGGTGTTTAATGTGGGTAAAACAATAATAAACCACCCATTTGGGACGGGTTTATACCACCTATTTATGGTGATTTTGGGGATGGTTTATTATTGTTTTACCAACATTATATGTGTTTTGTGTGAAGGTGTACAAGACAAAGACAATGCAGTTCGGTATGCACGGTGCATTATTGGGTTTACGAAGTTATCAACAAAATTATAGAAGGACTACTTGCAAGCAACACTGGGCCGACTGCCACAGCTGGTGATGTCTGCAGATTTGAAGCACTGGGTAAACCTTGGTGGATCTTGAGCCACAAGTGCGGAGCAAATGTTTCAAAACATGAACTGTTTGCTGAGAATCTGAGATTAGCCATGAACTGCATGTAGTTCTTGCAGTTCATATGGTTGATACCCTTCGGTAGTTTAACACTTTGGCGAACTGCAAGCCATGGCTCATTTAGCACATGGTGATTATCCATAGCAAAGTGTGTTAAACTACCAGAGGGTGACCAGGGCAAGCAGTATTTGGATCGTTTTGGATCAACTCACACCCAGGATGTCAGGCTGGTCACTGGACTGTGGACATGTCCTGAAGATCTTGGACATCCTGGGACGTAGATAATCGAATAGAATATGAACAGGGTTCAAAACCCGTGTTGCTTGACGATTACATGTGTATATATATATATGAATATATGTATATATATGGAGGTTTCCTAAAATAGGGGTACCCCCAAATCATCCATTTTAATAGGATTTTCCCTTATAAACCATCCATTGTTGGATACTCCCATTTTAGGAAACCCCCATATATATATATATATATGATTATATAATTATATGATTCTTTGGGGTCATATGATGTTATATTACCAAATTTCATGGAGATGATGTCCCTTATGGGAAATCCTATGAACCACCAGCCTTCGGGGTAGATCGCAACAATTCGGCACCAGAGTATTGATCAATATTGATCATGTCATTGGATTGGTTAATGGGAAAATTTACAGGAAACCATGGATTTTCCCATCAAATTTAGAGGTTTCCTGTAAATTTTCCCATTAACCAATCCATTGATCATGTATCCATCAATAAACATCGTCAACCTTCATCAAATTGTTATTCAAACTATTGACGCCTATAGAATTCTCGTCAGCACCGGCACCGAGGTACGATGACTACATTTCCTTCATGAAAGACAAGTATCGGAAAGAGGTCTTGACGCCTTTGAGACGACGGACGGAAATTGTGGAGTCCTTCATTGGGTCGCAGAACTGGGAGGAAATCAACTACAACCGCACCTGGACGGTGGTGTCTTGCAAAGTGGAAGCCATGCCCCATTTACTTAACGATGACTTACCGAAATAGAACGTAACTAGTGATTTTTGCCATGGCTATCTTAAATTACCAGAGGTTACCTAGTGTTTCTATTGCTGTTGAATGTGTTTTTTTCTGAATTTCACTCCCCAAACTTAAGTTTGAGGTAATTATGTAACATTATGTGTGGTTTGCATTCGTCAGATGCTTTTTTTTTTTGGAACCCAAATGGCTTCACCCAAACATGTTGCTTGAAGTTCTGCAGTAGTTCAGGATGTACTGGAAACCCAAGAGAGATCATGATGATCATGTTTTCAACGAGTGGTTTCGTGCTACCATGTGCTACCAGGCATGCCTGCTCGATGTCGGCTTTTGTACGGACAAAGTGTCTATGCTGAAAACGATCGCACAAGGCAACTCGCTTCCAGAGAATCCTTCTTCTGTCTGGGAGCACATGTCCTTTGGCACATTCACTGTACAAATTCAAAAGAAATGCTCTGCAGGGCATTTATGATTAACATTTATTTGACATTGTTTTTGTCACATTTTGGAGCCTGTTTTCTTTCTGTGGTGGCACTGATGGTTGCAAACATTAGCATGTTTGTTCTACTTTCAATATGGAAAATGAGTCTGCGATGGCAGGACAATCTGGCACAAGACTCAGGGGACGGGGTACAAACTAGGCTGCCTCGTGACTCCCTCTTGGAGGGGTGATTCATTTCCCCCTCTAGTGAAATGTCCATGTGTCTTGTTCTACTATGCAAATATACATGTGGGTCTAAAAATTGGAGAGGGTCCACAGAGCAGGGTTTCCATAAATGGAGGTTGCCCATTTTTGGACACGCTTGTGTCCCTTGGTTGTATCCACTAGTCCCCTCTTCCGCGCTTCCCAAAGCGCTATTTTGAGGGTGCACAACTGCAGTCCCTTGCAAGTGTAAATAACTATAGATAAGATCAATTCAATGCAGCGCAATCCCATGCAACTTGTCATCATTTGAATGGTGGTTACTTCTAGCTAATGACTGCCTACTTCATCATTATGTAACTACCTCCCCTCGCAGCTGGCGGATATAGTCTAGTATTAAAATGTTGCTATATCTTTTTCTTGGGGTGACGAACATCCACAACTATTGTACCAGCTATGCTGTTCTAGAAACCATGTGGAAGCAGGGTCTTGCCCCATGTCAGCAACTATCCCCCATGATATCCCAGAGATCACTGGTGCTTTGACATCATCCTGGCTCAGGTACGAGGAGCACCTTGAAGCAGCCCTCCGGGGGGGTGCCACCATCAAGGGCCAGGTGATGCCACACGAGCTGGTGGGCAAGGTGGGGCCCGGAGGGTGACTGACCAAGATCCATTTGATGATGTAACGATGGATCGTTTAAGCAACAAACATTGTGGTTTAACATGGTTTAACCATGTTTAACTATTTGAGTAAGACCAGCTTTCCGAAGATAGGTTTCAAGTTCAGGGAACGATCTGTGGACACCTCCATTTCTGGAATGAACCACAATGTTTCCTGTAAATGTGCCCTAAAACCCAACCATTGTACATCATTTTAACCAGCAACACGTGAGATGCAACCGGCAGAAATCAAGATTCCGCCTGCCTATCCCATCTATTTCGGCATGGGGAAGATCCTTTGTACATCATTATAACATGTACCCTCCGGTCATGTAATATAGATGTGGAAAACCCACCATTTGTAGATCATGTTCTAAGGGTTTCCCCATGGGTTTTCCACTCATTTTTTTATGTTTACCCTAGGGTCCGTGAAACCAGCCAGGTACACGGCCTGGGTTTGCAGGTCACTTACCCCCTGCAAGTAACTAAGTAGTTTTATGATGTTAAATGTTCATAAAATCCTCCTTTGGGATATGTCACGATATGTCCATGTCATTCCATGTCATTCTAGTTTTTCGGTTTGAGTCTTGAATCACGTTGTGAAGGTAGCCCGTGTTTGACCAACAAACATCGTTGGGAACTCAACAAACGTCTAGGTGACTTCATTTGACGTGCCGGATCTGGAGCTGAAGGAAGCACAAGGTCAGTGGAATGACTTGCTGCGAGAGGTCAAGGTGGGGATGATTTACCGCAGCCGAACCCAGGAGTTCTTCCGATGTTGGTTGATATCAGCATGCTGTGCACCAATTTTTGCAAAATTGAAATGTGCTCACTGAGACATGTTGTTGTTTTTTGTGTTTGTTTCATTCTCATGATCATGATTATCATGATGGTCATGATCACTGGTCATGGTCGGATATGGTCATGATCATGATGATTTCCAAATTAAAGGCATTCAAAACATTATGATGCAGGATATATATATTCAATGAACGGGTCGAACGGGTCACTGTATCCCATTTGTTCCATGCATACCGTCGCACATATTGAGACTAACATCAGGCCACCAACAAACTAGATTTAGTTGAATATACATCAGTATTGGAGCAGCACATACGGGATCATACGGGTATACATGCGTATGTATGTATATATATATATATGTTTGATGTAATTTCCCCAACAACATCGATATACATATATAAGCTTGTATGCACGCATTCCATTGGTACGTATATACTGTATATATATATAATTGTATATATACACACTATGTTTATATGCAAATGTACATGTGTATATATATATATATATATACGTTACATATCAATGTATGCACAATATATATATATATGTATATATATATACAGACATACATACACATGTGCATATACATACGATACACGTTTACACACACACACTCATGCAAATACATGATGTATATTATACATATATATCCACATGTATAGTAGCGTATTATGGTTGGTTACAACAGAGCCCCCCTGTAACCAGGCCAACGATTTGGCTTTTGGTGGATATAAACAAGAGTTGGATGGGATAATAAACCGCCATTCACTTTATAGCAAATTGTAATTTCAATTGATCATTTCGAGATTTCCACCAGATTTAAAGTTTGTAAGTGTTTGGTGGGGATTTATTTTCAATTTCAATTGGTAAGTAAGAAGAGTTGGAAATTGTCAACAGAACTGGATTCAAGATGTGGTTCCTCCCTGATATGACATTCCCCAACGAACGTAGACCCTGAGAATTGCTCATGTTCAGAGAAAAGCAGTCTTCCAACCCCCCAACTCATGGTAGGGTCTATGTCAATTTGGCAGGATCCTTTGAGTATTATCTTTTTGGGGGGAACTAAATCTTCACATCCAGATCTTCAATCCCAGCAGTTATTATCATCATAGATCATCCCATTATGTTTCCATGATATTCCCATGAAATCCCGATACATTATCCCCTTCATATCCCATTGCGCCATCATATTTCAAGGTTGAATCAAATGAAATGCCCATGTTTAACAGTCTAACAACATCAAATAACCATTTTTGACGGTGAAATCCCCAATCACTGATGGGGGGGGCGGCAACCAATAGATTCTGCATCAGGCAGCAGGACATCTTGGCCAATGCCTGGCGGTTTGCGACGTCTCCGGCTCGATGGAAGGGTCACGTGGCACGACCGTGGCACTGGTGACGCCCATAGCACCACCTCGTGGTGTGCGGCTGGGTGATGGAGAATGATGGAAATGTGGAACCATGAAGCTTGGGGATATAGATAGATACTTATATATATACATTGATACAGCTACAATAGTGCTGGTTTTCAGATGATCTATATAATCAACAAAAAACTGGATCTAGAGAATCGGATATAAATAAATGGGATATAGTGGATGCATGTAGATAAATAAATGATCATAAATGTATGCTTCATTGATGGTACAGAGTCAAGAAGGCAAAACACATGCACGCCCACAGCCCTAAAGTCATCGGCCTGAGCCGGAGCGCAAAACCACACTCAGCCTCTGCTGCGAAACTGTTTGAGGGAAAGAAATGTGGTTCACCCCCACATTTCACTATAAGAACAAACGCGGTTTCCTGTAGGTGTTTCCTTGCGCGAACCCATTTAATTATTGGATTTCTTTTGTGGTTAGATTCCCTTTTTTGAGCATTTCTGGTCGATTCTGTTAGATGATTAACAGAGAATGTGTTGCCACTGTTTCAACACGATGAGCTACCACCTTTAAGAGCTGTTAGAGAAACCATTGAGGCCTCCCATGAAGGCGGCAGTGGCCTTATCCCTGCTGATCTGTGAAATTGCCAGAGATCCATGGAGCGCCTGGGTATTGATGTGCTTAGTGATGTGAAACAGTTGATTAATTTAATGGCAACTATACACTGGGAATTGGATATTGATGGGGGTTGATGATTGGATTTATTGTGGTCTATGGTGATATTTACAATCAAATAGAGGACTGTTTCCTTCATGTGTTTTCGACGGCGTGAATTCACCAACCAGTTTGGGATGCTGTCCGGAATGTTCCGGAACTGTTAGGCGTGAGGGGCAATTGATATCAGAGAAACTATGGTATTGTAGTTAATACAGATGTGAAACGATATGCTGTATAAATATATATATATAATATACAGTATTATACAGTGTATATATATACAATATACTACATATATATATATTATATAACGTATATACATACATATTGTAATTAGAAGTTTCTCATTGTTCGCTTTAATCAATTCTGGGGGTTGATGGGTTTACCAGGTGGAAAATCAAAAATCCTCCCAGCAATCCATGGGATCATATCAGGTTTGAAGATGTTTGAAGACTGTATCCAAAGTTCGAGGGTTGTCGCTCTGCATCAGCTACCATCCTACATCCGCTTCCACATGGTATGTCAAATCCGCTTGGCATAATCAATTCCAACCTGCCGTAGTTGAACCCCCATGTCCATCTATGTTTCCACAAATCCCGTCTGAACTCAGCACAATTTTGGAATGTCATGGTTAATGCAATTGGAAGTTCTGGCCCTCAGGAATGTTTTCATGTCACCTTCACGGCCCCAGTTGGTAAGGAAACCGCATTTGTACCTTCTCGCAAGATCCTGCATTCTGCGAGATACCTGAAGGTTCTTTGCGGGAGCCTCACCTCAAAGCCTCCCCTCAGTTGCGGGACATTGGTATGCCCTATAGCGGGGGATAGCTCAACCCTTGAATGTGGAAAGCTATGCTGAATCATTCAATTGTCTACCCTTGCAGATAAAGCCAACCTGAGTTTTGGGGTGTGTCAAACCTTCTGATGTGAAGAAACCTCGAGTCACGAAACTTGACCCTTTTTCTCCAGAACATTCTTGATAAAGAAACCAATGGCCGCGAGAAGGTCATAATCGCTACAATGGGAATAAAGATCTATGAGCCAATCGGTGTTCATTCACAACTGATGTGACAATCCATACATAAATACTCAATGATTATATATCATTGTACATCATTATATATATATATATAATTATATATATATATGATTATATATATAATTATATATATAATTATATAATTATATATATACCTGGCAGTATATATATAATTATATATAATTAATTCTATATATTTTTACAAGATTAATTATACGCAAGCATATATACAGTATATGTATGTATAATATACACAGATGCAAATAGAAAGCACCTGCTGGCGTCACTTCTTTTTTCCAAGGACAGAGCCCAAAAGGTCGAGTCTATGCCTTGGGGCTTCAACACCGACTACGAGCGGCTTGACGCTATTTTAGCATCGCAGGGTGGCTTCTTTGGGGTCTGTGATTTCCAGGCAATGGAAGACTTCCTGGAAGACGATGGAAGATATATGAAGATATGCTGGAAATCATTAGGCCAAAATGATGTCATCCCTAACCGCCACTTTTCTAAGCCACAATTTGCATTGATGCCTTGTCGTTGAGGGGCCCTCTTCCTTCGTCCGACAGCAAGCAAAATTCTCTGAATCCTGTGGATGTGTGAATCCATTGGCTAGATTCACACTGCTTTTGTTGCAAGTGGTGTCCGTTGCGAGTATGTTCCATTGCAATTGGTTTACAGTTGGGCCCCATGATGTGAGAGATGTAAGAGATCATCTATTCACTACCGGTACTTCCGGTAATGCAACATAGGTCTGGAAAAATGACCCCATTATCAAAGATTGTGAATTTCCATACTGTAGCACTGTAGCAACCTGTTAAACTACCAGAGGGTAATTCCATGTAATTCCTGTATATTCCTGTATCCTCCAGCCATCATGGCTGGCTGGAAAACCTCATTTGGTTTGATGCTCTCTCCAACTTAAAAGCCTCCATTTATTGGGGAAGTCCCATGATTTTCCCATATTTGTTTCATTGAAACCTCCAATTTGAATTGGGATTTCCCAGCTCTCCCCGCAAGATCTCAGGCGAGTCTTTGATCGGATTCTGGAGGTCAGACTATGGGCAGCACTTTTCTGATGATGGATATTTGACATATCATGTCTTCGAACATCAAATCGTTACCAAGGATTTAGAAAAATGTGGAACATCAACACTCTTTCATGGCAATCAAACACGTTGTAATGAATAATGCACCAAGTTTCTCAAGCTGATTGCGTTGATGTTCTCTATCAACCTGGGCTGGGTCCGTGGTTAGTACCTCCAAAATTTATGCCCCATTTTGGACAACGTATATATAGACGTATACATATGTACATATATATATATATATACACCATGTGGCAATTCCATGCAAATCCCACATGGCTACTTCCCATTACCGGTGGCTGTGGATACTTTTACTGGAACCCAACTGACCGAACTGTTTTGGAGGTTTGGACCGGTGAACTTGACTATTGTTCAAGTGGATACCCTCTGGTAAACTAACATAACTATGGAAAATCACCTAATGTTTAATGGGAAAATCAACAACAAATGGCCATTTTCAATAGCAAACTGTTAGTTTACCAGAGGGTAACATTTTGGATTCCAGGCAAACTGCAGGTGAGGCGAGGTTATCTGCACATGTTTGTCTCGGACCTTTTTGATTCGTGCGTTGAAGACGTGTGTTATGTCTTTCTGGAATGATGATCATCGAATTGACTCATATACCTCTCTGGGTTGGGTTGAAACTGTCAACCAGCTGAAGGGTAATGTATTTTTCCAACGCTGATGCTCGATCTATTATTAGTATTATGTAAAGCCAGTATCCAAAGTGGTGGTTATTTACTGTAGCCTCTTCTCCCCATGGCTGGTTTCAAGCCATGGCTTGTTTAACGGTCTAACAGTATTTCACCAATTATAGGTCATCAATGATTTATAAACGTGTGAAAACCACAGGTTGTCATAGTTGGTTAAAACTACCAACCACGTTTGTCCCAGAAGTGGTTTGGTTTGTGAAACTTTGCAGGAAACCCCGTATGATGGTGAAATCCATGGTTTCCAGTTTCAATTCTCCCTAAAATCCTTACTAGACCCGCATAGTTGCTGGTTACATCCCCTTTTTTTCCATGAACATTTAATCATCGAATATCATATCCCAATGAAACCATGTTAAACCCAGGTAGATATCACTAAATTCCCTTCGAAAATAACTGCTGGGTTACATGCCCAGCGATCCAAATCGCAATAGATGTTCATCACTGCCAGCTTCCAGGTGGCGACCCAGCATCGCGTGGCGCCTGACAACATGCCGGAGCTGCTGGTGGTGCTCTCCGACATGCAGCTTGGCCGCGCTTGTGCGGATCTTCATGAGGAAAGAAACAGCTGGATGTGCTCGGTTCAACAAAAATGGTGGATCAAACAATGATAGGAACAAATCATGCGGATATTGATGGCGCCAAATGTAGTCAGCTAAGTTGGTTGACAATGAACTAATGACAACTAATATAACTAGGGTGTATGGTAGATATATCATGTGATATGATATATCCATATAGTGAATGGGGTTAACAAGATGATGATATTTTAAGCAAACTTGTAACTACAAGTATGGGGGAGCACCTCGCAGTTGAATCCCCAGACCAACAAAATGACATTGATTGAACAATGGTGATATAATAGATACTGGTATATATTATATATATATATATGTAATATAGCGACATCACGCGACGTCCCTTGAGACTTGATCCAAACCACGGAAATAAGCCAATCATGTGCAACTCCGTAGGAAGAATTTGCTCCCCTAACTGCTCCCCCCTGACCGGTACCCAAACGTTTCCTACCGCAGCCCGGTACTTTACTAAGAATTTGCGCCAGTGGCAGTAGGACCATTGTAGGGATGCGTCAGTGGCAGCATGGCACAAGCCCCAAGTGACAAAAACCTAGCTACCGTGCTCTGGTAAGAATGTTTCAGTCGGCGCAGGTCGCAAGAGGTTAAGTAAATCTTCCTACCGGACCTTGCTAGGCTTCAGACTTGCTCACATGTTGACCTTTTGCAGGCGTGTCCAGCTTGAACAAAAGGAGATCTCAGAGAAAAAGCGAATTGGCAGGCTCTGAAGCAGGCCAACTTCCCACTTGCTCCTCCACAATGCTCGGGACGTCGCCCTCTGCTGCCAAAAAGATTGATCTTACACGACGCTCGAGAGATTCAACGTCCCCAAAGCTCCAGTAGGCTGGCAGCGACGAGGTGGATGCCCATCAAGAGCTTTGGGGATAGTCTTTGTGCGATGTGGCTTCCCTTTGCATGACTGAAGATGCGCTAGCTTGCCTTCAAAGTGCTACTGAATCTTGCATCATCGATCTTCTTCAGATCTGCCAGAAAAGTGCCAATCACGCCCATCCATGCGTCATAGGAGCACAACGTCATGTTTTCGTTGATTCCCTTCGACACTGGCTAAAGTCATAAATAGGAAACTCGATCCGTGACCCATTAAATATAGTAATTTGGCCAGATGAATGAGATCAATGGTAGAGTGGACACATTACGTTCAGAAATAGATTTGCCAGCTTATGCGAATGTCAATGTTTGGACTATATTTGATTATTTTCAGGGGTGCACATGTATCCAAACTCTGAGCATACCCCAACAATTCGTTAGTATCCATACTTGAGAAGTAGCACCGGTTGACTTTTAGCACGGTCCAGAACAGCCATACAACTCTTAAATCTTTTGTGACGTTTGTACTTTGTACCATTGCACAATGAAAAGTATGATCCTGCCAGTTTCTGATCGTGGAAGAATACATTCTGCTCCTTTCTGGAATCGATAATCGATAATAAGTACAATCCGCAGAACATGAGCTTCAACATGCACATCTTTCCCATGTATAAACTCAACGCTTTGGCTGGTCAAATTTCCCATGGTCGCATGTTAACGTCCTATTCTCTTCTTGATTGAATTGGTTTTGTCTGTAACATAGTGTGCCTCCAGATTGGTTAATGATGGTTGATCTTCATTTTCCCTATTAAAGTGGCCATATATTCACCCCACTCTTGGACAAACCCATTTGAGCCATTAGTAATCATTAGACAAATTCTGTTGATGGGTCAATATGGGGGGATGGGGTTCTATCGACTGGTCTATAATTGAGAATATGATAAGCCGTGGTAAGATATGGTTTCTAATGAACCAGTACAATGAGATGTGATATATATATATATAATATAGTTGGTAGTAATTATTTACTATCCCAGAAGTTACTTTCTCAAACAAATAGATATATGTCATATGTCCTAACCAATCAGTATATATAAACAACCCTATCATCCCCAATCATTTAATTGGGACAGGTAAAACCCTACGAAAATACCCCTTTTTCATGGGTTAGCTAATAGTTAGTAGTCAAAGACAATTCGTTAGTTCATTTGATGTTAGCTGGTATTTATAGGTCCATTAAAAGTTTAATAGTTAATTAGCCAGTATAACATGGTTTGATTATCCCTATTATGGGTAAATCATAGGAAAATACCTCTAGGATCCTCTATGACTATAAATACCTCTAGAAGTTTTACCCTCTGGTAAACTAACATAACTATGGAAAATCACAATTTTTATAGGTAAATCATCTATAAATGGGGCATTTTCAACAGCTTTTTGTATGTTTACCAGAGGGTACGTCATGGTTCATATCGCTCACTTCCCTCCCAAGCCAAAGGCAGTTCGACGAATCCAACGACTCGAGGGATCCATGGACCACGACCCACGAGAACATCCAAGCCAAGTTCAGGCGGGGAAGGGCTCGGAAGGATGTCGTTCATGGTTGGATGGTGAAATTTTGTTCACCAAGAATAGTGAAAACTGGTGATTTAACATGATTTAACCATCACATGAGGAAAGACGGTGTGGAAAACCCATGAAAGATGTGGTTTTTTAACCTGATTTGGGCTTAAGAAAACGTGGCTGATTTGATGTGGTTTGACCATCAAACATTTCGATTTAACCATGACAAGGTTATGATTCATGTGAGTTTATCGTCGAACATGGATTCAATCATCGAAAATTCAACATGATTTAAGTTTCAGAACTTGGGATTTGACCAGAGAACATCAGTGTTTCAAGATGATTTCACCGTCCAACATGGGTACTGTATCATATGTTTAACGCTCAACAATGGGGAATTTGACCATCACAATTTGATAATTTACTATGCTTCAACATGCTTTACTATGTTTTAACCATCAAAGATAAGGGGCTATAAATGGGATATTCATGAGGATATGATGTGGGGAAATGGAGTATACATATTTCACCAACATGATATTTGGATGTGTCTGAACATCTGGGACTCCCAGCAATTGCCATTTCATTGGAACATGTTTTTTTAATGACAAACCATTGTGTGTTGGTGTACTCTATGTCCAGGGAAAAATGCCACTTGCTTACCGAGGCAAAGCGAGTTTTAACCGGGATCTATTGGAAAGATACCCTTGAAGATGCGGATTTCCCAGGGATATATTGCAAATTAGATACAGAATCCCACTGGACAGCAACTGACTGGGGGGATACCTGACTGAGAAGTCAAGGAAACATGAATTTCGCTTGGCGGTCCATACTTTGGAATGATTCTCAATTGATTCCAGTATCCAAAAATCATCTGGTCCATATTTGGGGGTTTCCACAAGTAGGGATACCCCAACATGGATGGTTTATAATAGAAATTCTTTTTCAAATTGATGATTTAGGTTCCCCCCATTTCAGGAAACCCCCATTTCTGGGATGGCTTGAATTTGAAACGACCAACGTGGGAGCTGACGAGTCCAGACCCAGGTCGGCGGGCTACAGCATGCCTGAGTGGCTCAGCTGTGAGTGAGAGATGGTTGGCAAAGAATGACCGGGTGTATTCTTTGACGACAAGACTGAATATTGAAATCTGGGCAAATTATATATAATATATAGCAAGCTCACAAGGACTTCACCATACAAAACTGTGAATTTCTTTCTTTGCAGGTTTGAAAATGTAAATATAATATGTCTACTTTCCCTATGATCCTACATGTTTGATATGCATTTATATATAATGTATGTCCGCTCCTTGCCATAGACCTGGCATGGCAGATCTTGCAGTCCAGTTCTACCGGGTTGATACGCTGAAACAGACACTGGTTGCCGACAGGGGTGATTGTTGATATAGCAACCCCCCAAAGACAAGTGAATCTCTCTTGATTTGACGATGGGTAATTCATGTTGTTATTAGATAGCACGTTAGCAACTCTCAATATTGGACATCTACTATCAATATCTATCAATCAATACCCCCTGTACAGTGGTCGATGTCCCCATGTCGGTTCTGTCCCATGATTTTTTGGTTGGAATATCTCCACCGTTGCTCGACATCCCCCAAATGTCTTCAGTGTTGTATATCTTGGTTGGTTGTATAAGTCAAATCTCCATCGTTGGGGATTCTTATATCCACATGTATGATCATGTATGTACATTGTATATATATATATATGTGTATATATATATATATGTATAATAATGCATATATATATATATATACATGTCATATGTATATGTGCGTGTGCGCGTGCGCGCGCGCGTGTGTGTGTCATCCTACCTGCAATCCACCTCTTTTGTTGCCGAAAGCATCTCAACGATCGCACCATCCTATACTATCCCCATTTTGATTGGTTCATATTCTCCATTTCTGCCATTCCAAGTGCCTGATTGGTAACATGTTCCTGCCACGTCAATTCATGTTGATCTACCTCTTCAACGTTTGCAAACACTGCCACTTTCACCAATGAGGATCGTCTATTGGAATCTCCGTTTCTCAGTAGCTCGGGGGCGCGTGCCGACGCGATCTACAGAGAAGGGGGTGGTGATGCTTAGCGGCATGAGCCAGGGGCTTTTGAAGAGCTTCCTGCAGCGAAAGCTGCTTGGCCAAAAAAAAGCTTCTACCCGGGAAAATCAGGCAAAGGTGGGAAGCATCATGAAGTAGGGAATCTTTGGATGAATAAAAAATAGTCAATCAAACAGACTGGTAGTTTTGAAGATATTTTGTGTTCAACCATTTTTGGGATGATGATCCGAACTGCGATCAAAATGGTACAAAAGCTGCTTGGAAACTTCTGGGATACGTTCAACATCGTTTAACCTTACTTAGTTAACCATACATTAATATCGTGATCCAAACAGCAGGAATGTAAGCAACAAAAATGGAGCAAATACCTATAAAGATCTATAAAGAGATATAGGTACATGTTGTAATCAGCCGTGGCCTATTTATTCCGAGGTTTCTGACGTATTCAAACAGGGTTTCGGGAACTATATGGATTTTAAAGGAACTATATGGGAACTATATAGGAACTGTATGCATTCCTGAAACCAGCCACCTTGGATGCCCATTTGTTGCTCGCTGCAGGGTGGAAATTCCAACGCCCCTGGAACAAATGCGAGCCATCGTGAACACCAGTTGCTCACTTCGCACGTAGCGGATAAACCCCGTCTGGAGAGACCCAAAAGTTTGCTATGGAAAATCACCATTTTTCACAGGTAAGTGATCTAGAATTGGGCCATTTTCCAAAGCAAAGTGTTAAATTACCTCAGGGTAACCAACTAATTTGAGTATGGTGACTACAAAAGAGAGCAACATCTGTGGGTTGGAGGGACCTGAGCTTTTGACTGACAGACTGGTCATTCAACCTTGGTGACATGGTTTCACATCTCAACAATTCCGCTACAATCGACTTGAGATTACAATTTGTATCGGGATTATACAACAAATTCTAACGAGATACGATCCTGTTTGCATCTGTTTGTTTTCGTTGGTTGGTGTCAAAAGTTTGACCCATCTGTATTTGCGATTGTTGGAAATCGCTGTTGGATCCAGAAGTTCACCAATTTATGCTAAGCAGCTCAATTTGTGATCATTGTGGGGTTGTGAGGTGACCCAGGGACCCCTTCAAATTTCAAGGGTTTGTGAAGTGGACTTGTATCTTCAGGGGAGAGGAGGGGCACCTTAAACGGCATAGGATCTAAGTGTCGTCTTGTGCAGTTTTCCAGCGCCTCAAAAAATAAACACAGCGAGTTGGAACGCGGAGAGATGCCTCTTGTCTAGAAGAATCTCAACCAACTCCCACGATTTGTAAAACATGTAAAGTAGAAACGGGAGTCTTAAGCAAGTGACCTGTGTATTTTATCAGAAACAAATTCATTTAGTCAACAGAAACGGGCATCTACAGCTACGAGAATTGGGAATCACAGTGGTTGGATGATGAGAAGAGCCAACCCGCAATTTCAAACCGGCCCCACACGTCTTTTTTCTCCCTGAAAGATCATAATGGAGAAAAGGTGCAGCAATCGCAAGGAGGATTTTGCTAATTATCCTTAGATTTTACATAGGTTTCCTCCTCCAGACCAATCTAGTTGGCTTGTTGAATCTCCAATTTTGTAAGTGTTCTCTGGAAAGCTGCTTCTGGAAATGGGCAATTCCATGTAGGTCTGCTCTAAAAACGACGTACGTTTCTCTTCACCACAGCTATTTGCCAGGCTACTATGAAGATGTGAAGATCGCCCCTGATGATTTGCGACTCGTTCCTCCTCCCCCGCTGGCCGACTTGCTTTTCAGCTGACCAGATTCGGATGAGACCCTGCCAAGCGGCGCCGAGAAATGAAGTCGTGATAGGTATGGCCGCATGTATATCAAGATTCAATATCCCCTGGCACACAGATGTTGGGTATTTGGATGGTATTTGTGTGATGCTGCTTGTACTGATCGAATTGTTGGTACAGTACCCAAGTTGGAGCCATAATTATCCATTAGTTGTGCGTTGTTGTGCGTAGGCACGTCCCAGAACAAGGCGCACCAGCGCAAAGGATTGAGTTTTCGTTCAGTGAAACAAACCACATTCTGTGGGATTCTTGTTGGGGACTGCTAGCTTTGGAAACACCTTCAACACCCTAAAACATGGCCATTCAAGAAAAAACAAACATTATACACATGAATTGTTAGCACTGATGATTCCTTAGATTATGGGTTCCATTGTTTGGTTGCTCATTTGCATCGCAAAAACTTGAGACGTAGCCTGCGCACTGCCAGTCGGCTTGCGGAGCCACTGGACTTTGAAGTTCCAAGCAACAGCTGCATTTTTGGTGGCTTGGCCACGGGTCAAACCCCTAGGGGCCAGTGCCCCAGTTCTTAATTTTTGCAGTGGGACCAGAGATTTGGTTAAGAAGAAGTCAGCGGTACCCAAGTCTGACCCAAATGGAATGGATACCTGAGAGATCGAGGGTTCTTGCGTCAACCTGAGTTATGGTAGTTGTCACTGAAGCAGTGCTCGCTTGTTTTTCCAATGGCCACTGTTAGTTGCTAGGACTACTGGTTTCAGCAGCACGCTTTTGATTGTTTTAGGATGTTTTAGGCATGTAACAGCATCTTTTAGCCGGGGTTATGTATGAAGCCACGAACTGGAATTCCCCATGATGCTCCGGAATCAGGGCACGGCAGCAGATTCTCACTTCCACTGCAAAGATAAGAGGCCATTGCACAAAGTTTGCAGGTACAGCTCGCCATTTTTGCGAATCAAAAACCATGACCACAAGGTTTGGGGCAGGTGACACCCACATGGCACATGAAGGTTTATGGCCTCCTGAAAAACACATACAGTATATATATATATACATATATATATATACAGTGTACATGTACAACTAGCAATTTTCAGCAATTTGTGGTTCGGATGCCATGGCGGGTAGCGCGTTGCGTTGGACTTCCATAGCCGATCTATTCCAAGGTACAGGGGTCCCTAGAAAGGTTGCAAAGTAAATAAAAGTAAATCAGCCATAGCATGATAGTTTGATGCTGATTTATTTGGCTCTCACTTTTTCAAGGAGACTCCTAAACGGCTGCAACTCAAAATGTAAGGTCCCGATCCATACCCCGGACGCACAGGCGAGCCATACCCCCTGATCCACACCCGTACCCCATATCCATACCCTTTTGAAGAGATAGAATAATTTGAGATCATTTGTGAAACTCCTTCCTTCCATACGTCCGGATCACGCGATCCATACCCGTTTTTTGAGCCATAGCCACATAGCCGTATTTCTGCATAGGTTTGCTGTGCTGCCTGATGCAACCTGCAGGTGTCCCCTCCTTCACAGAAAGATGAGAGTAGCCAGAAAACAGCTTCCCCGGCCCCGATGCTTGGCGGCAGAATTGGTTGGCGACTCCATCGCCGAGCTCTGGATTTTACTGATACAAATCTGGATTTCAATCACGCGATTAAACAGCAAAGTTGGTGAATTTAGCAGCAAACATGCTGGCTTAGCCAACAACATTTGGATCGAACCCAGAAAATCTAGAAGTAAGCATCAAACAACAATGTGGGATTCACCAGCAAATAATGGGATATGATATAAGCAGCAGTTATGTCAAGAGTTTAAACCTTTTTAGAGTCAGCAGGAATCATATTATGACTTGTGCCATGAAATGGCGGGGTTCCCAAGTGCTTGACGGTTTGCCCAAATACAACAGTTGTTGGTTGCAATGCCGCCATTGTTGATATTGTTGATTGAGTACCTGCACAATTCAACCATATTCAACGTGTTGGTCCATGAGTAGTCCAATTTGTTAGGGCTTTTTCCAGGCCCCCATACCTGGATGATGTTCAAAATGCTTGTCAGGTGTTCTCAGATCTGTGTTTTTGATCAGATGACAAGTATGTCAATTTTGGGCTAGTCATGGCTGGGCTATTCCCCCCAGTCCCCACCAGCAGCATCATCACCATCCCTAGGTCGTCCAGCGCGGGCGATGATGCATCGCAGGCCATGATGGGCACGTAGCTGCTATTGGGTCCAGTGTATCCAGTTTTAGTATGGCTAGTCAGGGAATTCCAAACCACAAAATATTACAGCGCTAAGGTCTGTAATGAGATTGTTGGGATATTCGGGATAGTCTAGTGTTAAACCATCATATAAGTCCTACACAGTGATTAGATGTAGTTATATTGTGTCCACAAATTGATCCCAATTTATCCACAATAAACATCAATAAACATCAATAAACATCAATAAACATAAATAAACATCAACAACCACATCAACAACCACATCAACAACCACATCGATAAACATCAATAAACATCAATAAGCATCAACAACCACATCAACAACCACATCAATAAACATCAATAAACATCAACAACCACATCAATAAACATCAATAAACAAGTGAATGGAACATCTAACCCTAAACAATTGTCTATGTATTTTGCATCTTTGTAAGCGGTTCGGAGCCCGGCCCATCCTGTTGGGCCAGGTGCAGACGGAAATCTCAGGACGGCAAGGCAGCAATCCTGGGGGATTAATGGTGATTCTGTGGATGGATTAATGGTATATACCCTCTGGTAAACATACAAAAAGCTATGGAAAATCACCATTCGTAATGGGAAAATGCACTATAAATATTATAAATGTTTTTTTTTTTTCAATAGCTATGTTAGTTTACCAGAGGGTAACTATTGGTAATTCATTCTGAATTGCTGTAAATAATGGGATTATATAGTTATCATGATTTCAGTGAGATAAACCATCTATATACCAATTGGTGCAGGATTTCGCAATCATCCACAGACTGTGATGGTTATTTATAAGGATGCAATGGGGATATTTCATGGGAATATGACAGGAAATATCATCAGCAATATTATATACACCCTTGCCTAGAAACCATGGTGGATGTAGGGGATGAAACCATATATTTGGGACCATAGTGCCAGGGGGTATCCAATATGAACACGGGATGGGATTAGTAATGGAACTCTCATGACTTCGTGTCAAAAAAGGGCGGTAACTCTATCTGTTTGATGTTGCATGTACTTCGAGAAATCATCCCATGTTGTTCTATGGGGATGGGTCAAAAAGGGTCAAAACCCATGAATTTATCAATTTTAGTTGGATGAACATCCATTTATCATCATTTACCAGCTATTTTGGGGTTCACTAGGTACCAGGTTTTGACTCATAGCCATATGTTCGAAGAAGACAATCCGGTGAAGACAATCCGGTGACCTTTCTCGATTCCTGCTTTGCCTCAAGTCCGATCTACCTGCCAGACCTTTGGGTTTCCCTCGAGCTCTGAGTAGGGCAACAACATCAGTGACTGGCATAACACTGACACCACACCAGATAAAGATGAATGGAAGAATGCAAACTATGTTGAAAGACTATGTCAAGCTGCGCTTGGAGGTGTTTGGGGATTGGATTTACGATTTGTTGTTTCTAAACACCGGTTTTCGGAAGATTGTGCGTAATTATTACATATCTCCATGTTCAAAAGATTCTATCTCTGCTTGTTAACGTTCTATCTATTTGGCATTATTCTTTATATATATATATATACTCATCTTTAATTGTTCAATAGATCAGTGTTTTGATATACTATGTCATGATTTGAATAAGTTAGAAAATACAAGTTATTGATATCTTTGTTTAAATGGGAACCCCATTCCTTTTGGCGCTTAACCCCCATTCGCTTGGAACCGACAGTTGTGCTGAGGACGTCCCCAGAGTCTCCATTCAAGTTCAAACAAATTGTTCATGGAGATCTAGTGGAATTATTTGGGGGTTTCCTAAAAAGGGAGATCCCCACAATGATGGGTTTAATGCTGAAATGGTCTAATGACTTGGATGATTTGGGGTACCCCTGTTTTAGGAGACCCCCATTTATATGTATGTATAGCCTCGTCCCACCTCTTGGAACTGCGCAAACTCGAATTAGCTTGGTTTAAATGATTAATTCCGTGACGAAATTGTGTCGCGGATTTTTCTCATCATCCTACATCATCACCATCACCATCACCATCATCATCATCATCATCATCATCATCATCATCATCATCATAATCATCATCATCTTCTGCTTCTGCAAGTTCAAGGAACGTTAACATCCCACTCCACCCCACCCCACCCCCCACCCCGCGTGTGCGTAGCATCAACTGCTTCAGCAAGTTCAAGGAACGTTAACATCCCACTTTGTTGTATGTAGTTCCAAGAGGTGGGACGAGCCTATATATACGTATACATATATATATATATATTAGTTATATAGAGAAATTCCCATTAAGCTAACAGCATTATAGTTATAGAGTTGGTAATTGCCAAATAAATCTCCACGAGTAGAGTTGTAATAAAACTAGTTATGGATATTTAATGGGCAATTACCAACTTTACTAGTTCTACTATATCCCTTTTGTTGGGGATTTTTTGTTTGGAATTACAGAGTCAAAATGGAAGATTTACTACCATTTAAAATGGATTGGTAGAGACAGTACAGACAAATAACAAGACAAGACCTGACGAGAATCATTGGACCTGGATTATGTAGTTATGACAATCTAATATTTTTGTTTACAGAGAATGAGCTTGTATGAACATCAAATTGGCACTACTACCATGCGTTCTCCACCAACCCGCGAAATTTGAAACAAATCATTGTCACTTTCAGGTTTGCAGCATCTTCATTCTAGGATTGCTTCAAGGACAAATTTGTGGGACCCCTTTGTGATTGAATATTTTGGGTGGTAGAACCCGGCTTTCCTCTCCTGTAGAGTTTCCCTTTGCCTTTCAATGCTTTCAGGTTCAAGCATTGACATGGAGAGGATGTACTTCCGAACCAAAGCCTTGCTGGACGAGCGACAGGAGCAGCAGGCACAACTTGAGGAACAGATGGATGCTTGGGCTCAAATGAACATGGGGATCCTGGGAGAGTTTTGGGGAAGACTAGGCGAGCAAGCTAGTCTTTGGTAATGCTACATCATCTGTATAACATAAGATTGTTCCATGTTACTGGTGCCGATTCACAGGCACAAATGGGACATTTCATGGGAGAATGATCGACAAAGGCCGAACCTGGTAGTTTGGCTTGGAGCTGATTGGGATTACTTGCTGAGACTTAGCACCAACAGCCACTTCGGTTTCACCGAATTCCAAAAAGTTTCCCCTGATTTTACAGAATCTGCGTGGCCAGATCTTTCATTTTGCCACTGAGTTACTTGTAGAGTATCATCCCTTTCAGGGATATTATCAAGAATATTCAAGAATAGTCAAGAATGCATATGTATACATACAGTTATACAATCATACATATATATTTACAATTCTTTACATATGTATGTATAATATGATATATATATATATAGTATATATATATACATAAAGATACATATATAGTATACATCAATGTTCCACTCCAGTGGCATCACCAGCAGCAGCATCCCCTGAGGAGAGCGCCTTGAGCGCCAAGGCCTTCCTCGAGGCCGAGATCTTTCGACAGCAGGGGCTGAACGCCTCGTTGAAGGCCCAGCTTTCAGAAGCCAAGTTGGAGCTGCGCCGAGGCCAAGAGGATGCCTTGGAGGCGGGAGCGGGAGGGCAGGGAAGTGGACGGACTGAGATGCCCAAGATTTGGTGGTTTCAGCTGGTGATGGAAGAGTTAAATGATGATACACCGCTTTTTAGGAATATGTGGCCAACTTTGACGCCCACATCTCATTGTATTCTATACTTGTATCAACCAAACACATACGCAAAGTAATGCAAAGTATGGTATAGATGCGAAGAGTGGTGATGCCACCAGTGATATCAACGTCTCCTGTTGATGCATTTTACAGCCACATTTGACAATCATCACGAATCGGCATGTCGCGCTTGATCAGTATGATTCAGTATGTGATTAGCGGATGCAGCTGCAGTGATCGCTTATTCTAGTTGGCATTGCGTCTCCCTCATGGACACTTGCGAGCCAAATGTCCAAGAGTAGAAGTCTAAGAGATTCTAAGAGTAGTTGCATCATCACATGTCTCCTATGCTACACATGGTACATATACACTACGTATGCACGACACATTGTCATTAAAATTTAGTTCTACATTGTACTCTTGTGTTCACATGAGTACCAATGTGTACGCATTATATTCAGATCGGTTCTCACGACCATCTCGAGGTGACATCCAAGTTGGAAGAAGTCGAGGCGATGCTGAGGGACCAGGACGAGGAGAAGCAGAAGTTGCAGCAGGAAGTGCAAAGCTCTAAGGGCCGATCGGAGCGGCTGAATGCGATGTTGAGGCTGGGACCATTTTTGATTGGTTGGTTCTATGAAAGCGTTGGAAGCACCACTGTTTGCAGGTTGAAAACACGTGCTTGCAGTGTTTGCAGCTTAAAACTGAAAACATGTGTTTGAAACCGTGAATGCCATTGTCAGGCTGTGTACAGAACGAGGCCAAAGCAGAGAAGGAAAGATGAAGACATTTATCAAAGAACTGGCCCAAAAGCATGAGCAAACCAAAGCTATGCTTTCGAAGTCCCAGCATCGTGAGTTGGAGCTTCAAGCGCAGATGGCAGAAGTCCAGAGTGCCCATGTATCTTTGCAAGACCAGTTGTCCAAGCAGCAGGCAGAGAATGCTAGTTTGAAGGAAGATCTGCAAGGGGTGAAAGCAGAAAGATCTGCAAGGGGTGAAAGCAGAGGATTCCTTGAAGACATCCCAGGACTGACATTGTGTAGAAGCACGTTCAACTCGAGCACTATAGGAAACAAGTGTTTTGGAATTGTTCTGGTGCTTGTTTTCTGTTGCACTGATGTTGAAAAAAGAGACTTGTTCACACCTGGCAAAACTGACAAGACTTTATGAAAAATGACTTGTTAGCAGACTCTGTCTCACACGGTTTCAAAATTGACATTTTTCGATGTGTTACTAGTGGAATGGTTGTGTACTCATAACCATTCAGTGTGTTCAAGTCGCNGGTTTCAAAATTGACATTTTTCGATGTGTTACTAGTGGAATGGTTGTGTACTCATAACCATTCAGTGTGTTCAAGTCGCAGTCTAGTTCCAGATTGGAGGCTCTTGTTTGACTCAAGATACAGTGCACTATTGCACCGCAAGTTGCGGCAGGAATTGCAAAGCTACAAAGACGAAGTGGAGCGCTTGAGGGCGAAGTTG
>BGPT01000556.1:36210-56396 GCA_003297045.1 Symbiodinium sp. clade C Y103 | reverse complement strand
GTTGAAGCAATGCGTAGAGCAAGGCAGCTCAAAGGAAACCTTGGAGAAATCGATGGCAGAACTTGCGCAGGAGCATGAGCAAACCAAAGCTATGCTTTCAAAGTCCCAGCATCGTGAGTTGGAGCTTCAAGCGCAGATTGAAGAAGTCCAGAGTGCCCATGTATTTTTGCAAGACCAGTTGTCCAAGCAGCAGGCAGAGAACGATGATCTGAGTCTTGCTTTGAGATTGGTTCCTTTCGTGGATTGTGAATTATACTACTAATGTTTTATGACACAACTGTTATCCAATTTTTCGTTGTCAGAAATCGTGCTGTGTCTATCGGGCCTATGTTAGAAACTTGCAGGGGTCGCCGAGAACTTTGGAAAATATCCTCGTCTTGTGGGCCGTTGATAGCCAAAAAAAATCATACAGTACCTAATGACGTAGCTTTGGTTTATGGAGGGTTCCTAAAATGGGGCGGGGGTTACCCAAATCATCCAAAATTGGACGATTTTTGTATTGAAACCTATGGTTTTGGAGATCGCCCATTTTAAGAAGCCCCCACTGAATGTATATCCACTCTACCCGCTCCCATCCATTCAGCGTTCATCCAAGAGGAGATGGTGCTATCAGGCAATTCTGGGCGCAGCTATTCTTTGTCATTTAGCCATACCCCAAGATAATCCAACATGTGTACCGTATGTATATCTACTGGATGTAAGGATGCATCCTGGCCACCTCTGTGTCAATTCACAAAGTGATGCTAACCAAGTGAACCAGCAAGATTTTGAGTTTGCAATTCATCACGGTTTGCCCATACAGTGAGTGCATCTCGAAGAAAACGGAAACGACTATTATATTATATTATATTCTTATATTCTATAATATACATATTCTATAATATACATATTATAATCATGCATATTATATATATATATATATACAGTATATATATAGTACTGTCTATATCACATTGGTAATAATATTGTACACAGAGGGAGGGAGACAGATAGGTTCATCCGATCATATCACAGTTCGTTGAATATCACAGAACACAACTTGTACCCATGGTTTCAATGGCCATTCAGCTGCCTACCATGGAGGTACTGTCCCACTATTTACATAAGGCAACGGTTTGGGGATAGTCCATCAACGTCCATCATATAGGACTTAGAGAGGCCTTACAGATCCTTACAGACGGTAGGTACCCTCAATTTGGGTACCTGAAAGTTACACGAAAAAAATGTAGAATTGCACAGGATGACACAGCCTGCACTAATGGTCCATACCTCAATGGGTTTGCTTGAAAATTGAGCTAACCCTAAGTCGAGTGGTTTAGTTAATATTCTTTCCCTATTATAGTTGCCATAAAAGGGGGCTTGACAAACCCATATTCATATGTTGGCTGTATGTATAAAAACTATATGTAGTATTGCTTAGTTTATCCTCGTGAATGTCCTCATACTGTGAAACTGCTATATCTGCCAGCTGGATGAGAAACGGTGCTGCTGTTTCTCTGAACTGCTGCAGTCTCTCAGGAAAAAGTTCCAGCTTGCTGAGGCAGAGGACGTCCCTTCCTGGGGATATCAGGGGACGTTTTTCTGGTTGTACTTTCGACTCATCCTGAAAGATATGTGGGTTTGTTTGAGGATTGGGTGTACACCCAAAGTTTTAGCTGTCAAATAATGGGGAACACGATAGTCAATGCTGCATGAAAAGTGGGGACATCTTATTAAAGATCAACGTCATTTGGGGATCCTGATCCTACACGAGGTTGAAAGCAAGATTTCCCTCTTGCAACACGGCAGCTGGGCAGTACACAAAGTTATAAACCATCATAAACCATCAACTGGATGGGTATGCCTGGATCATTGTCATGATTAGCACTACACCATCCAATTTGTCCATGATTTTGAGCCACGCCAGGGGTTGCAGCCAGGAATTTAGTTTCAATTCCTGCACTGGAACAGTCGACATTCAAGACTAAGACCAACGAATGTGTATATATATATATATAGATAGATGGATGGATGGATAGATAGATCGATGGATAGACAGATGGATAGATAGATAGATAGATATAGATAGATATAGATAGATAGATATAGATAGATATAGATAGATATAGATAGATGTAGATAGATATAGATAGATACAGATAGATATAGATAGATAGAGATAGATATAGATAGATATAGATAGATATAGATAGATATAGATAGATATAGATAGATATAGATAGATATAGATAGATATAGATAGATATAGATAGATATAGATAGATATAGATAGATATAGATAGATATAGATAGAGACAGATAGAGACAGATAGAGACAGATAGAGACAGATAGAGACAGATAGAGAGATAGAGACAGATAGAGACAGATAGAGACAGATAGATACAGATAGATAGATAGACTGATAGAGAGATAGAAAGAAAGAAAGACAGATGGATAGATATAGATAGATTTAGATTTAGATAGATTTTGATAGATTTTGACATATTGTATTTGGGTATGTTTAGATATTTTTAGATATATTTATATATATTTAGATATATTTGCACATCTATCCAGCCATAAACAATATGTGTTTGAAGCAAAACATCGGTCACGAACTGCAAAAAAAAACTACCGGATAGCCACCTCATGCCCCCCTTGGATTCATCCATGGCTGTTTGGGTGCTACATTGAGAATCTCCGCGAGGTTCAACAAGACATGTTGTCCTACTCCAATCAGGGTCATATATCCCAGAATTGGTTTTAGAGAAACACATGTATTGGAACCCCCTATTATTTGGACTATAGAAATACGGTTTCTTGAAATTCTTGTATTCATTATTGCTGAACTCAATCCATCTTTCCCGTCCGATTCCGGTTCGGTGAAACCGTTTGGCTTGTGGACAGCCAGGAAGCTTCCAAGTTGCAAAAAATAGTTATTCAAAAGGACCGATCTTGGGCCTGACCTTGAGGAGGGGTGTGTCTGATTTTTTGTTGGGAAAAAATGATGATTCAGAATCATTGTTCCAATTAAAATTGTAGTTTGGGCCCTATCTATGAAATAATGCGTCAGTTTCCTGAGTGTAGATGAAATGTTGTTGGTGAAGTTGTTTGAATTTTGGGGTGTCCCCCATGTTTAGACGCAACCAGGATGCTTTGCAGTAGGTTGTACTTCCAAGTAATTAAGTGGCCCTAATCGAACATGGACATTGGAAAACCCCGTGTTCCATGGGAAACTCATCCCAGCAATGCATGGATGAGGGAGAATATTCCAGCCAGCTACATCCCGACTTTGAATGGCTGTATCAATCCCAGCATCTGTTGTGGCTAGGTCCGAGTTGTAGCACATTACGATTTTTTGTGGCAAAATCAAATGCTTTCCTTCTTGAACTGGGTCTGAAAACGGGGTATACCCCCAATGTATATGGTTATTCTAATGCGGAGAACAATGTTTCAAACCACCAAACCACTGGATTTTGGGTTGTTCCTGGAATTTCTCGGCCAACCCATCTTCAATTCCCATTTTTTATCCCAAGAATATCCCCCTTATACCACCATGTTTGATTCAAATGGTTTGATGGTGAGAACCAGAAAATCCCAATTACTCATTTTGCCCCCGGGTGAATTGTGGATTATCACTACAAACAGGGTGCTAAACTGAGTCATTTGACTTTCAGGAACTGCTACAATGTTATATGTTGGTTCGCAAACCCGATGAAGTAGTTCGCTATGTCTCCCATAAAGCATAGTCAGACTAGGTATTGAGACCCTCAACTGATGACGTTCGTCATACTGAGACCCCAGAGAGTTCAGAGGACCAGGTGCTGGCGACGATGGGTCAAAGCCTGGAGCAGTAACTTGGAGTTCACCCAGTTCGCTTCAGCTGGGCTGGGGATAGGATCAGCCAAAAAAAAGTGTCTTTGACCCATGAAAAAGTCGGCGTTTAACATTCGAAATCGTTTTTCTAAGCAGCAACTGTAAGGATTTGATCAATAAACCAAGATATAGACGATATTCATATTCCAAAAAGGTGTTTCCTGGAATGGAGGGTACCCCGTTTTATCCTCCAGTCGTCATGGATGACCATGACTTAGTATTGGTTAACCCATGGTGACGTAGGGATCCCCGATTTTAACCAATAAAACTGGGATAAATTTGGGTTCAAGATGGGTTTGTCCAAAAATGGCGGGTACAACAACCAACCATCATGAGGATACAGCAAAATAAGCTATTCTGGGAGCTATAACCAACAATGGGATTTGAGCCAAAATATAGGATGTACCGTATATGTTTGCAATTGTAGTCAGTAGATTCACCGGTTCTTGTTGTTTCTCCCAATTTATTGTTGAATTAGGCATTTCATGGCCCTGGTTTCAAGGTGTTGATTCAAGTTCTGTAGTGTGAGGGATGAGTTGAAACCTGGTTTTGGGAGCTGATTTAGGTGTTTATCCAGCTGGAGTCGAAGCAAGATGTCTTTTGGTATCAATGGTTAGTTACTCAAGCTACTAGTGCTCATCAGTGAGTACACCATTCATAGAACTGGTTCATGGGATCATTTATCAAATTCACTGAAAACCCCTCTATTTCGTAGTAATGATAATGGCTTCCTGGCGTCTTGTACTTGTTCCAAAAGATCAACCCATTGGATCCTGCTAGTCAGTTGGCGCGTGTGGTTCAACCTTTGACCTAACAGTTTGCTACCGAAAATGGCCCAGTCGAAATTTCGTGGATTTTCCCATTAAAAATGAGGTGATTTTCCATAGCAAACTGTTAGTTTACCAGAGGTTCAACCAGCTGAAACCATCTAAAAGCACCGCCCAGGAAAAGTGTGCAACTGAAGGCAGTTGGGAAACAGCTCGACAAGGTCGGTCTGATCTGCAAAGGGGCCATGGCCGCTTCCTTGGAGATAGCCAGCTTATGGATTTGACACTATCAACTTGGCTTCATCTATGCCATATGAATAGAGTCTATTCAGTTGATTTTCTAAGTATCTTTAAACTCCAAAAAACATTTTTGGGTGTGAATTTATAGGTTGTTTTTAGTTATTTCCCTCCATGGGACCCGAAACAAAAAGAACACGTCACCTTCCCCTGCAACCAGCGGCTGCATGTCAGCACATGGAGGATCATTCTATTTCACAATAAGGTCTCAAAGTGGGGTTATGCCATTTTAATATCAACGGGCTTTTCACTATGATTTTTAATCCCTTGCCCTATCAAATACTACCCAAGCGTGGATTCATTTGCGGTCACTTATTGCTGGTATTTCAGGAGTTGGGGGGGCGGAAAAAAATGATGATTTACAGAATCATCCTTTCAACTAGCATAGATCCTTCCAAATAGATCCAAATAGGTGGTTAGAAGGCTATTTAACATTATTTTCCTCTCAACATTGACAAGAAAATCGGGGTCTATGTTATGGTCCATTGCAGAATGACTTTCCCACATGTTCCCACTATATATTGCCCGATACTGTAAAATGATTGGTTTTCCTATTATTTCTTAAGACCATAAATTACACGGGTTATATGCCCATGATTGATTAACCAACCAAAATATATCAATGGATATATTTTGGCGATTTCCCATGATTTCCATTGATTAAGCCACCAAAATATATCATATCATATTATATTGGATATGTATGGGTATGTGGCTATATTAACCACCGATCATCGCTTAGAAGGTACTATAGTATCCACTGATCAGAGATTATGTTAATCACTGGTTGTTGATTGAATACCTATGACCCCCGCTGAAATCAGGTGCTTCGGAAGGCTCAGCGGACGGAGCAGGACCTGGTGATTTCGGAGGACCTGACGAAGCAGAGCGCCTTGACCAACTTTATCCTCTATGTGGCCTTGGTGACCCGTTTCTTGGCACCATGGTGCTGTCCAAAAAATGATGATGAACATGATGAACCACCTGTGGCTCATGATTTTCGGCGGATTTTTCCGATTTTGATAGGGGGTCTGGGAAATTCAAAATGATGAAATTTGGGTGGTTTCCCTTCATTTTCTGACACAGCCAAGCAACAAAAGATGGGGAGTTCAATCAAACATAAGCAAACACATTCTTGGTTTTGAACAACCAAAGCAGCCAAACTTGGAATTTAAGTCTTGAGCAACAAAGGTCCAAACCTAATTTGTAAAAGGGGTAAGGCTAGTTGGCGGACTCATTGTCCGAGGTTGTCAACCGCGTACAGGTTTGGATCTCTTTGTCTAAGTAACGATTAGACACGGATTTATTGCTGTAGTAGCAAAAAAAACACCAGGAGGCAATGACATGCCATGATATGCTATTTATGTATCCATCAATAGTTGCACATCCTGTTGTGGGTTTAAGGTCTGGTTGGCTGCGACTAAGTGGTTTGTAGCCTCTTACGGAAATCTGCTTGTTGGCCAAAGTCGACCCTCTGTGCCCTTCGTAAACACCCATCTTGGTGGGGATTAGCGCCTCGATCTGGGCCTTTCCAGCTCATCCACTACGGGGGTCCAACAAACAAGCCTTTGGTGTCTAAGGAATGTTGTTTATTAAGTTGATCCTATGATGAAACGGGAACCTATGGAGCCTATACCAATATCACTGTAAGGATGATGCAAACCTCTCTTGATGAGCCGGTAGAATTGCAGAATATCAACAAGGGTTCTGCGCACTTCTTTACCTCTATAGTGTGACACCATGCTGATTTTGCGTGACTTTCTCCATGTGTAATTTCAAATACTGTAGTTCCATGTTCTGTCTTACCGTCCATTTTTTGGATGATCCCAAGTGCTAACGATGTTTGATGGGGTGAAACTACCCAGCAACCGCATGAGGAAATCTCTACATCCACGGTCGCTGGGTCTACGAAGAGGAGCTACGACAGGGGCTGCAGCAAGGACAAGAGGAGCAGCACAAGCTGGAACCAGCGATGGGAAGCGGGCTACGAAGGGGGATGTGAACCAACAGATTGGTGGCTTGCTTTTTAGATCATTATGACTGGAATGGAGAATAGTATATAATAGTTGATGAATTAATTATAAACTATATCCATAGTGGACAAGGTATTTGTAATTCATCATTAACAATGTAATAGATCATTGTTAGTTACTGTTAGCTGGAATTAGCAGACAACACTGGGAATTCCAGATTAAAAGGAACATGATAAAGGCAAAGATGATGGCCTACAATTATAAATTATAACCCAGAATACTAATTATTACAGGAAGCAACAATTAGTTAGATAACTAACCAAGGGAAGGGTATAGTCAACAATGCCACAAGAATGGAATTCGATGCAGTCTACCCTGAGCCTACAACCATCTATATACAATCTGTCATGCCAGCACAAACTGGGTACGGCTAGAAACAGAAACAAGAAATGGGATATTCATATTGCCAGCAACCAGGCCAAGAACCATGAGAAGATTGTGAGCAAGAATGACAACCGTCGAGCAATGGTGAAGCTTGCCTTTTTTTCATCCAGAATCAGGGATGTGATAAAACTACATCGGGTATGGTAAAACACAAACTGAGAGTGCATCTCCCAAGGCAAATGGGAAGAAATAAACTTCTTAGGGGTGCAGTTCCAATGTAACGGGATATATGGCCATAATTTCGGGGGCCCATATCCCATCTTATGGAGGTTGGTATGGTATTCTACCCATGAAAAATGGTCAATAACTTTGTCAAACCCAGTGCTTTATGGTCAGATCCCATTCATTGGGTTATATGAATCCACCAGCTTTGACAGTTAAATCACATTTTCGATAGTTAAACCACATTGTTGATAGTTAAATCATGTTAAATCATATCATATGGTTGATGTTTTAAATCACCAGCTTTGATGTGTTCATCAGATTTTTTAAAGTTTCAATCCACTGTTTTTGAAGGTCTCTATTGGATTTTTTTGGGATGTGTGTTACTTCAACGCCAGCAGGAGCTCCTGTCCCTTCGTGCCTCCTCGCAGCGGAAACTCAGCGACGCTGAAGCCTCCTGGTGGCTTGGCCGTTGGTGGTTGTGGTTCGGTGGCGCTAGTGAAGTGAAATGGGGGATATCAAGGGACATTAATACATCCAGAAATTTGAATAGAATAATGCTGGTAAAACAATAATAAACCATCCCCAATTTCACCACAAATAGGTGGTAGAAACCATCCCCAAATGGGTGGTTTATTATTGTTTTACCCACATTATTTGAATTGGGATTCATAGGCATATTAATAGGGATATACGATGGGATAGAACTAACCAACTTGATATTTGGGGTGTGTCAGAAATGGTGTATATGCCAAAATGGCCCTTTTGAATGGGAAAATGATAATCAACCATTGGTTCTTGAGGTGCCAACTAATCCCATCCCAGAAATATGAAACACTTAAACACACCCTAAGTATACCCAAATATGTGTAAGTCACTTGCAAAACCATGGTCTCTGGAGGTTGTTCAATATTTGGGGGAAGTGAGTACTGGGAGGAATCAGTGCTGGCTTGGCAAATCTTGGACATGAGATATGTTTGATATATATATATATATATACATTTGTTTATTGGGAAAGTCACCTGCTACATGCTGATATTTGGGTGATGATTTTTGACAAGCAGGTTAGATTGCCGCGGGTAACACCTTGGAGATACTTGGGGACATTAGGCAACATGGGGGCAAGCATGACATGATGTGAACTGGGAAACTCTGGGGACGAATTTATGGGCATGTGATATTGAAGCCATGGGATGACAATAACAACAATCCATCCATCCAGTCGTCCTCGTTTGATTGGCCTCTCTTGGACAGAATTTCATAGGAGAAGCATGACATTTGAACCCCATGGGCGACCCAGTACCTACCAAGCAACGCTTTGGACATGCTTCAAAATATTCAGAAATATTCAGATAGGTAGTAACTAGTAGACGTCTTAGTGTTGGTGTTTGCGTACAAACACACACACACACACACTCACACGTACTTTGCCAAACGTTGATGACGACCTCTCACAATTGTTAAGCAGTTGGCTGTGGTGCTTACTGGCGGAGGAACTTGAGATGTTCACTCCATCCGCGTTGCGAACCCTCCCGCAAACTTGGGCACTGGAATCATATCTCCGTTTATTAGTTTGCTGTCAAACATGTTATATAGTTGTTACAGTCAGAATTTATCTCTACTATGAAACTAGATCATGTGTGTTGGTTGCATCCCCAGGTGCTTGATATCCCCACTGTTGATCGTCCCGCGATGATCCGGAGGCGAATGGAACGGGAAGCCTTGCTGCAAGAGGCACAGACGCATCAAACGAAGCAAGAGGATAGGATTGCAGCGCTCCAGGCTGGGAGTTGATGAGTTTCTGGGAGTTTCCGTATGGGTACCCATCATCTATATATTTGAGAGGATTTTCCACTACTATAAACCATCCATGTTGGCAATACCTCCATATCCGATCTTAGGAAACCCGCAATTGGCTGAATCTTGTAGAACACAAGTTGACTGGTCGTCTGTGATAGTGAATCATGCCATGGGTACACAATGTTGGCGCATACAAAGGCAGGAACACTTTTACAAGTATCCTGGAGAGTGTTGAGATGTCTTCAGTGGCGTTGTGAAACAAGGGCAATCAAAAGAAGGGCATAATTTACATTTGATGTACATCAACTCCACCGTAAACACTACACGCTCCAGCCATCTGGAGCCTAACGAACATCTTAGCAGTTCGCGCACGGAAGGAAGAAGAAGATGCGCCGGTAGTTTTTCTTGGTTAGTTCACACGCCTTCAACAAATATGCTGATGTGTGTCGAGATTATTGTCCCCATCCTCGAAGTAAGGCACATACGGAAACGGGCATTTCCTGCCAACTACCAAAACATATATAGATATATTTTGGAAATAATTAGATAGTTTCGACGAATCTAAAAGGTCACAAAGCTCTTGAGACCCAAAAAATGCTTTAAGTATCTTTAAGTTATAGTGTGGCACCAATCCATTCCCACACAACCTCCACAACGACTAAGACTTTGTTTGGTGATACACTTGGTGGTTCCACCTTTTCTCCTTTGCGTTCCTACAGATGGAATGGCGGTCGCGAATGACTCATCAGGTTCAGGGAAGTGATGCAATCGCCAACTATGTATATACATTATACAGAATTATATAGATATGTGTATTGCCATGGTCATTATCGATCTAAGACATGCACTGTTTGACTTGATATGACTTGATATGGATTGTGCCACACATTTGCAGTTCAAACAACCAGTTTATAACACATGTATGTACCCTTTGTCAATTTACATATCTATGGAATGTGATGATGATAAAGCAATAATTGTTATATACATATACGCACAAATATACAACAGCATAATAGTGTGAAATCGCCAACCCCCTGCAGGCTGAGACGTGCCAACTGAGAGATCAAGTGGAGAAGGCTCAACAGCAGAATGATGCAGTGCACCTGGGCCGCTCAGAGTCTTTCCG
Organism: Symbiodinium sp. clade C Y103; assembly: GCA_003297045.1. Lineage (NCBI taxonomy): Eukaryota > Dinophyceae > Suessiales > Symbiodiniaceae > Cladocopium > Cladocopium sp. clade C. The sequence goes on along the minus strand of BGPT01000556.1, from coordinate 45,968 downwards.
GGATGGTACGTGTTTTTGCGAATGGGACAGTGGAGGAACGTCAGTGAGACCAGTCCGCCAATCATGTGCACCACATATGGGGATAATCGGATATATATGTTCACCAGCTAGACATTTACAAGTGTTCAGCAGGACCAGTATGTGTAAAAGTTTGCCATGGGAAATGGCTTCCGAATAATAATTAGCCAGAAAAAAAATTGAACAAGTTGGAGGTGAGCAACAAAACCTGGCTGCAGCTTGGTGTTTGAGAGGTTCATGGTTTGATTTATAGCTGTACTTTATAGTTATATCATGGTCCGCAACTCATTAGTGTGATATTCACCACGAGTGAACTAGAATTCAATCCTGTACGGCATTTTGGGGTATGAATCTCCATTCTCTTGTACCCCCTCGTTGAGTCGTTTGCTGAACAAACTGTTTTTTTTTGCATTTTTGTTTGCGCAATTCCAAGTTTCACTTCCTACACTTTTGTTCCACCGTGATTTTTTGAATCTTCTCTTGTTTATCCTCCGGTAATTTAACATAGCTATGGAAAGTGGCCTATTTACAGATGACGTACGTATTAAACATGTTGATGTTCCATAGCTATGTTGGTTTACCAGCGGGTATTCTTCTGAGAAATCAAACATGTGATGAATTGTGAAACTGTGCGGAGTGAGGACAAGGGCCCTTATTGAACAGCCCTTGTGGAAGAGAACCCTTCGTGATCTCTTTCGCCATGGCATTGATGGAAAGGACCCTATGAGGTCCCCATGCAGGGTATCCTACAGACTACCATCTGGTAGTCAAGCATAGAAAATGCCCCACTTATGTATAGTATATTATATTATATTATATTATATTATATCATATCATAGTATATCATAGTATATTAAATATATAATATATTATATTATATTATGTTATATTATATTATACTATATTATATTATATTATATTATATTATATTATATTATATTATATTATACTATATTATATTATATTATATTATATTATATTATATTATATTATACTATATTATATTATATTATATTATATTATATTATATTATATTATATTATATTATAATATAATTATATATATATATGTGATCGTCCCAATTAACGCCCGGTAAAATTCAAGATAGCTGATTTCTTGGCTAGCAATGTTTCATAACACCGGAGGGTAATCAATCTATTGCTCGCATTTGTTGCTTTTATATATGTTATATTGTTTTTACTATATCCCATTATATCCCATTATATCCCAAAATATAGTCAAATACCCCCAATTACATACCCACATTTCAGAGGTGCCTAAATAGGCTTACCCTCAAATCATCCATTTTATGGAGTTTCTACAAGAAACCAACCATTTTGGGTATCCCCTGTTGATGGAAATCCACATTGATCCCCAGCTGATGGGATGCTGAAAACCTCAGGCAGCATCAAGCCATGGAGCTGACGACGAGGTGCTCGAAGTTGGAAGGTGACGTGCCGCTTGGCCTCAGATGTTGACAGATCCCATGAGGATGTGAAAAAACTGGGGAAAAAACTGGGTAAACATCCGATTGGTTTCATATATATATATATATGTATATATATATATATATATAGATGATGCTATTACCAATAGTAAATCCATATGTTATAGTAAACAGTTCTCACTATGATCTTGATGGGTGTGGGTTTACTACAACATACTAGAACCAAGCTTTGGATTCACCCCATGGAAAGGGATTTACCATTTGCATGACTTCATCTATATATTTCAGATGGTTGGTTAAGGGTGGGTTGATACTTGATTTTTTAGCCATAATGATGAAGGAAAGCAAATAGTCGCAGTTAGAATTAAGTCCTTTCTGCTGGGTATCTGAGTTAAGCCATCAACATGTTCAGACCTGGGAGAAACACAAATGGAATGAGTGTGTTTTGGTTGTAATAAATAAACCATCCGGCTGGATACATGCACTCCTGACTTTACCTATCCAAGTGACACATGCAAAAATGATACAAACACAGTACATAAAACATGCACAGTAGCCAGTTGACCCCTATCGGTCGATGATTTGGCGTTGGTTTACCATGCCCAGGCACCATGTGCATTAAGATTGTTGAAGAGGTCTTGAAAATGAGCAGATGTTTTGGTAGCATCAGACAGTCATTTTTTTCTTGGCGCCGGACAATCCTGAAGCCTCGCCCTATGCAAATTGCTCAGTTACTGTAACAACCACAACAGCACCACCATCGCCACCACCGCCACCAACAACAACAGCAACAGACAGCCACAACTCTCAAATTGATTCTACACATGCAGACATTTGACTCCCATGTTGCATGGAGGTCATGATCCATGCCCCATGAGAAATCCTCTGCGCTGAGGTCTCGCTACACCGCTGGCTATGCTGAGATCGAATTCAAACTGCATGAAGTGCAACGGGACGCCCTCCAAAACGCCAAGGCATCGCTCTTGGCCAGGTCCTTGAAGGTAGATAGATAAAGAACCGGTATGTGGGATCTATGTGTGTATGGTTTTATACACATCTATAGATATATATGCATGAATACTTATACTGACATATGACATATGTGTTTACATATGTGTATACACATGTATTTGTTCATGTTATACATCCAGTATGTATACGTTAGGAGATTACGATATACCAACGAATATACAGGTATGAACAGTATACAGTATACATGTGCATGTACCCTTGTGTCAAATGTTTGGCATGCGGTGTTATTTTGTGTTCTGTTTGTTTCACGGATGTCCAACACAAGACCCTTCGTCTTTGAATTGATTTGACACCCATTCGAGTGTTTCCTGAAGTCAGTGAATAGATAGACTTGTTGATAGGAAGTGAGATAAACAGACTGGAATTGGGATACAGTATAAGCTGTCATAGCTGAGAAAATAGAGCTTAACATAGCTTAACAATGATTGACATTATACTAGTATATATCCAGAGCGTCACTGAAGCATTTTCTGTCACTGGACAATGACTTCCTGGATATTTGATGGGTCCCAGGCTGCAGAGTCGTTGCAAGAGGAACAGCAGCAGAGACTTCTTCGTTGCGGCTTGGAACGCCAGAAGCTGCAAGAAGATCTCCGCCACTGGGTCTGGAATCTAACATTGCCATGGAAGATGACATACAATAACCCATGTGTAGTCTGGTAATTAGATATGACCATTTGCCATATGTTAAATAGCCATGGGGTATGTCTTGTCCTGGTCTTGATTCGTTTTTGGTAGGGTTCAACATCACTTTTCCGGGAAACCTGTGGAAAGTTTGAAGGCAATTGATGACAAGGCATGTATTTCATGTTACCGACTTCCATGAATTAATGGGTTGATGGCAGGTTTCCAGAGATGAGAGTGGGGTGTGTGACAAATCTGGAAGCCCCCTGTCCACCAAGACGGTTTGTGAAACGTTGTTTTTTTTTGGCCGCAACTTCTAGGATCCAAACTTGGACAAACTTACGATTGACACCCTGGACAGCTTACGAAATTCAACAAATGTGCCGCCAGATTGTGCCAATGCAACCACTAAGAATAGGGATCTCATGGGATATTCATGGGAATTAATGGCATGTATATTTATAGTAATATGTATATATATATATATAGTAACCAACTACAATCATAAATTGGATTATATACCCAGGTTCTTGAGGGATGGTCATCAGTCCATTTTCATCGGGATTCAGACGGGCCCCAGTAGAGGATCCTATGGTTCTCGGATGACCATGACTCCCACGCAACTTGACCGTGGTAATTTGACATAGCTATGGAATAGCTGGCTAATTTGGAATGATTTTCCCAGCTAGAAACCTCCATTTAGTTCGGGGATTTTCCATGGCTATGTTAAATAGCCAGAGGGTAATGTTTTTAGTCAATTGTAAATTATCATGAATTATCGAACTATAGCTGAGCCATGGCTTCCACTTCGTAGACTGTTAAATCACCAGAGGCTACAAGTGATATCCAGGACTCACAGCACGGAGCCCTGCCGGCGAGGTGACTGCCAGGGAAAGACTCGCACGCTGCGGCAGGAGTTGGAGAAGGTGGAAAGAAATGGGAAAGCCATGGAGAAAATGGAGAACAGGGTTTCAACGTGCTTTAACTAGCAAAATGGAAACTTAAACGAACCAGTTTACACAAAAAACGGAGCGAAAAAGGAGGATTCAACTGGCGAAAGATGATCAAGCATTTGGATTTTACACAGCAAAATATTATGGCTTGACCAATAAAGATGGGGATGAAACCAGGGAAACTGCGAAATTCACCAAGGGAGAATGTTCTACAGCCAAATAATTGTCATGCCAACAAAGATTCATTGACGAATGACCAAGAACACAGGTTAGGAAATCAAGCAGCAAAAGTTGGGAATCCAGCTACCGTCCAACCCATCGGGTGCAACAGGTATGTCACATGATTTAATCACTGGGGTATACCGGTATACCATATGAGATTGGCTTATAATATGGTTGTTAGCCACTATGCAACTGGGATACAAATCCAAGTAATCAAGTAAGTAATGTGGGTAAAACATGGTAAAACAATAACAAACCACCCAATATGTTGATAGCTTATACCACCTATTTACAGTACGGTGAAATACTGTGAAATCGTAGATGGTTTCAATCGTCCCTTCAACCAATTTCGGGATCCCGTAGGCGGAGCTGCGATTGCAAGAGGCTGAGCAGCACGCCTCCCTTGCAGCAAGCGAACATTGGAATTTGAAGCAAGAATTGCATCCAAGCAGCAAACAATGAGATTGTCTACTAGCAAAAAGTGGGATTTTACGAGCATAGAGTGGGATTTAATCAGGCAAACAACAGATCTATAATATCTAATTAGCAAAAATGTTGATCGAGTCGGATAAACTATGCTTAACTGAGGCATGATGCCAAGAGCAAAGAGTCCATTTTGGAGACGTCATTGACCAGTCAGCGAGCCGAAAATCTTGCACTACAGCAAGATTTGGAACAGGCTGGAGATGGGCACTATAGGATGAGATATCTGGCGTGGGAATGATCTATGTTTTCCGCAAATTCGAGGTCCTAGAGAGTGCAAAGTTTGGTTACTTGTAGTCTATAATATAGTAAACCATCCAATAGCAGCTAGTTTGTTGCCCCGGTCTGTAAACACAAAAGTACCTGGCAGGGTTTCCATTTGGGCTTTGCTGATGATACAATCACCGGTTGTTGGACACCTGGGATCTGGTTCTGATTGCGCACATGCCTTGGGGTATCATTCCCATGCTATCCACTGGGATAGTGGTACATTTTTTTGGCGGATGACCTATCAATGTGAGGGAGAGCCCAAAAATCGATATCTTGGTCGCTTGAAAGAATTGGGTCTCCGACCGCCGTTTCTCATCGGTCCCACAGACAGAAAACGATGAAACATGGGATTCAAATGGACACTTGAAACATAGGTGACCGATGATGAAACCTATCACTATTTGATGAATTGTACACTTGGCTCAGAAGCTTTCTGGCTATGTCAGCAAGGAGGAATGATGTTGTGATGGTCAAGAGACTCATGTATTTTATATGATATACAGTAAGTGATATCCTATATTTCAATCAATACATATCAATACACTTACCGTGTCATAGTTTGCATATTAATTACGCAACCAACTCGCATCAACAGGTCTACAACCAATTCTCTGCTGCGTTTGCTCAGGCTGAAGCTCAATCTTCGGAGCTTCAGAGCGATTTGATGAGAAGCGCCGGGGAGGTTCAACAAGCCAAGCAGGAAGTTGGGTTATCGATCTCTCTTCTGAAGCTGGTAGTGAATGGGATGGGAAACGCCATCGGAAATGCATGGACATTTGTCTTGTTGCTTCTCAACTTCACCTTCAAGTGGAGGGTTTTCTAGCCAGTTCTCCAACTCAGCTGTAAGGCATAGATTGGGAAACTGAGGAACATATTGGCATTTGTTGAAACATCAGATCTATGTCAGTCGACGGGGCTGTTGTCAATGATCCCTGGGTTGATGGATGTTGATGGGGGCATAGGTAGCAGGAAACAATCTCTTGTTGGTTCCTGGTTGGGGGTTACCCTCCCACTTTGATATATGGGACCACCCAGCGACTGAGCTAGTCCCTGCATGGCCTGTCCCCAGTTTGAGGTCTATTATTGGCTCTACCCTGAGAACTCGAGATGATTTAAACATATTTAAACATATTTAAACCAATATCTTATTCCTTCACGTATATAGTGACATGATTTTTCCCAATGGTCACGCTTTATTGTTCCCCGGTGGATCTCACATTACATCCACCTTTTTGGATCCCCGGAGGAGTTATCCCAGCAGCACGCGGAACATCTCGCACTTCAGCACGACCTGACTCAGGCACCGGCACCCCAAGCAGCTGCGTGGGGCCATGGATTTCCCAAGGTTAGTTGGATCATTCAGTTGCCATCTCCAGGCGATGTATTGAATCATTGGATTTTGTTGGTATAGAAGATAAAGATCCACAGATCCACAATAAAACTAGTTATGAAGCAAATGTTGCACGAAAACTGCGAACTTGAGGTGTTGTTCCAGGTTCTTGCCCAAGCTAACATGGCAATGGAATGGCAATGGAAGGCATGTTTGGACACTCAACTGTGACCTAGACCCAGATCTGAATTTCCAACAATCCCAGGTTGTCCCTTTAGTGGCAAATCTACAGAACCCCATTGATCATCCTCAATCGATTTTTGGATGATAAACAATGATGATTGCCTTCATCAAACAGATCTGGGATGTAAACAATGATGTCAGATATCCGGGCGATTTATGGATTTTTTGATATACCTTCCGGATAAATGGCCCAGTTCTGGCGCAAACCCAGACCGTTGTGGTCAATTTTGCTCGCCCCTCCAGGCCGAAGCGCAGCTGCGAGCTGCTGAAGGACTGCTGGCGACGAGTGATCTCGAGTGCCACGCGTTGAAAGACGACCTACGCGCCTCGGTAATGTGATCAACGGGCAATTCCGCCCGAATTCATTTTCCCCAAAAATGCAAGATTCTGCTGTTTCCGGTTGTTGAAACTCAAAAATCCATGAAAACACCAGCAGGGCATGGGTGGGTGGCACCTGAATTCAACTGCAAAGCACCAGGTGGCAACAATATGTTTTGTTCTAATTGAACCCCTGTGAGCCGCACATTTAGCCAGAAAACTGGTTTTCGCCCGCAGTCAGGTTTTCTGTCCGACACCCCCTATTTTTTTTCAGACAGAAATTAACAGCTAAATGAAGGTCCAGGTATTGTTTGGTTTGTGGATGTTTGTGGCTTCAGTCTTTCGTATGAAAGAAAAACCGTCGATCATGTCATGAGTTGATTCCTGAACGGCTTACCAACCAGATTCAGTGTTGGTGGTCCATATAGTCCCATGTTGGCGGCTTCATGGCTTTATTCCACGCGAAATTCCAGAAAAGATTGTCAGAATTGTGTCTTCGTGTGGTCATTTGTTTGAAAACATCCACCAGTTTCATTTTGCCATCTTTGGAGCTCCTTCCAATATTTCAGGCTATTTGCAGCAGAACCTGAAGCAGGCTGGAAAAGCTTGAATGCTGCAGTTTGATGTGGGTATCTATCAGGCAAACATTGATTCTTCAACCAGCTATACAGCTGACCAACAAAGATTTGCCTGTACCAACAAGGATATAGACAAATCATGATAAATCGTAGAGAATCGAATGTCGAAAAAAAGATGGAAACATGATGAAAAAAATAAAAGAAGGGCAAAGACCCCAGATCCGGTCCATGTCAGGAGTGGGTTTTCGTGTGCATTCCACCCATAGCTCCACAGCGGTTGTGGAGGTGGAAGGCACCGTGAATGAATTGAGGGATGCGAACTCAGGGTCTCTCGGCCGAGACGGCACCACGGCCATGTCGTGGTATGGGGAAGATTGCATCACATTACATCACATTACGACATATTGCGAGCACAATATTCGAGAATCACAATATACCATTTTAATCAATATGTACTATGTAACTATGATATCTATATTATGTACGTAATGTTCTGTGTGGTTGGAATTAAGGCAGATTACGGCAGGTTATTCTGATGTTAGGAATTCGAAGCATTTCATCCACCGAAGCCGTTTGCAGTGATGCAAGGAAAGTTGGTGTCTTTCATGGTCTCTGTTGGCAGGGTTCCCCTCATTTTCGCGCAGTGCCAACATTTAAAGAGAAACCTAAGCTAAGGCTATGGCTAAAGCGGCTATATTGTTTCATATTGTTTCCGTGACATTTTGTGTTTGGAGTCACACTGCAGGGTTGACTAGGCCAATGTAGATGCCAACCGTCAACCCCTTGTTTTGGAATCGCGGAACCTCCGCGGTTTCCAGTCTAAGAGTGACGAGCCAAACTGCTCGAACAACTTTGATGTCCCAAGTTCAAGATTTTGCTGGGTGTACAATGGGTTGCGGGTGCCAGCTCCAGCAGGAAGAGTTTCACCACCAACAATAGTTCATTCAAATACGTTACAGTTGGCCAAAAGCTTAGTTTGGCTTCATGTTTGTTCGCCTTGGATGCTCAAACTATCTCAACTGTAGTATTGTTTCAGACCATCCAATTTGGCTCCATTGCTTCATTGTTTTACGTCCTCTATGTGTCGTGTGTTCGCATCTTTTTGGTGACACGATGCCATTTTGCTGCACCCCATTGTGGCTCCTGAGTCTGAAGACGAGCGTGGAGACGGTTCAGAAGCAGAAGACGATGATCGAAGAGGCCCAACTTTCGCCAGAATGATGTTGTAGATTTCAGACTGAGGATCTGAGCTGACCTCACCGTTCATGATGGTCAATCAAAGGGATCGGTCGATCGAAAACCCATTCTGTTTAAAATGCGGTGGGGGTTGGGATTGATGAACGATCCGATTCTGGGGCAAAGAAGACTGTCTTTAGCTCTGAGCCTCATGCATAATTTGGCAAAAGCTTGCAGTTTTTGTTTCAATGTGTTCCCTCGTTTTCGTTGGTCATAAGATGTCCAAGAATGAGAACATGAATTCTTTGAGCGCCCGCTTGCAGTCTGAGCCCATCATCGTTGGTTGCATGTAGTTTTGACCTCACCATATATATGTTTTGCAGCTGTTGGATGTTTGTTGGTTTCAGACATGGGTTTGTCTGAAAATAGGGTATACCCATAATGATGGCCATTTAATGGGGACAATATTTTTTTTAATGAGGACTAACCAATGGATTAAGAGGTACCACATGGATTTCAGAGAAACCCACATGGATTCTCCATGCAACTCATGATTCCCACCAGTCACTGGGATGATCGCCCGAACAGGAACTCCAAAAGACATCCCAAGTGCTTCAAGAGAAGATGGAAGCATTGGAGGCACGATGATCCGCTGGCGCCCAAGATGCAATGATGATGAATCTGAAGACCGAAACATGTTTGGACATTCATTTTTATGGTGTGAAGAAGCAAATTATAATGTGGAGCAAAACAAACTATGTTCAACTCAGAGGTACAAAAAAACACATAGTTGGGTTGATATGGGTTGTTGTATGGTGTGGGTGATTCAAGATCCAAAACAGTCGCATAAACAACAGTACTGATGCTTTGAAACCGCTAGGCCTTCATTTACAGCACATTTGCGTTAACTTAAAGTTGGTCAATACTGATAGATTGTATCTCTTGCTTTATCAATGTATGTGTATGATCCCCGTTCCAATTTCCACTACAAAGAGGGTGATGCCGTGCTTGGTACAAACCTTGTTTTTTGTAAGATTTTGTACTGAGAGGGTGTTGTCGTGCTA
>BGPT01000556.1:21869-36181 GCA_003297045.1 Symbiodinium sp. clade C Y103 | reverse complement strand
GATGGGGAAAGTGGTGTAAATATTAAATATATGTAAATATCTACTACCTGAGGGAATTGTCGCACATGAACGGGCACGGCAAGAGATCAGTGCGGGGTCTTCCCTTGCCCTCGAGCCGTGGCCATTGTGTGGAAGTTCTCTCAGGTGGTAGATATTTCGATATATTTATGCTCGCTGCATCCCAAGACGCACGTCACTGAAGATTGCAGTTTCAAAAAATTCACGGTTCCCAAGATACACTTTTCATATATCGCTGTGTCGCTGCATCCNTTTCAAAAAATTCACGGTTCCCAAGATACACTTTTCATATATCGCTGTGTCGCTGCATCCCAAGCCGCACGTCACTGAAGATTGCAGTTTCAAAAAAAATACGGTTTCAAAAATGCACTTTTCAGATATCTACCTACCCGCTGCATCCCAAGCCGCACGTCATTTAAGATTTTAGTTTCAAAAATTCACGGTTCCCAAAATACACTTTTCATAAATCTACTCGCTGCATCCCAAGCCGCACGTCACTGACAATTTTAGTTTCAAAAAATTCACGGTTTCCAAGATACATTTTTCATATATCCACTCGTTGCATGCCAAGCCGCACGTCACCGAAAATTTTAGTTTCAAAAAAAAGTATTTGGATCCCCCTTGAAATTCACCCCAAGGGGTTAGACCCCGCNTTTGTAACTACAAAATGCAGGGTCTAACCCAAACCCTACAAAATGGATGGGTGCAAATGAAAAGAACATCAAAAAAGGCAGCTCAACCTACCTCAAAAAAACCCCTTGAAATTCACCCCAAGGGGTTAGACCCCGCGTTTTTTTAACTACAAAATGCAGGGCCTAACCCAAACCCTACAAAAAGGATGGGTCCAAATGAAAAGAAAATCAAAAAAGGCAGCTCAACCTACCTCGAAAATCCCCTTTGAAATCCCCCTTGAAATTCACCATTGCGCAGAAGGCAAAAAAACTTGTGATTTTAGTGGTGAAATTCCCCAGGTGATTTTAGTCTTGATTACCGGTGATTTTAGTGGTGAAATCCCCCAGGGGTGGCCCTACTAAATGCTGACCTGCTACAAAATGCTACACAAANCCGGTGATTTTAGTGGTGAAATCCCCCAGGGGTGGCCCTACTAAATGCTGACCTGCTACAAAATGCTACACAAATCTTGAGGGAACAAATCTCTGGGATGCCCGGGGGATCCCCGGGAGATCCCCGGGGGATCCCCGGGGGGATCCAAACTTCATGTTAACCCTCATGTTAGGTCGTGCTTGATCGCAACTGGCTTTTTGTAGTAGCAAAAATCTGCATTTTTTAGTGATTTTCAGCGGAAAAAAAACTGCATTTTGTAGCATCTGCATGTGCCCGGCGCGTTGTATCTACAAAGTGCCTGCACAACTTCACCCCTGGAAAGCACACCCTGGTAAAAATATAGGAAACCGTTTCACTCAGCAAATTCATGGAGTTTACTGGGGGTCAAACTGACCATGGCCATGATTTCAACAGGGAGAAGGGCGTGAAGTGCACTGGCAAAGCACCTAACAGGCCGAGGCAGGGGGGCCCTGGTGGAAATGGCTAGGTGGCCGGAGGAAGGAGCTTTGGCCTGGAAAAATGGTGTGATCCTTTCCTGAAATACCACTGGAAACTCCCGGTTGAGTGTTTCACTAGATTGGTTTAAGGGAAAATTTACAGGAAACCCCTATATTTAATGGGAAAATCCATGGTTTCCTGTAAATTTTCCCTTAAACCAATCCAATGACTGTTGCATCTATTCATTTTGGGGGCCATATGGAGTGGCGTTAAATATTTGAGAGATGGGAGTGCTGACATATGGTCATTCATAGGGTGTTTCCATGTACATGGAACATCTACAGTTTGTTGAAGGGCTCCCTGAAAAAGATTAGCAGTGTTCAAAACCTCCGTTGTTTGATGACTATAGGGGATTATACTAACCTTGCGATATACATGCACATATATTTAGGATTTTTAGGGTACATATATATATATATATATTATATAAAATATATACCACAATCCATTGGAGGAATCCCTATCAACCAACTCGTATATATAAAGGGACGACGCAGGGTTTTGAACACTGCTCAAACGGTGGTGAATTTGACATGTTGAAATGGAAACCGCATGCCATGATATTGTGCGATTGCACATGGAAGTCACACTTAAAGCATCCAACATTTGATCGTTGCTAACTATCCTCGCTTTTGTCTGTGGGCGAAAATCCCAGGGCACTGTTGGTGGAACTCCATTTCTCTCAGATGCACATGTTTTATGGGAAGTTTAGGTAGCTGTTGAAAGTCAGCATTTTTAATAGGTAGATCATCCAAAAATTGCCCCTTACGGAGCGCTCCTGTGACGTGCTCACGCGAGGTTTAGAGTTGAGCAGCGGGCATGTCTTCACCAAGCCTAGCTGAAGATGCCTAATTAATTGATTCATGGTCAAGTTATTTGCATATAGCTCTACGAACAATATGCATATGATATGGTCATTGTTTCTACTCAGGGTAAAACCATGTATGGCATTGTGAATTATGTCGAATATGTATTATTGGACTAATTAGGTGATTGGAAAATTTGGATCAGTTCCCAGTATAGTGAAAGAAGGAAAGTGCGCGTGAGAGAGAGAGAGAGAGAGAGAGGGCGAGAGAGATACAGTACATGTAATTAGTTCCAGAGGTGCTTACGCTCACAATATGTTTGCAAAATACGTAGCTAGATAGAAGTAGACATAAGTATATAATAGTTTAATATAGTTTATAGATAATTATATACAAGGAGATAGAAGCAGGTAGAAGTAGATAGAAGTAGATACGTACTTGATCAAAAGTATCAAAACTGCACATTTCAACATGGTTTGACGGTCAGCGATAATTTGACCACAGGGTTCCCTTGAAGACCTTTGGGCGGAACGTTTTGCACCCAGAGGATGAGAAAGATCGGCTCCGCGCATGTCATCATTTCCGCAGAAGACCATTTAGCTTCCATCGGTATTTGCCCTTGCAAGACAATGTAGTCAGCAATCATCAGATCAACACAATGTCCACGTGCCTTGCAATTCCTCCACTAGAGAAGCAGCCAGCCGATCCAAGCATCGCCGCAAAACTGCGGAGCTTCCGGGGCATGGCCAGAATCATCCAAAGCGATACTCGCGCATGCTGAAGCGTGAAACTCACTTCGGTAGTACACCACCATGGCAAGAAATCATCAACTTCAGCAGAACCATGTAAGAGTTGCAGTTGCGTGTGTATGGGACAATCTGGTTACGGCACTCACACGCTTGCTAGCACAGTTATTTGGTCTAGTCCCGCACTCATAACAGTGCATTGTCTACTTTCCTGCATTCAGCCCAAAAATAGATAAAAACAGCCAATGGGTACACGAACATGAGTTTCTTCCACAGCGAAATCCAAAATCACCCAACATGGGTCGTTTTTAGTAAGGAAACCAATGATTTTGGGGTACCCCAAAATTTTTAATTTTTGGGGTACCCCAAATTCGAGAATAAGCACACCAATGCACACCCCCCCAGAAGATAGAACATGAGAAATTTAGAATCCCACTTAAAGAGTTGTGGTATATTTTTTTCTGGGCTATACCTGGATGATACAGGATATCGGTGACAAGTAGCACCTAGTGATAGCGGTTGTGTTGCTCTGGATGGCTACAGCTGGCCGCGCTAAGCTGGCCCCGAGTAGTGCAAGGTGCGAGTTGATTTCGGCGCTGAAATGAAGATGTGGACTTTATGACATCGGGTGCTTCCATAAATGGAGGATTCCCCTGAAAGTGGATGGTTTATCATGGAAAATCAACATGGACGTTTTGGCCCCCTATGACTTATAGGACACCTCCATATGTACCCTCCGGTGTCATCAGCTCTATGGCGCAAGCTGGAAAATCCTCCAGCCCCTGGCAGGTGACGAGGCTCCTACAAAGCTTGTGAAAGAGGGATTACCGTTTGTTAGTTGGACGTAGCTGTAGAAAATGGATGAACATTGTCATATGTTTATGGTATTTATAGGTAAACGATTTGTAAATGGGCATCTTTTATGGGTACGTATATGCTAAATTTTACCAGAGGGTAGTGTCTGGTATGTGATATGCAACAGCTATATCTACACACACACACACACCACTACATCGGGTCTAATCATTCTATATATAATCAGTTCTAAAACCGAATTTGTTGATAGTCATGTGCTTCCTCGCCTGCGATTACCCATTCTGTTTGAGCCAAGGAGGTCATGGGAATCCTGAGTATTGGTGGTTTCAAGCCAACGATATTTGGGATGATAATCCCCAAAAAGAGCCTACGTGATATTATAATCTTTTTAGGATGATTGACAAACTGGATCAAGCACTTCTTTAGCCCTTCCTTTTTGGGGAAGTTGACTTTCACGAATGTCCACATGAAGTCTCCTGCGCCGCTAAGATCGTCCGACACGTTGCCTCGTTTCACAATGTGTAGCTGCTGAAACCTGATTCCAATCCCTATGCCGTTGGAAACCGCGCGGTATGCACAGTTTTGGGGCCCCCGAAGCTACAGGTCTAGTGGTTTGGTTGCATCCGGTTTAGGGATTTCGCCCACAGTCGTATGTTATATCGTTATATCATCTTACATCATTGGATTGGTGAAACATGGTGGAAAACCCTCCGATTTGATTGTTCTGCGGGCCCATAGGCAGCTGCAGCTTTCCGAATTCGATTCTTCCATGGTCCGTCGTGGCGCGTTACGAATGACGCGGCACAACCGGTTGAAAGAGATGCGCTCAGCGAATCTCCGGAATTACCTCTTCCAGACCAGTCAAGGTGATCTCTTTATTCCGGGTTTGAGGCTTACTAACCCAAAATATCCACTTTGAACTGCCAGGTCGCTGCTTATTGTTGAATGGTCAATGTTTTCCTGCTAATCAATTTCCTACAACTTCTAGCATGCCTCTCGATACAGATCAAGATCTTAAGTATTGCCAAGTGGCTGTGAAGAATGATGATAGACCCATTGATTTTGAGGATACCTTATTTCCAGACAAAGCTAGGAGAACTGATATATTGAAAGGGCAGATGAGGGCACATTTCACGGTCTCGGCATCAATTTTCTGGGCTTTGTTATTTCACGCCGCTCCTTCAGAAAAAAAACAGAAATACCATTTGCTAATCAAACATTGACAGTTGAAAATCCAGCATTTAGAGATGAATATCAACGCTAGACACCTTCATCTATTCTGGATTTCTCATTGCCGTGTTTGATTAGCGGAGAGTATATCACAACATGAGCTCGCTGGTCTTCATATTTGAGTTAGGAGCTGCGTGAAAGATTCAAGAGGTAGATATCATATGATATCATTATCATATTATATTTGTTTAGCCCACTTGAATGATTTGACCCCATTTTTGGGGCGGGGAGTTTGTGAAGTCATGGGTCATTATCACTGTGTCACTGCACCAGCGCTTCAGCATCGGCCGGGAATGCGGACCCATCATTTTCCCGATTTCAAGGGGATGAAGAACGGAGCTGAGAAGATCTGAGAAGCGTTTCGAGTGAAGAAATAGGGGATCCCAAGATATCCCACCTTCAGGGTGGAGGATATGGAGGTGGAGCTCAGCCAGCTTGTGAGTCTTTGTGAGAGCAGCCCTTACTAAGTTTCGCGTACAATGTCCCGTGCTTAAGTTCAAAGAATCATGCCAATGTTCAATACATCAGTGTCTTTTTGTGATCCCTGCGTTGCTGCTTGTATGAAATTGTATGAGCATCCTACTTTGCGAAAGATCTAGGTCGGCGCGGGCAAGCAAACATGGTCAACTTGGCAAACACAGAACACATTTATGTGGAAAAACCACTACAGTTGTCCTAATTCTTGGCAATGTCATTTTCAAGTCAAGGAGTTTTCCATGATTTGCCTTAGACTTCTAGAAACCAAATGAAACCAATATATTCCAACTCATCCCATATCCAACTATTGTTCATTAAATCCCCACTGCATTCTTACATTTGCTCAAGATGATCTTTCATTTTTCCGTTGATAAATCCAATATATATATATATATATATGCTGAATCTATATGGAATCGTTTCTTTTTTTTGGGGGCCACCTTAAGCAAATTCCACCTTGAAATCAGCTGCTTGACCCTTCAAGGCGCAGCTGTACCCCTGAGCGCCGGCCCCAAGTCGCTCGTGCGGCCGGCAGTGGCAGCAGAGCGGCGGCGAGGCGGAGGGTGGATGGACAATAGTGGGTGGGAACATCATGAAATTGAATGAGATTTAATGGGGTCTAATGTGATTTCATGATTTTATGGTGATTAATGGGAATCGAATGGGATTTAATGGGGTTCAATGTGATGTCACGTTTCTGTGTTTTTGGGTTTTGCCATTGAAACTTGCCGAATACCCTCGTCCCCCAACAGGAGCCCGCAAATGAATAGTTCCAATGAAATCAAGGCTTCTTGGGGTAATTTGATATTAAGGGGAAAGACGAGAATGGAGAAACAAATGTGAAAATGGCAAGCCCATATGGGAAGATCATGGGCAAACGTGGGAAATTCACCTGCAAAAGCAGGAAATGTGAAATGCTTGCGAACATAGAGATCATAACATTGGAAAATCTCAAGCTAAAATGGGGAGGCACTTGGGCGACTCCATCAATTCAGGAAAGAGCGTGTGGTAAAGTAGCAGGTGTTTTTTTTACTATTGGGCCGATATGCACATCACTTATCAATATACTTATCAAACTGATCACCCAAGTGATTCCACGTCTTGTGGATGAATTCATGACAACTCCCCTATTAGACTAGCAATATATGGGCTTGAAATGGATTGTCTGAAAATAATATAAAATAATGTATTGTACTGGTTGATCAATAACTTCTCCATCTAAATGGCCTTTTTTTGGGTACCCCATTGCCAGACACGGAGCATCTCTCTGGCGTTTCCTGCGGGGAGCAGGAAACGAAATCTGCGGGCGCTGGTGCTCGAGGAGGAGCAGCGTGGTTGATGACTTCCCCTGGTACTTCCTGAAACCTGTGCCGGGTGGGGATTTTACCAGCAAAAACTTACCGGTGCTTAGCAGGGAATGGGAGAATGGGATGATTATTAATGGTTAATTATTATAGGTCATTCCCCCATTCCCTACTAAGCACAAGTAAGAAAATTGTGGTTTAAGTTTAACTCTAAACCATCGAAAATGGTGATTTGAAAAATCAAACACTGTGATTTTGCCAGCAGAAAATGTGGAATATGGAGTTGTGGATAATTAGCTAAGTTGGTTGAGTATTGTATCGTTATGTATCGTTCACTCCAATCAGACTCTAATCGCTAGGCTTTACGGCAATTAAAATCATGGCGAATTAAATCAATGATGGGGTGCAACTGGAGGGTTGCCAATGGCTACCTAAAATTACCAGTGGACAATATTCAAGCCAGAGCTGATCCTAATCATGATCATGTGATATCCTTCAAATAGATTTGATATGTGTTTTTCCATTTCGATCAGTTTGTGTGGCGTCTATATGTTTCTATAGTCTATGTTGATCTGTATTCTGCATCAGATCATCAGATGTCCACCGATGTCGGAACCGGCTTTGAATCCGCCAAGTGAGATGGGATCCCATCACTATCCACTTGGACCTGCAGTTATCAAACATGGAAAAAAAACTCCAATAGCACACCCAGTTTGGACTACTGGAGGGCAATCACCATGACCCAAATAGGGCCCCTGGCAATCAGAGTCATGTCTTTGAAGGAGAAACGCATCCAAGCCGAGCGCCAGGCAGTGTCGGGCCAGTGATGCATCTCACGCAGCACACCTGTGAATCCAATGGCAATGTCCAGCTACTCAGTCAAGTAGAGAAAGTTAGGGTGGTCATGTAGGGTCTCCTTTTGGAACTGTCTAAAAATGCGGACCTTAAACACATCTAGTAAAACGTATATGCGTCTATAATATTCTATAACACTAATTAAATGCATATCCCTATACCAACTGGATTAAACAAGCACAAGTGTAAGTACACGAACATTAGCATGAACATATTTTATCTCACAAAAACCGGTTTGGAAGATCTTGGGAGCTTGCAACCCCAACACAAACAGCACGACACCATTGCAGGCACAGGATGCCATGGCAACTCCGCCAGCAGAGCCGGCCAGAGCCGCAGACTGTGCGAGCGACGGGCGGGATCGAAGCCGAAGTAGGACTGGGCACGAAAACAATGGGAAGACAACAAATCAGAGTTTGGATGGCTGACAAAATGGGGATTTGGTCAGTACAGTGGGATTTGATCAACACACAGTGGGATTTAAGCAGCAAAAATTGGGATGCAATCAGTGAGGAATACACATAGCATTTCATAGCCACCAATGGTACTATAGGGGTAAATGGGTATCTGTTCTTTTTGTTTGTGTGAAATACACACAAATATGAATATGTATATATACATATATATACATGTATAATTGTGTGTGTGAGTGATGTATGCATATACATATGTATATATTTATATATAGATGTACCATCATATACCTATACTTATACATATACCTGCTTTTGGTAGGGGACTTGGTTGTTTCTTCCAACTACGTGCTCATTTCCCATGCAACCTGTAACTACGATGGTAATTTGCAAATGTACTGAAGTGAAGTTTTACAGAAACCCATTGTTTTTACATTGAACCATTGATTTAGTGGGGGGGCGTAGTGTGGATTTTGCTCTAGATCATGCTGTGGGATGGATGGCTGGCCAAAGGTCAAAACAGCGTGTTTTGAACATCACAGGTTGTTGGTTTCATTTTTTTTCACCATGTTTTAACTGTTTTTGTTTTACTGTAAACATCTTCAGTTCATATTGAACCGATGGTGATTTCCCAGCATTCCAGGGGGATTCCCTCCACCAACCAGACCAGCCGACTCCATGGGATCTCCAGGAGTCCTCGAGTGCCTCCGTGTGTCCTCCCTCTGGCGAGCGACACATTGGATGTCTCGGTGAAGGCGGGGAATGGCCTGGTGAACTCTTGTCCTGAGCAGGAACTGAGGATGAAATCGTTCAACATTGTGGTGTAGCCTGGGGCCAAACAGTGGAAAACGCACTTCGAAAGTATGTATAGCCAAATTGGCAATCAAGCATGGCAATGAAAATCATGCATTTATAGATGCCTTTTCCCATTTGAATGCCCTAAAAACAGGATGTTCCAGGTAGTCAGATGTGAGCACAGGGTAGAAGAATCATCAACTATCATCTATCAACTATCATCATATTTTCCATGGTGTGTGAACCTACGAGGTATCTAGGCCACGGCTTGAGCAGCTTCAGCCGGCGGTGGCCTCTCCAGCTTTCAGACCTGCCTTGTTCGAGACCTGGGGGGCAGGGAAATGCCTTGGATGTGGCTGAGAGATGCCGAAAGATGCTGAAAACTAGGGATCCAGAACTCCGACACGGTGAATTTAAGGAAAATAATCGCTGGGGTGCCGACGGGTGTGATTTGTATTGTCCTTTTGCGTTTATTTCGCGCTATGTCCCAGAACACGCCTATGGCACGAGAAAGAAAGAAAGAAAGAAATCGCTGGGGTAGCCACAATTTTGGGACACAGACTGTTATAGGGCCACGCTTCGTACAACTTCCTGACGAACAAGTCTCGCGCCTCGCGCGAGGCTGAAACACGCCAGTGGAAACGTGGGTTCATGTGACCACTAGATAGGGAAGGAGTCTACTAAAAATTTAGTACCTCAATCCCTCCCTTCATCCATCCATCCATCCATCCATCAATTAATCAATCATAATCATCCGACCTTAGTACCTACAAGGTTCTTTACCAGAAACAGGTGTTTTTTGAAGGCCTGGAATGGGTGGAGATTTGCCGAGGCCTGAGATGTGCAAGATGAGCTTCACCACCAACAAGGCTGGACGATTTTGCTTGTTACCCCTTGCTATTTGGGGCCCCAGTGATCTTTGTTGGTTTACATTACCCCATCGAACCATAGTTATATCAGCTCCAGTATCAACTTGACTGAAGAACTAGTTATAGTTACAACATCAACTCATATTAATGTGAACTCGTGTCAACTCTAAACCACTGTTTTGTTGCGCAAGTCCCCTGCTTTCAGGCCTCGCTGAGAGGGAGGAAGCCGCGACGCGCTCGTCGCGAGGCTGGGGATGGTTTGTACAACCCATAAAATCGTGATTTTGCGGATGGTTTGTAATTGGGTTTGCCACATTAGTTGACTCTGATGCTGGCAATGGGGATTTAATTTATATATGATATATGATATATGATACATGTTAATATGCTTTAATATACATTTTTTTATAGACTTTAAAGGGTTTAATGATGTTGCGTGGGGTGGGAAAAACAATCTGGTGTATGAATATACGTTAATGGGGTTTCATCAAGATTTAATACACTACGGGGTTAAGTATATGGTATAACTCATCATGGTATAACAGTTTCCGGATAGTGGGACACATTGGCAGGTTGCTCTTTTGCTTTAGAAATATTTTTCCCAATAATTCCCATATCCATACCATGATGTTCCATCATTTTCCCATGAATTCCCATGAAAATAGCCATCATTTGGGGTTAAATCATGTTAAATCCCTAATTTTCAGACACACAAAGCGGTTGTGCTGGTCTTCGGGCAGGCGCCTTCCGCGCCTGCGAACGGTGGGGCCTTGAAGGCTATGGACCTGCGAGCTGCCACGCACCTGACACAGGCAGTGACGGGATGGTGAATTGTCCATTGCCATGTTTGATTGCCGAAGGGTAGATGAATAGGGACAATGATGGTTTTCACTCCTGGATTTTGGCTGCCCTATTCTGAGACAAGCCCACGTAAGTCCAGAAAAAGAACAAGTTTTGAGTGGAAAGTAATCTTCCAACCATCCGTTGGCCCTTGCTGTCATGTTAATTTAGGGATGGTGACATGGATGAACCAACAAGATGAGGATCTTTTTTGGGATATTTAACCAACCACAGACAGTGACTGGGTGGTTCTCTTGATGTGATACAAAAAGTGGCTAAACCAACGATATTGATGGGGAATCAATGGGAGTATCCGTTTAAAAAGTCTTAAGTCAGGGTCTTGACATGATGTGACCAACAAATGATGGGGTGTTCTTGGGATATTTGGGTCAACCAACTGGATTTAGAGCCCGTTTTTCTCTTTGCTGCACCCGACTGGGAACCCAGAGAACAAGACACGACATCTAGGACTGGCCAAGGATGGCATAAGACACTTGGACGTGTTCACATCACATTTACAGTGTACAGTAGTTCACATGTCTACTGCGGTTTGCTGGCGTTTCTTTTTGGGGGGCGGGGCCTGTATGTGGGGGTGTTTCTAAGACTTCTTTGGCGTTCCCAGGGTTCTTCGTGTGCATGTTGCATGTTGGATCTCTTTGATGGGATATGTAACTGATGAGATGCATAGCTAAGTCTCTTCCACAATTAGATGCATACAACTCTTCGGATGTGCTGCCATCGTCGGCTCGGGAAATGTGTTGATTTAGACAGCTCAGGTGGCTTGGTCACTCCATCTGTAATTCAAATGTCAAAATGCTGCAAAGAAATGCAGGAGAAAGCCAAGCATCTGAATTGCCTACAAGGTGGTGTGGAGCTCCCTAAAAGTTATTCAGTTGGTTTATGAACCCCATATATGATCATATATCCTGATATATCGTGATATATCGTGATATGCCTGCCATAAACCCCAATTTTTTGTATAGGTCTTACTTTCCAGGTTGAGGACAAGTTCATCGTCCTTCGGTGCGACTCGGATCTTGATGGTCTCTTGGCCGATTCTTTCGGGGCGATTGTTGGGGCGATCCAAGACATACTGTAGATATTTATGGCAACTCAAAAAAAGACTTAAAGATAGAAACATTGGAAACCTGGAGATTAATTATAAGCATCATCTGGATGTGAAACACTGTTCGGCATCTTTTCAGCTGGTTGCTATGATGTTCGCCTAGGATTCTACTACCCCCCCCCCAGTTTACTAGAGAGGGGGTACCACGTATAGAATGAATTTGTCACTAAAATTTGCGGAACCCCATAGTTAGCCAAGTTCAAACTATATGAAATTCCATTGGTTTCTCTAGCAAAATGACCTACAACGATTGGGTTTTTCATATCTATATGTCAATGTCATGTAGGGCATATGATGTGGAAATGTGAAATCCAGAATCTAGACGGGCGGTTTCCAGCATTTGACATGTCCATCCGCGCCGGGGATTTTTTTGGCTGAACCAGTGGATATTACCCAACAGGCAAAGAGGATCATGGAATCAAATGGATACTGTATTTTATTCCGCTTTAGTGGCATTTGTCATCCTTGGTAAATTTGGACATTTATCCCAACACCCAAAAACATGATCAATGATACATTGATACATGATGATATATGTTGCCTATGCAGGCGCTGGGTCGATTGGAAAATTCGCAGAGAACCGATGGTTTCCGCCAAAGATGGGCCTTTCCTGTGGAAGGAATGCTTGTATCAACCCAGTCAAGATTGAAATATATTCTGAATATCTAGCGAAGCTTAGACTGGAGTGGATAATTTAGATATCAAGCCAGTCAAGCTTTGGATTGGACTCATTTCAAACATCAACCCACTCAAGCCGAGTAGTGTGAAGCCAGTCAAGCTTAGATCCAAAGCATTGTGAATGCGCATGGTTCGTTGTTTTCTCCGCATGATTCATGGTCTAATAATCAATCCCATCTCTTTGAACACCCCCATTCTAGGGTCCCAGTCATATTTGTTTTCACATTTCATCCCCCATAAAACCATGGTTTCCTGCAGGGGTGTGAAAACAGTTGACCAAGGACGTCATCCCGGAGGTGTGGTTCTGATCGTGGACCAGCATGCAGCTTCTGAACGGGTCAGATCCCCGAGAAGCAACGACTTGCGTCAAAGATCCCATGTCTGTGATCCAGACGCAGGAAGAAAGGGTTTACTAAGGGTTCCAATTGAATGAGCTAATTATGTGATAAATGATCTGTAATTAGATATTTTAGAATTGTTTGGATATTTTTAGATACTGTATTCCTAGATACCTTTAGATATCTGTAGATATCTTTAGATTTAAGGAAAGCAAGCAAAAATGGCGATGAAATACACATATTTTGTGTTGAAGACATGTTGGCAGATAATATTTGTCGTTGCGAAGTTGAGTCACTGAAAGTCTGAAAGGTTCATCAACATGTTCACACATGAAAATAGCTACAGCGGGGTGATGATTTTGGAAGCGAACCGCAATCACCCATGTGTTTCAAGAGACTGTGAAGTTATAGGCTCCGTCCAACTAAACCATTGAGATTGACCAGATAGGATCATCTGATGAGAGATGCACAAGGGCCACCTTTCATGGACTGGTTAAAGTGCCTCCTGGGGGTTGATTATGGCTAAGGCATTTTTTGAAAAGGCCTTGTTGGGGGAATCACTTTGAGACGAGATGGGAGCTCCATTCCCATGCTCGTTGGATGTTGCCCGTTTTTGGCTCTAATAGCTTCGCATTTTTTTCGATGGCAGCGATACGCCATGGAACTGAGTTTTTGGAGCTGCACCTGCAATGACAGCGGCAGCGGTGTACTTTTAAAGCACCTTGGCCATTGGGTGGACAGAGTTGGGTTGAGGCGGTTAAGAGGTCGGTTTCGTTTCGGTTTCTGAATGGTATCCGTGTCTTATTTCGGATGTTGGTTCAGCGGGTCTTGAAATAGGTAGAAGATTCTCAAGCTGGAACTGCCAAGAATGGCAACGTCCATTAGGAAAATCTGCTTCCAAAACGTTCCAAACCTTCCTCCTTCCGACTGCAGGCAGCGCATTCCAGAGGTGGCCCTGTTTCACGGCTGCACATTGGAAGCTTGGCACCTCGGTGGACACCGTGGTGCTGGTGGCGGGAAGTGTGGGAGATGCTGTGTGGTAAATCCTAAGAATATCTGATAGATAATGTGGGTAAAACAATAATAAAACATCCATTTTGGAATGGTTTATGCCACCTATTTATGGTGATTTGGGGGGAGCCACTCTTGGCCCGAACTTTCTCGGAGTGTGAGCTGTCTGCCACTGCCGAGGTAGCCAATCGGGTCCTGACATCCTTCTTGTGTCATTGAGCCATGGNAGCCACTCTTGGCCCGAACTTTCTCGGAGTGTGAGCTGTCTGCCACTGCCGAGGTAGCCAATCGGGTCCTGACATCCTTCTTGTGTCATTGAGCCATGGAATTTCTGGCTGACATCATATCCCAAGGAGATGCATATGGTATGACCGGTACACCTTTCTTCCCTGAAAGAGCCAACCTTTTGATTTCGAGATCAACACTG
>BGPT01000556.1:1984-12000 GCA_003297045.1 Symbiodinium sp. clade C Y103 | reverse complement strand
TCAAAAAAGTAAATGGACAACTGATGATTCCACTGCATGTGTTTTCTGTAACGAGCCAGACAGTAAGGAACACAGATTGTTGCACTGCCCAGCTATGGAAGCAATCCGTGAACAACACCCCAAAGCCATTCAAATCTTGACCGATGAGACACCAGGATGGACAGAACACCCTGTCATTTTCCAGCACCCTTTGCAAGGTTTTGTGACTCAGCTCCATGACCGAATGCCAGCAGTTGAAGTCCCAGTGGATATCCAAAATCTCTTGGCACATGAAGTTGGTTCTAACCTTACGCTGTATACTGACGGAAGTAGCAACCACCAAGCCAATCCATGCACCCGATTTGCCAGCTTTGCCCTTGTGGCCGACCTGGCCACCAACAACCATGAGAGATTGCGCCAAGCTGACCGTTTTTTAGCCACTCACCAAGAGCCAGACACTTTGATGACAATTGCCTGCGGCCGAGTCCAAGGGTTGCAGGGTATTCATCGTGCGGAACTTTCGATAATCACCATAGCCTGCGAGTGTTTTGAAGAGTTCACTTTGTATACAGACTCTGTAGTCTCTTTGTCAGCGGTAGAACAAGCACGACATGCAGCCACCCCAGCAGACTTTGCTGACCATGCAGATTTTGACCTGCTGTTGCGATTGCACCGTGTCCTGACAGATACTCATGTTTTTCGCAAGATC
This sequence comes from Symbiodinium sp. clade C Y103, assembly GCA_003297045.1. Lineage (NCBI taxonomy): Eukaryota > Dinophyceae > Suessiales > Symbiodiniaceae > Cladocopium > Cladocopium sp. clade C. Next base: position 11,312 of record BGPT01000556.1, on the reverse strand, counting down.
AAGGCACATGTTCAGCTGGAATCGCATGAATGTAACCTTCAACTCTATCACCAGTTAGGTAATAAGAAAGCTAACGATGCAGCCATTCAGACNCAAGATCAAGGCACATGTTCAGCTGGAATCGCATGAATGTAACCTTCAACTCTATCACCAGTTAGGTAATAAGAAAGCTAACGATGCAGCCATTCAGACCAACCGATCTTTGTTCCCTGAAGCAGTCCGTGAATTTGAACAATTTCATGAGGAGCTCACGATGGAACAGCGAAATTTGGCTACTGTCTACAGTTATTTTATTGCTTTACAACTGGTTAAGATAAAGGTTGACATGACGAACCCCACGACAGGTGTTGCAGAGCAGTGCAAAATACATGCTACAGACCCATGCAAACTCTTCTCAGAATGGGTGCCCGACCGGTTTTGGACAGCACCAAGGCCTGTACAGGCCCAAGCCCTTGACAAATGCCCTTTTGGACAGCAAGTTGCATATGCCACCTTGAAGTTTTTGATGTCTTGCAAGTGGCCTACTCATGAGTACGGCNCCAAGCCCTTGACAAATGCCCTTTTGGACAGCAAGTTGCATATGCCACCTTGAAGTTTTTGATGTCTTGCAAGTGGCCTACTCATGAGTACGGCCCACTGCCGGAGCCTGTAGGTATTTCCTGGCTGGAGATAGGTCTCGGCATCATGCTGGAGCTGGGGGCCTATCTTCCAGTGAAAAGACAAAGTGCTGATGGCTCCTACCACCCTGTTTTTATCCACACCTATGCAGATGCGCTTTTGCATGCAACGACGATGACGGAACAGTCTGAACAAGCACGATATATCTTTGCCCATGTCAACGACCTCATTCCTGAGCGATTGNCGCTTTTGCATGCAACGACGATGACGGAACAGTCTGAACAAGCACGATATATCTTTGCCCATGTCAACGACCTCATTCCTGAGCGATTGCTACCTGACATACCCAGAGGCCAGGTCAAATCACTGTACATGATGGGTGACACTTTTTTTACAACTGGTTTGATGCTTCGACCGTTTTTTGCAAAGCAGAGTGAGGTGATGTGTATGGTACGAAATTTTCTGGCGGGCAGCCGTAGAGTTATTGATATGGGTTTCAGAAAGACCCCACAATGGCAACGAGATCTTCAGAAAGCTGACTGGCAGTGGAACCGTAGAATTAGTGAAGCACAGGCTGCACGTCGGTGTGTCCGACAAGCCCGGCGGTGCAGGTAGATCTTTCTCTTTTCACCTCGGCAAAGACCTTTGGGCGATCGACAAATGGTCCCCCTCACGAGGCCGATCTCAGGGGGGGGGCCTTTGGTAAGTGGAACAGGTGATTTGGGGGATGGTTTATTATTGTTTTACCCACATTACAAGCAATATCTTACATAGATTTAACCAGCGAAAATGTTCACTTCAGAAGCAAAGAAGGTGACTTCACGGGTCAAAAAGGGTGACTTAATCAGCAAGAATTGTGATCCAGACAGTAGAGCAACAAAAATGGTGAGTTGCGTAAGCGACAAAATATAAGGCACTATCCAAAGTGACTGGATCGGAAGAGCTTAGCTCTTCGAGTCTGTCCCAAAATTGGCAACTCCTGCTGCTATAAAAATCAGTTTCATGACTATATGACTTGTGTTTGCAAAGCAAACCCAACAATGCAGGTTTTCAAAAATCAGTTCGGCCATCTATAGACATACTGACATAACCTTATAAGATCTTAGAAGTATAAGTAGAAGTATGCCATGCACTCTGGGTATGCGTTGTGAAGTATTGATGTTGAAAAACCTCCGCCTCGAAACCGGCGAGAGACCTCAGGGGGACCGGTGAAGAAACCAATGTTTTGGTGGCTCAGTCCTCGGCGTCCTCGTCGCGATGCAACTGGAATAAAAGTCCTAAAAGTAGTCCATGAAAAAAATGCTTAATGTTGGTAAAACAATAATGAACCATCTCAATTTCACTATAAATAGGTGGTTTATTATTGTTCTACCCACATTGTCATAGTTTACCATCATTTACCAAGGCTGCAAACCCTCTCCACCACCCCCCAGCGCCTTGGTGAACTCTGCCCCCGTGAGCTTTTGGAAGGCCCTGTGCAGCCTCAACCAGCCACCGCGGACGTAGGCCTCCCGCAGCTGTAGGTGTTGCTCCAGCGCAACTTGCAACTGATCCGTGTAGGGACCCTGGCGCAGGAGTTGCGCATGGGATATGGATAGCCTACTTGGGGTGCAGTTGAGGTGGAAAAAAATGGGTATAACTGTGGCTACAAAGCACCATAATTTGGGATGTGACCTCTGCAACTATGGCTCTATATCCACTTTTATTCCAAGTATACGGATGCAGAACATAGGGAACATGTATGAAAGTTCATGTGTATATTATGTTTATGAAATGTAGTTATTCATGTGTTTATCTATTTCTTGTTTTGATTCAATTTATTCATTTAGTTGTTCATTTATGTATCTATCTATTTATTTGTTTATTTATTTATCTATTTTTATTTAACATGCGGTTTCTCTGAAAATGGCGTATTTCAATATTTCATGATTCACAATTCTCGCCACTAAAATGGCAATTTTGAAGTATCCCATGGTATCCCCTGGCTTCAGACAGAACCGCTTTTGGGTTTGTCTTAGAATGGGCTTCTCCAAAAGGATGATCATGATTCGGGTGATGTCTCCATTTCTTCTTTCCTTGCTGTTTCTGGTTCAACCCTTCTTGCAACTCTCATCCCATCTCATCCACTCATCCACTTTCGTCTTCCCTTCTTGGAAACCCCTACCTCTTGAAAAACCCTCCAGCAGTTTCTACCCTGTAATCTAACCTGGCAATGGAAAATTCATGAGAAACTCAGTTCAACATGATTTTCCTACTGAGATTGGTGAGTTTTCCATTCCCTTCATCCTAATATTAATACCCCCCGCATAAACCCCCAAAATGAATAGATCCAAAACTAAACCATGGTATTTAAGGGGGAGCAAATATTATCAAATATTATCACCATATCACCATTGCAATCCCCATTGGTCTGTGCTTAAATCAGTGAAATCCCAATTTTTGCTGATGAAATCCCAATTCTTGTAGATGAAATCGCCAAAAAAAGATGGGTGGGGTACTCCTTAATATCTTCGATCATGGTTTAGTTTCCTCCGGTATTTGAGTATTCCCTTTGACAATCCATGTCTAATAATCTACCACTTAGTGTTATCCGAGGTTAGCACCACCTCGTAATCCTCATAGATGTCACCATTATATCGCCATTGTATTCACATGGTTGTCCCACTATTCTTACTAGTGATATATGCCCAACATTTTCTAGTACCATTATATTCCCTTTATATTATTATTTGATCACCATGAATAAGTGACTTTTACTGGCTTTTACTCTGGCAATTCAACATAGCTATGGAAAATCACCACGTCACAGGTGATAAACAGCTGTAAATAGGCAGCAATGTTCATCCATTTTCCATGGCTATGTTAGGGGTACCAGAGGGCACCACATTACCAACATTTCTACATAGTACCATTATATTCCCATGATATCCACCATTTTATCACCATAAATACATGACTTTTACCATCTGGTAAACTAGCATAGCTATGCAAAATCACCAGTTTTCATGGAAAAATCCACGATTTCTATGGCCATGGCTTCAATAGCTACGTTTAGTTCACCAGAGGGTATTGGTTTGACCACATGGAGGTTTCCTAAAATAGGGGTACCCCCAAATCATCCATTTATAGATGGATTTTCCATTATAAACCATCCATTTTTGGGTACCCCCATTTTAGGCAGCACACCGTGGCGCGAAACGCCAGCTGCACCGGCGCCGTTTCGCCGTCGTCGGTCCGGCGGCTCCAGGCCAAGTGAAAGGCGCGACAGTAGGCCTCCACGGTGAAAGCGCTGGGGCTCAGCAGCGCCTGGGGTTCTGCGCATTTCATGGGGAGATGATGGATTCATAGTGGATTATCGTTTATAACCATTGGGTTTCTCATTATTATATCACCACTACTAATCATACCCTCTGGTGAACTAGCAGTTTGCTATTGAAAATGGCCATAGAAATAGTGGATTTTCCCATTAAAGAATGGTGATTTTCCATAGCAAACTGTTAGTTTACCGGAGGGTAATGGGAGACGATTATGGATTAGTGGATTACAACTAGGAGTTAATGGGATATAAGATGATATCAGTGGTTTATTATAGATTTTGATGAAATTATGATGGATCATTATGGTTTCTGAACCAACAAGGGAAGATTAGTGGGATAGAAGTGGGATTTGTCAATGCATTTAATGGGATGATTCTGGATGAATAACCAACAGCAAGGGTTTCTGAACCAACAACAAGGGATGATGAACAAGCAACAATTAAGGGAGTATTAACCAGCAACAAGGAATTATTCTTGGTCTTTAGCCTTATTGAGGACTTATTAACCATCAACAACCTTTGATCCATGGATTATTATTGTGGATTGTTGTGGATTATTTAATGTGAGAAACCCAATGTAATAAACCTACCATTTGGGGATGGTTTTTAGCACCAATTTATGGGGATAGTTGGATCGGTTTAAAAAATTGGGTGTGCCACAATATAGTGGATTATAAGCTGGAAATGAATGGGATATGAGTGGATAATAATGGTTTATTAACCAACTATCATGGATTATAGTTGATTATATTGCATTATAATGGATCATTACGGACTGTAGTGGACAAATTAGGATATAATTCCCCTCCAGTGTCGTCAAACATGGTTTGCTGGAGAATCTCCCATTTACTTCGATGCTTCTCCCAGCTAGAAACCTCCATTTATATAGAGGATTTGTTAGGACTGGATGTTAGTGGTTTTCTCTGAAGTTTTCTGGGAATATCGCCCATACTTGGGCTGAACCTATAGTTACCCCCATACAGATGCCTAAAAGTGTTTCCAGAATGGTGCACATGATGATTTCCCAGTGTTTTCCAGGTGTTCAACTTCGCAGCTATTTTTGAAGGGTAGGATAACCAAAAGTTGTTACTTGCTAGTGGAAAAAAAACAAATGTGACAAATCAAAATGGTGGTATACTGTTGGTTCAATGGGATATTAATGGGATATAACAAATATATCAACTTAATGGAGTTTATAAAACACCTTCCACCTGGGGATTGCCCTCTGGTAATCAAACATGGCAATGGAAAACCCCTTTTCAATGGAGGTTTTGATGGGAATTCATCTATAGATGGGAGATTGTCCGTTGCCATGTTTGGAGGTACCCGAAACCTTTGTTTTGGAGGGGCCCCTCCCTCCACCGGGGGTAACAATCAACAACTCTCCGTGCAATGCGCATCCCACCCAAGCACCTCTGTCTGAACCAAGCTGGCATTTCTGGTTGCCTTTTCAGCAAAGCACCCCTTTTTCGATGCACAACCCAATTGCTATTGCAACGACGACAAGGGGCGATGCTCTTGCCCCACGCCCCAGAACTGATGCCGGAAGCCGTTGGCAGGCTCATCAGGATAGTTATTGCAGTGACTGAAGGACTCTCGGCAAACTTGGTCAGGTCACACAAATCGAGTTTCTTCATGTTAAAACTCTAGCAGGAGAAGAGGCAGCGTACATTTTGTAGCAGGCTCCTGTAATGTCATTTAGTAGCGAGCAACGTAGTAGTCATTGTGGCCCCTCCCTTGAAAAAAAGGTTCACATTTCCAAGTTGTTCAAATTGAATTACTTCCTTGGGTGCGTCCTGCATGGTTGATTGCCGAAGGGTCTGCTAGATACAAAACCAATTCGATATCCCAGAATTTGGACAAAGGGAAGCAATGTTGGGGACATAATCTGGACATGATGGGGATATAATGGGATATACTTGGAATACTAATAACCAACAATATTATGATCATGTGGAATTAGTAGTGAAGAAGTTGGTTGTTAACCATCAAAGAAAGTTCATATGTCATTGGGGACATAATCAGTCAATGAGGAAAAAAGGAAACTATTGGGAAATATAAAAATCTAAGCATGCTAAGGTGGGAGACCCAATGCCATAAACCATCCCAATATGACCCATTTCTGTGGGTTGCAAAAACCATCCCCAAATTGTAGGTTCATGGCATTGGGTTTAACATATGTTGCCAGGTGAAATATCAACCCGTGAGTTGTTCAACAAAAAATTGACTGCCGTGAAAACTGGGGAGCTTATCATTATCATGATATTTGGGGAGAAATTGCAATGAACACCATGGATTTTTTACCATGATAAATCTACATGTGGGGTATATTTTCCCATTAGCAGATGATGTTCCTATAGTTTCGTAATCCTTGCAAAATGTAGAATCATTTCCCCTAGCAAAGTTGAAATGTACAGTGTATACCCTCCGGTGTCATCATGTCCATGGCGAAAATATCCTGTATATGGAGTTTTCCAGCTGGGAAAATCATCTAATGGGGCATTGTCCAGCACGCCATGTTTGATGACGCCGGAGGGTAAATATCACACTCCACTATAATCCATAGTAATCTATTATAATCTATAACCACTATAATCCACACTTATCCCTTCTATCTTTTTGTGGGTTACTACTTGGGGGTGCATCCTGCTTAGTGGGCTATAAACCTAGTTACAGGTGGATTCACCCTACTTATCCCACTTATAACTGGGGCTATAACCCACTTAGCAAGTGGGATGAGCGACTAAGTATATATCTGTTATTCCCCGCCTGCCAGGTGAGGGTTACTAGATTTTATCACAGTTGTACGCGGGGCGTGCGGGGGGGGGGGGGGACAACCTCCCGCCGCCTTCCGCCTCCTCCTCGCCAGCTCCAGATCGCAGCAGGCACTGCCGGACCTCATCTGCCAGCTCCAGATCGCAGTGGGCACTGCCGGACTTCATCTGCCAGCNTCCTCGCCAGCTCCAGATCGCAGCAGGCACTGCCGGACCTCATCTGCCAGCTCCAGATCGCAGTGGGCACTGCCGGACTTCATCTGCCAGCTCCAGATCGCAGTGGGCACTGCCGGGCTTCATCTGCCAGCCCCAGATCGCAGTGGGCACTGCCGGACTTCAACCGCGAGTTCCAGATCCCAGTGGGCACTGCCGGACTTCAACCGCGAGCTCCAGNCATCTGCCAGCCCCAGATCGCAGTGGGCACTGCCGGACTTCAACCGCGAGTTCCAGATCCCAGTGGGCACTGCCGGACTTCAACCGCGAGCTCCAGATCGCAGTGGGCACTGCCGGACTTCAACCGCGAGCTCCAGATCTCAGTGGGCACTGCCGGACTTCAACCGCGAGCTCCAGATCTCAGTTTGGCACTGCCGGACTTCAACCTGTATACATGCCAGATAGAATGCCAGAAAGAATGCCAGATAGAGTGCCAGATAGAATGTTAGAAAGAATGCCAGATAGAATGCCAGAAAGAATGCCAGAAAGAATGCCAGATAGAATGCCAGATAGAATGTCAGAAAGAATGTCAGAATACATGCCAGAAAGAATGCCAGATAGAATGCCAGAAAGACTGCCAGACAGAATGCCAGATTCTTACGGTCTATCTGTGCCAGATAGAATGTCAGATAGAATGCCAGAAAGAATGCCAGATAGAATGCCAGAAAGAATATCAGAAAGAATGTTAGAATAGATGCCAGATAGAATGCCAGATAAAATGCCAGAAAGAATGCCAGATAGAATGCCAGATAGAATGCCAGAAAGAATGTCAGATAGAATGTCAGAACATATGTCAGATAGAATGGCAGAGCATATGTCAGAGAAANGGTCTCTAGATTTCATCAGAGTTGTCCTCTCCTCCTCTTCCCTGCCATAAAGTTTTGCCAGAAAGTTATGTCAAAATCTGTATCACACTATATGCCAAAAAAAGTCTCATGGTGGGGATCACTCGAAGCAAAGTAATTATCATTATTTGTATTATTTGTGATTTATCATATGATCATCATTATTGTATCCACTATCATCCACAATAAACCACAAGAATCCAATCTATAGCCTCCGGTAATCAAACGTGGCAATTGGAAATCCTCTATCAATGGAGGTTTCTATGGGAAAATCATCGAACCAAATGGTGGATTTTCCAGCCAGCCACGGTTGATTACCAGAGGGTAGCCCCATTCTCAGACACACCCTCCACAGGGTCCCCAAAAAACGAATTTCCCGCGCCTGCAACTGCACCAGCAGCGCCAAGAAGTGAAGGGCCCGGCCCAAACAGGAGACCTCAAAGGCCAGCAGCGGGGAGTTCCATCGAAACCCATGAAAAATCCATAGGAAATCCATAGAAAAGCCATAGAAAATCTATGAAAAACCAGGGCAAATCACAGAAATCCATGGAATTCCATGGTTTCAGAAATGATGGAAATTCGGCAATTCACCATTTTGTTTGGTCGATAATAATCTATTTTCATGGGCCATGGCTTCCACATCTATGTCACTTTCCCCTAGGGTAAATCCACCATGTTTTGCGGCTGAAATCCCACCTGTTGCTAGTGAAATCCCAACTCTCGCTGGTAAAATCATGCAAAATCATGCCTAGGTTTCTTGGTCCCAATTTGACTTGTCCAAGTCACCTTTTGTGCTAGTGAAATTCCGAACTTTCGCTACTTAAATGCCAAGTGTTGCTGCTTTCGTCCCAACTTTCTTCCAAAGAATCATGTGAACTCCCAATGTTTTTGAGCAAACCCTGTCAAATCAGATTTCCCCAAAATGTGGACTTTAACAGAAGGTAACCCCCAAATTGAGATTGTTCAGTTCCCCAAAATTGGGATTGTACAGTTCCCTGCTACGGGTTATCATAATCCCCAATAAATTAGACAGTACAAGTCCCAATTCATTAACCCATCAACCATCATTTATCAATGATATCCCCATGAATTTTCCTTATTACATTAGTTTCCATATTTCATATGTTGGTGGTTAAATCCCCAGGGTTGTAACCCATCAACTGTTATTTGTTCCCATTATACTCCCGTTATTACTATTACCAGTAGTACCGCACAAGGCGGTGGCGGAAGTTTCAGGAATAGCACACTATAGGAGAGGTGAGTTGTTCACTCAGTACCTACCGTCTGCAGATCCACTGATGGATCAAAAGGTGGTTGGAGCGTCGGCCTATCTATCTGTCTATCTATCTGGCTGCCTGACTAACTGGCTAACTGACTAACTGATTGACGGACTGACTAACTAACTAACAAACAAACTAACTAACAAACTAACTAACTGACTCACTGACTAACTGACTAACTAGCTAACTAACTAACTAACTACCTAACTAACTAGCTAACTGACGAACTGACTAACTAACTAGCTGACTAACAAACTAACTAACTGACTAACTGAGTAACTG
>BGPT01000555.1:244956-356860 GCA_003297045.1 Symbiodinium sp. clade C Y103 | reverse complement strand
GGCCCGGGGCCAGGGTTACAACTAGTTACAACTAACTCTCTAACCCTGGGCCCGGGGCCAGGGTTACAACTAGTTACAACCAACTCTCTAACCCTGGGCACTACTACTACTACTACTACTACTACTACTACTACTACTACTACTACTACTATTATTACTAATTGTTTTATGAACAAACCAAATAGGCCAGGAAATTTTACTACTACTAGTACTAGTACTAGTACTAGTACTAGTACTAGTACTTCTACTACTACTACTACTACTACTACTGGTATTACTACTACTATTATTACTAATTGTTTTATCAACAAAACAAATAGGCCAGGAAATTTTACTACTACTAGTACTACTACTTCTACTACTACTACTCCTACTACTACTACTACTACTACTACTTCTACTACTACTACTACTACTACCACTGCTATTATTACTAATTGTTTTATGAACAAAACAAAAAGCCAGGAAATTTTACCACTACTGGCTCGGGGCCAGGGTTACAACTAGTTACAACTAACTCTNAAAACAAAAAGCCAGGAAATTTTACCACTACTGGCTCGGGGCCAGGGTTACAACTAGTTACAACTAACTCTCTAACCCTGGACGCGCAGCTAGGGTTACCACTAGTTACAACTAACTCTCCAACTCTCTAGTAGAAGCTGAGAACTATGAAAGCGATTCCATGTATCCCAAGAGGATACACCTGTGTCAGACAGGAACCTAACACTGCCCCGTTGACTCCTCCTCGAGACGAGTCTCCAAGTCTCTAAGAGGTCCACCGACCTTGCCTGTTCCCCCGTATCATCAATGGGTGTTGCTGGGTGCTGCACTCCAGACACAAGGTGAGGGAGACCCGTCGGCCCCGTACCACGTGTCTACCGATCGGTCCGGGAGAGCCCCGAGATACCGCACGATTACCCAAGGATGTGCGCAAACACAAACAAGGGTGTGACATGAGGAACCAACATGTCAACACACGCCGACTAGGGGGTGCCAAGGTACTGTGTTCGTTCACGGTTCGTTGAGACGGTCGCCTTCAGCAACTCCCCAGCGCTATATAACAGCGTAACGTCCCCCGGACCCTCTCGAGTCCACCTCTCCCTGTTGAGGAAATGCCTCATGACGGGCCCCAATCCGTCCGGGCTCACAAGAATGAAAGCAGTGAAGTGCCGTGCAGGTCCCTTCTGGCGTACGGAACTTTTTGATGCTTTTTAAACCTTATTTTGGGACCTTTAGACAGGTAAGTTTTGCTTTTCAGCGAAAAGAACAGGCGGGACACTACACAATGGGTAGAAAAAATGATTCTAATTAATATTTTTTTTTCGAAGTTGTATAGCGTCGTGCCCAGGTTTTGAAAAGTAAATGAAACACCTTTCCCTTTTCTACAAGCGTTACCTGGCTAATGAATAGAGGCAGTTAGAAAAAAGTGATCTTGGGAGCTTCGACGTTCGGTGAGTGAAGCCTTTTTACTCAGAAGCAGCGCATGCTGGCTGACCGCCTGTCTCACCAAGAAATAAAAGGCGTAAACAGCGAAAAAACTTGTATGGTAAGAAAGATATCACTATAGGGAAGACAGGTGGTGAAGTGACCAGTGGAACGCAGTGCTTTGCTCAATGATGATCAACAGCAAATTGAGCTCTGGGTTTTTCAGAGCCTGTCCAAGTTCCTATGTAGTCTGGAACCCACATCAAATGTGAACAAGGGTCAGATGGAGAACCACTACAAATGTGCGTTGCCAGAAGGATTATCTCTGAACCCAATCCAGCCCACAGATGGCACAGAACCACACACAGATTTTCGTATTGCCAGTGTGCTGTGTTCAAATGCGTGATGTGCGACACTTTTCGCTTTGCAGTCAGAACCTCCTTTCACACGTCGAAGCTCGAAGTCGCTTTAGGTCTGAACTTCCAGCAATAACAACTCACACGGCGCAAGCAAAGAGCACGAAATCCTACAATACCTTCGTCGCGAAAAGACAGGTCCGAAAAACAAAAAGTGAAAGAGCAGCTGCCTTCTGCAGAGTTACCTGTTTGACATCTGTGCATAATGGTGGCCATGACTCCGACCTTGAAGTGCTGGAGAATCAGATGTCCCTCACCGGAAAAGCGCAATTTTGCGGTTCCTCCACTCCCACTTAACCTGTTTAGTGACACCCTGAGTGCGCATTTGATCAACAAATCTTCCCAGCACGTGAAGAAATTATCGCCTCATTCGGAAGGGTGGATTGCAGGAGCCAACACTGCATAATTGCATGGAAACAGGTGCGAGCTGAAGATTATTTGGATGGCGCGGTGACAGATCCGTTTTGACAGCTGTGAATCGTGAGCAGTGCTGGTACTCACCAATGACTTAGATTTTACCTCCGAATTCGATATCATGTCGATTTATTGAGCTTTGCACGCAGAGTTTTGTCCGGAATTGGATTGAAATTGGTTTTTGTTCATCTTTTCATCACCTTTAGTGCGATCGATCCTGATTGGATGTTTTCTGCATGTCTGGCTCACGGCCTGTATCATTGGTCACGAAGAGAGAGAAACTGAAATTAAAATTCACAAAAAGGAAACAACAAACCCTGCCCGAACTCAGAAATACTTCATGATGTTTTCTGCATGATCTCCCGCAACTTGCGTTGCGTGATGGACACTTTGTTTCCGTCTTGAACGGTGAAGACTGGATGATATGCATTCAAGAATAAGCCGTTGTCGAATTTCTTTCGGGTAAACACAAAAAGTGAGAAGAGCAGCTACGAGTAACCTGTTTGATGTGTGTGAATCATGTTTTGCCATGACAGTGTAGATTGTTGGGACATCAGATTCCGTTCATACTGCCTTGAACGCTTTGTTTGCCTTTTGTTGCTCTGCTTTAACTCTTGAAGTGCTGGAGAATTGGATGTCTCACCGGAAGAGCGCAATTTTTAAAGTTAACCCCGCTTTATCTGTTTAGTGACACTGACCCGTGAGCCAGCGTGCGCATTTCAGCAAAAAAAATAATTGCAAAACCGTAATAAGATCGAAAATGATTCGATGGATGCCAGAAGGATGCAACAAGAGGCATTAAATCCAGCTTGCATAGGTCCATCTGGAGGCAATTCTGGGTGATTGTTGTGTGTAACTCTTTATTGTGGAAAGTTGCGTTTCGCTTCTTAAGAAGAATTGTCACCTTGCATTTGCTCTAGGTGGTTGCATTTAAATATCACTGTTTCAAGCATTTACGCCCAATCCTAAAGAAAAAAATCACTATGGCTTGGATGGGTCCTTCGAACGTGCGATCTTCTCGTCATGCACGGGAGAGAGCCTGGAAAGTGCTTGGTTTTTGTTTTCCTTCATGTTCGTATATGTTTGCAGGCCGTGCTAGAATGCGCAAGTCTGACCACTTCCGCGCGTGATAGTCATAGTGCAGCACCAGGACGTCTAAAAATGATCAAAAGAAATACCTTTTGGACAAGAAGCAAGGCAAACAGGCCAAAATAGACCCAAATGCAATTGATGGAGTGCTCACAGCCCTTTTGCGTGCCCATGATACTATTCTGAAGTTGCCGTTCATGGAGTTCAGTGTACATTTTCCCATGGATATACTTCCAGAAGTCCACAGACAAGTCTCGCGGCTCTTTCCTGACGAGCGAAGAGAAGAGCACAAAGTAAAAGACGGTTCTGTATTTGGGCAAAAAGACAGGCTACTAACGCTCTATAGCGCCAGGGGGCATCAACCGCCTATCCATGAGCTGCAAGCCATCAGACCCCAGGCAAGTCAACTTGTTTAAGAGCTATTCACACCAGGCAAGTCAACTTGTTTAAGAGCTATTCACAGGAGGCTGGTCGTGTTTCTCTCGGGTTATGAGATTTGCCAACCAAAGCTAAGCTCAGAGCTTAGCTTTCTGCCTATCAGTACTGCAGGAGCGAAGGCTATTGCTGGAATAGATTGGCATCTGACGAGAGAAGCCTATTTTCAGTATCACGATTGGGATGATTTGGTTTCGATCTTGGATGTGGTTATTTGAACTACCTGGATATGATCCAGGACCACTACTTATGGAGGCAAGGTGGTGAGAAGCTAACCATATGCACGGGCATTGGTTACTTTCTCACACAACTGGACTACGCATTGCGTGGTATAGACATTTGGTCTAAGTCTATGACTTCGCTGTCTCCGAGACTGCTATGCTTTATTGCATCTGGTCACTTCTGCGATGCGCGTTATGCAAATGTATGTATATGTATTGTTTTGGTAGTTGGAAAGGTTTTCGGGTTTACTTCAAACTTCGAGCCATTTGTGATGACTCTGAAGATACATCGCTGAATTTATTGAATGGAAGGGAAGTGTAGAGCAGAACATTCTGCTCTCCAACTGCTCTGGAACATGGACATTTGTTTCCTTTCCTGGACTGAAGTGGTACGGAGAAGAGACATGAGGTTTCTAGGAATTTCTGCGTTGGAGATTTGTACAGTTTTATTTCTGAATCACGCAGTTCTCGAACATTGGTTTTCACGTCTTAGTGAGAGCTACCGTATTTGAGGATTTTTGCTGTGATTTGTTGTTTTGTAGCTAGCTGTTTTCAGAACACAAACAGCATTTTGAACACAGTTTGGAATTGTTCCATCATTGAACAAATATAAGGTCTTTTTACCGGCGCTCCGTAGACCAGCACATGGAAAGACGCATGTGCATGACCATTTTTTGCGCAAAGATTCAGCGCCTTGGAACTGGGTGGGACCATTGGCAGAGATCGTGACTCACAGTTTTTTCCATCGATCATTTCAAGAAACAAATCGGTGAGTGCAATCTCACATTTTACAGACTCTGATGTGGTGCAAGTGCCAGGAATCAGCGCGCGTGTCATGGAGTGAGGAAGAGATTTTTGCCAAATGTGCTTGAGACAAAAAAAATATACAATACCAGATAGCCCCCGGCAGAAAACATGACTATTGGAAAAAGAAGGCCTATAGGAATTTGTGATGAGTTTGCAAAATTGCGAGATGCGTTTTTTCCAATGAAAGCAAGCCAGACAGAATCATTGACTGAATGTAAGAAGTAACGCATGAATGAAAGAATCAATGCCAGCGACTCAATGAGTGAATGAATGAACGAATGCATGACTGAATGAATGAATGAAAGAATGAATGAAGGAAGGAATGAGTGCATGAAGGATTGAGTGAATGAGTGAAAGAATAAATGAATTTCTGATTGATTGAATTATTTGAATGAATGAATGAATGAATGCATGAATTAATGAACGAACGAATGAACGAATGAATGCATGAATGAATGAGTGAAGTGCGTAACTCGGAAGCCACTTTACCCCAAAAAACGCAAGGTTTCGCGCCTGAGAATGTTTTTCACCGGTGAATTCACATGGACGCGATTCTCATGACAATTCTCATGATGATGAAGATGATGACTTCCAAACGTGCTTCGGGCCACAGCGCCGTGCACTTTTTTCGACATCTCAGCTTCCAAAACTGATCCGAACATGAGGATTTTTTAAACTTTTTACTTTCAAATGTGCTTCGCGCCACAATGCTGTCCATTTTTTCGACATCTCAATTTCCAAAAGGTGTCCGAACATGACGGTTTTTGGCACTTTTTACTTCCAAATGTGCTTCGTGCCACAGGGCCGTGCATTTTTTCGACATCTCAACTTCCAAAAGTGTTCCGAACATGAAATCTTTTACCATCCCAAGAGCACAAAAACACTGTGTTCATTAAAAGTGGTTTGGCTTTTGGAATGCGCGAAAAAAGTGTCTAAAATTTAAAGCCTGCTTTTTCACATGTTTGGAGGATTTTCGACCCAAAAACGTGAAAACACAACCACGCTGAAGGATTCCGGGGAGGGTCGGCGGCCGAAGCCGCAGCCGGATCTGCAATGGTTGCAGCGACTTGCAGAGTTACCAAAAACGGCGAGGCATCGCCGGATTCTAGAGCTTACGCTCAGTATCGGCTCCGCCGGACCAAAGGCCACCCCCAAAGACGTATTTTTTTAAATTTATATGTGAAATCGAGCTCTCGCTACAGCGCGTTGCGGTGCACATTTTGCCGACCTCATTTTCAAAAGCGCCCCGAAAGCCTCAGTTCTTTTGAAGTGCAAATGGAGCCCTCGCTACAGTCCTGTGCACTTCTTGTTGACGACTTTCTCACATCGAGGCCCGTATCTGCGAAAACAGAGACCGTCCCTCGGCGACCGGGGACGCCACTTTAGCCGGAAAATCACACTGTTTCGCGCCCGAGAATGTTTTTCACCCGTGAACTCACATGCGCGTGATTCTATGACGCACGTGCGATGTTGACATGATGATGACATTTTGATGATGATGATGATGACGATGATGATGATGATGACGATGATGATGATGATGATGATGATAGTGATGATGATGAAGATGAAGAAGAAGAATAAGAAGATGATGATGATGATGGTGATGATGATGATGATGATGACGACGACCACGACGACGACGAGGAGGAGGAGGAGGACGAGGAGGAGGAGGAAAACGAGGACGAGGAGGACTAGGACGAGGACGAGGAGGACTAGGAGGAGGACGAGGAGGACGAGGAGGACGAGGAGGACGAGGAGGACGAGGAGGACGAGGACGAGATATGATGATCATGATCATGATGATGACGATGATGATGATGATGACGATGATGCATACGATGATGCATCTCAACTTCCAAAAGTGCTCTGAACATGAAGGTTTTTTACACTTTACTTCCAAATGTGTTTCTCGCCACAACGCCGTGCACTTTTTCGACATCTCTACTTCCAAAAATGTTCCGAACATCAGGGTTTTTATGCACTTTTTGCATCCAAATGTGCTGCGGGCTACAGCGTCGCGCCGTGCACTTTTTCGACATTTCAACTTCCAAAAGTGCTCCGAACAGACATTTTTTTTACATTTTTTTACTTGCAAACGTGCTTCGGGCCACAGAGCCGTCCACAGTTTCGACATTTCAACTTCTAAAAGTGCCCCAAACATGAGGTTTCTTACATTTTGTACTTCCAAACGTGCTTCGCGCCACAGCGCCGTGCACTTTTTCGATATCTCAATTTAAAATCGCGGTTCGAAACTGTCTGTTTTTTGAAACTTTTTACTTCCAAAAGTGCTTCGCGCCACAGCACTATCTCAACTTCCAAAAGTGCTCCGAACGCCGCAGAAAAAACAGAGCCCTTCCTTTGGCGACCACGGAAACCACTTTAGCCAGAAAAATGCAGGGTTTCGCGCCCGAGAGTGCTTTTCACCCGTGAATCCAGATGCGCGCGATTTTGCGACACACGTGCAATGTTGACATGATGTTGACATGATGAGGACATGATGATGATGACGATGACGACGATGATGATGATGATGATGATGACGATGCTGATGATGATGATGGTGAAGATGAAGATGAAGATGAAGATGATGATGATGATGATGATGACGACGTTGATGATGATGATGATGATGACATGACAATGGCGATGATGATGATGATGATGATGATGATGATGACGATGATGATGACGACGACGATGACGATGACGATGACGATGCCGCTGACAAGACTACCTTTTGACATTCGTCCGTAACTGGGAAGTTTGTGAATTAACATCTTCCTTTGACCATTTGGTAGTTCAGAGCCTTGTTACTTGCGTGGCATTAACAGACTGCCTTGTGAACTGATGATGGTTCACGGCAACAATTTGACGCAAGGCGAACAAAATTTGCAACCTTGTAACCCCACCCAACCAGTAACAGTTGGATGCGGTACAGTTGCATGCATGCAAAACATGACAATTCAAATATTGCGTGCACTTGCATGTCAGTGGAACTCACTCAGTTGCACAGGCTGTTGATGTATTTGTACCGGAGACGATCTCATATCAAAGAAAATGTTCAACAACATGTTGGATCACAACTTTGGGGATGTCACTTCAGCAACAACAAGGCATTTTTTTGTCTGCATTTTCGTGGCCCACCCATGGTAACCCCATAAGGGGTGAAACATGTGGCCAAATCCAAATTTGGGTTTGACCAAAAAACAATTCCCAAACAAAACGGCGCAGCGCGAGTCGAACGTACGGAAATTTGACTACTGCGGCTTGGGTGCATCCCGTGTGTTCTTGGTGAAAGGATCAATCCGCTAACCATTGCACAACCATACGGACACGGACCCAAAAAATATCAGAATCAATTTCAATTTTGGTTGATTGCGGCATCGTAGATATATTGTTTTTTGCAATGGTGTAGCTGTGCATGGTCATGGAATGAAAGACGGCCGTGGGTGATTGAACGCAAAATTCATGTCCATTGGGTTTGGTTCTTTGGTCCCAAATTGCATTTGTGTTTAGGTGATTGCGTTTTGGCATGGAAAATCCGAACGTTTGACCGAAGTATTTGTAATTGCGGGTTTTGTGTAATTGGTGTCAAATGTTTCACGCTGGTCGTTCCAAAAATGCGGACAACAAAAAACACCCAATTCACAATGTGTGATTTTGGCAAGGGATTTGGCCTTGCATTGTGGATGGAAAATTTGATTCTTTGTGGTCTGATATTGGTGTTTCATCGGTATGCCCAGTAAACCAAACAACAAAATGTGCAATCACATGGGTGTGCATGTTTTTCTTGTTTTTGCGTGTCATTTTTGTACAAATGCACAGTGCTCTGTTTCTCAACTATACAGGCATGTTTTTTTCGAAATGGTTTGTGCATGTTGCTGCATGTTGCTTTGATATAGGTTTTCGACTTAAAATTCATCCATTGGAAAAAAATCCCCGGTCCCTTTCAAAATCAACATGACCTTTTGAGGTTGCGACATTTGAAGACAAACCGTTACATGCAACACCATTTCCAAGTGCAACAAACGTTGTTTGTGACAACACATTGTCACGTTTTTACATTTGATGTCCAAATCTGAACCTTGGAGTGCAATACATATATATATATATACATATGTAGTGGTTGAACCTTCGTTTTTACATGATCAATCAACATCAAATGTCAACCGCACGAAATCCCCAGAACAACATTTTTGGACCCGGTGCGTTGGCAATCCTGTGCAACTTGTGCACTATGGCGAAAGGCAAAATTGCCCCGTTGGCATCACCCTCAAGAGATGCAGATTTGTACCCACATTAAAGGAATACGAACACTTGTTTCAAACTCAATGAACTCAGAATGGTACGGTGAAGAACTGTTTGTTTGATGTGCAAATGCGACAACAAAACATCATTGGTCATGTGTTGGACAGCTGCACTCATTGCAATTGGTTTTGATTCATCTGAGGTCACCAGAGATTTGACTCCGTCAGGGCCTTCCGATCGTTCCACATGTTCCAAGACTTGGGAAACGAGAGACACCCATTTCTTCATGGAATTAAATCCAACCACAGTGGGCACATGATATTTTGATTGAGTTCATAGCTACTATATGGAGGGTTTGGGAAATGAAAGTACGCCAAAATAGTTGGTTTATCATGGAAAATCCCATTAAAATGGATGATTTCGGGGTACACCCCATTTATGGAAACCTCCATATGGAGTTTGCTTACAAGATGAAAGTGGACAACTTGGAACATTCATTTCTCCTGCTGGGTGCGCTAGTCCGGGGAAATTGTTCATGAAGGCTCTGCATTCATTGGGTGAATACATTGCCCGATTCTGTTAGTGCTCAAAATTTGAATCTCCAAAAGCATCTTCTGCTTCGCGATGTTGACCAATTGCACAATTGGGGACTGAAACAAATTCATCTGCTTTGCAATCACATTTTCTTCCGCACCACCACATTGCAAAAACAGGGAGGCAGGGGCACGACTTGTGGATTTTTGCTACAACATTTGTGGATGGGTGTAAGTGTCCCATTAATTCTGGCTGGTATCACATGGTGATGGGTCAAAAACAATGATATCACATGACATCACATGCCATGCCATTCCACGAAATGTCATGGCATGACATGACATGACATGATGTGATATGATGTGAATACGAATACAAATACGAAAAGGAATATGAGTACGAATACGAATAGGAATATGAATACGAATAGGAATATGACTATGAATACCAATATTATGAATATGAATACCGATATTAATATGAATATGAATATTCATATTTAATATTAATATTGATATTGATATTAATACTAATATCAATATTATATCAATATTACATGTTAATATTATTATTATTATTAATATTAATATGCCTATGAATGTATATATATACATACATAAATGTATATATATATATATTTATACGTATGAATATTTATGTATATACATTATATGTATATATGTACTTATGGACCAACATCCGTGATTCTCGTTGCCTAACATCCCTCTGGGTTCCCTTTCGTTCCGTTCGCCTAGGACCTGGCGAAGAAAAAAGGCCGAGCGGAAAAGGTCCGATCGCCGTCGCGTGCCGAGTTTCGGGATGTTGAAATGCCACGCGGAAATTCCATCACTTGGTGTGGAGATGATCTTGATATTATATATATATATACATATATATATATATATATATTCGAATCTTGTATACACCTGTGGTGTCCTACACCTGATGCCATGTGTGCCGTCAACACCCGTCATCAGGATTTTGTAGTTTGGCTGCTTCAGTTTCGATAACAACACGGATGGAAATTCAGGGGAACATCTGCATTTTGTTTGGTCAAAATCAATGCTTCATTTGGCCCCACTAATTCAGCCAGTCTGCTGATCCCTTGGAGGTTAGCTGGCCAAGGCGAGTTGGGGGTAAGGTGGTAGCGGATTCGGCACTGTAAAACACACCCGTTTTAAACGTTGGACTTGGGGCAAATTCACGAGGCCCTTTGAATTTTCACCATTTCTATGAATTTCCGAATTTGGAAACCAAATCGTGGATTTGAGGTAGTGTTTCAACATAGTCAAGTTGTTTCCTTCAACAGATTGCGGATCCACCTTGGGTACTGCCAGTGTTTCAATGGTCTCTCGTGGCGCTTCAGGATACCCAGGCAGTCAACCTCTTCTGCAAGAAGAAGAGGCCTCAGCTTGTGTCAGTGCCATGGTGTCTCAAGCTTCCCAACAGAAATATTTCCGATATGTATATATATATATATCTATATATATATATATATATATGTACCTTTATGGAACCATGCTGTAATCATTTTCAATCAGTATTACAGATCCATTTAGGGGGCCCAAGATTGCAATGTGGTGTGTTTTAAGTTCAAGGAGTTGACAGAAGGACAACTGCATTACAGAATTTAACTGCTCAGTATGGAAGAAACAATCTGTCAAATTTGACATTTTCATCAAAACTGTGGGTCACAGTTGAAAAACTTGTGGTCTCTAGGTTTGGTGGAAGAAGGACTGGTTGCTGTTGCCAACCTCTTCCTCCCTTCCATGAAGAAACGAAGATCCTGACTTTGACATATTCTTAGAGGGAGTGGCCACCAATCAGTCCACTGCTTCAAAGGGAACATTTGTAGGACAGCTCCTAAATTTGGGGATCCAAAAAGCGTGGGCTGTCCTGTTAGACATTGTATACCAAGTTCGGATGATTTTGAGATGCCCCTTTTAAAGAAGCCACCATTGTTGGATGGTGCACAATGGTCTCCTGTCACAAACTCGCGGCAGACGACTTCGCGCGTCGACAAATCCAGTGGAGCCCTTATTATCAGATCATTTTGAAGGGACGAAGAAATCTGGGTGAGCAGCATGAGATAGCATGAGTTAGATTGCGGAAGCACCAAAATTGCCAGGTTTAGGATTGGTTCAGATTTATTCCTCAACATTTTGGTATGGTCAAAACAAATCAGAGGCACTGGACTGCGACTACTCACTTTGGGTGCAAGCACAAACCGTTTTTGAAGGTACCACTTGACCCATGTGCATGTAGCAATGGACAATGGGATGAGTTACTATGGTGCCCCTTTGCAAGGGTTATACAACATCCATAACCAGCTCTAAGCTGATGTGCCTGGGCAGAGTTTGAGTAGGGGAAGCTAGTGGGTTGACTGGCCCAATGGAGTTTGAAGACTTGTCCAGAGAAAGCCATCAGGAATGAACTAGATACAGTATACTACAGCTACAGTTGCTGGTTGAAGGTTGGGCGCAAGAGAGCGTCTTCCCTGAGGTTTGCCCCCTGAATGGGTGGATCATGCCGAGAGAGCAGATGAGGAAATGCATGTGGTGTGCCGACAATTTTAATCTTTGGGGTGTGCTGACTGTGAAGTGATTCATTGGATTGAAGAATTTGTGTGCATACACATACGAGGTTTGGACTTTTTGTTGTTTACTCTGGTCATATCCTGTACACTCTATGGGCATTCTCTTGAGGTCTCAAATCCCTAGTGAATGTATTCTCCTCAAGCCCCAACCAGATAGGCATCTCCACGGTTGTTTGAAATTCATTGGCATTATTGTGTTCTTCTCCCATTCGACCGCTAGACTGTAGCTTCAGTGTGCACTGCCTTTTCCGAGACCAGGAGATCAAAGAAATCAAACGACAAATCGATCATTTGGCGAAGGCACAACAAAGGCGGGCTGAGATGCAGCGATGTGGCGCAATTTTTGCAGGGGTCCAAAAAAAAGGCAGAAATGTAAATCACCATCAAAATTGTCCGTAGGATCCCTGACGCTTCCATCTTTTTTTGGGATGCCGGTGAGTAGAGTTTCTGACTTTCCGCTGGATTGTGACCCTCGGAAAACTTGCTAAGCCTTTGGTCCTGGTCGTGAAAAGTGCAGTGTCATTGAAGCGGAACCATTTGGTCCAACAAAACACATCAGCAGTAGCTGATGTCTTGAATAGATCCTGCAGTGGTCTGCACCCAGATTGAGATTATTATTAGATAAGCATTCCGACAGTTTACCACAGCACCGTCATTGTGGAAGTACTTTTTTGCCCGTTTTTGAATTTTGGATCATACAATTATTCAGGGATTGCAATCCTTCAAATGCTGGGAGAAACCAACTCTAGTAGAACCAGTGGAACTGGCCCAGTTTCAACCTCCAAAAAGTGGAGGCGCCTGGAGTTGCCCGAAAATCACAGCGACAGCCGCGCAAGAGAGCGCGATGTAGAGGTGGGCTGGCAGTGAGGGATCACACAACGTTGCTGACTTGGCACATTAGGATACATCTGGTGGTTTCCTAAAATGTGGGTATCCCCAAGTCACCATAGGTTTCAATACTAAAATGTCATCCATGACTTGGATGATTGGGGCTACCCCTATTTTAGGAAACCACCATTTGATGCGACGTCCTTTATTGGGCTCCAAAAAAGGTGGCGGATCTTTGTGCACTGGCGTTCTTTTGGAAAAAAGTAAAGCATTGGACCCTTCAGGGCCGATCCATGTCCCTGCACCGGTCATGAGGTAAGTCACTACCGACAAGCATTTCAATGGGACAACTACGAAATACAACGAAATGGTAGTAAGAATAAACTAAATGTTGCCTAAAATCAACCAAATGGGACAATCACTGTACAGCCACCTTCCATTTGAACCAGTTTTTGTACTCCGAGGCGGTTTCCAGCCACGTTTCCACCCTGATTCGATGCTCGGGCGCCAGTTCAAGCCATTCAGATGGGGTTCCGGGCTGGTTCCTGTGCGGGTTTCAGGATGGGTCTCTTGAGCCCAGGCTTGAAACTTGATAGGGGTTCACTGGCTGCTGTCACTCTTTCCTACCACCTTTGCTTTGGGGATACCATCTGGCGCTGCCTGGGCTTATTTCTTCGGGCCCAATCCATATAAAATCATCAGTAAATTGGTAAGCGTTCTTTTCCAATTGTCGGGGCCGCATGGTTTCCACTTGCACCACCCTGTGGCTTGCCTTCTCAGCTTGTCCGCAGTTGTTTCCCTCCTTGTTTGCTTTCCGGTCCATCGGATGCTGGGTCCGCCTTCTCACGTTGTATCCCTTTCCCCTCCTTGCCCGTGTGCTGTGTCCATGTGTCCCTGACGCCTGAGACTGCCCTTGTTCACTTCTATTGCTTGCACGAAGCTGCGACCTGAGTCTGTGTCTGCCTTGTTTAATGGGTTGGTCCCTTCTCGTGTCCCGTCTTGTTTCTCCCGTCCACTGCTGTGTTTGCCTTATCGCAAGCTTGTCTCCGCTTGTCTTCTCGTCTTGCTTCTTGCCTGCCTTGCTGGATGTTGTGGCCGCCTTCTAGCGCCTTGGCTCCGGTTGGTTTTTTTCTTATTTCTTTGTTGTCCTCACTAGCCTGTTTTTCTGGCGGATGCTTGTCTCCGGTTGTCACCTTTCTTGTTTTCCTTCTTGTCCTCAAGTTTGTCTCCCTTTTTGCCTGCCTTCCTGTCGCATGCTGTGTCCACCTTCTCGGGGCTAGTCTGGTTTAGTGTCACTTCTCGTATTCTATTGTCTCTCTGCCTTCTCACTGTTTGTATCCTTTGTTTCTCCGGTTGCATTCAGGAACCTTCTGAAACCTGGCTTTGAGCTTGAAACAATGGAATTCAAATTCCCAGGAAAACCTTTGGAAACCTCCCTGGTTTTCGTCCTGAAAAGGTTGAGTCCAAGTTCTTCACAAAAACATCCTGCTTCACAATTTCAATACAAAGAACTGGTTGCTGTTGGTTTTAGGTCAGAGCCATGGTCCTGTTCCCGCACAAACTGGGGCAGATCGGGTGCAAAGCGCCTCCCTATGAACAAGAACCTGTTGGGACTGCTGGCATTACTGGTGTCGCTGACATATTGAGGTTGTGAGCAGACCATTCATCAAATTCGTGCGGGGTCTCAGAGTTTGAGTTTTTTTTTCCGCTGAATGTGTCAGACAATGGATCCTCAAAACAGGGTTTGAAGTTTGAGGTTTCGAAATTGTATACTGTTTTAAATTTCTCTGGACCTGGATTTGGGGTGGGCACCCACTGATTTTTAATGGGTTATTTTCCCATGAGCATGGGGCTTCACATTTTCAGATGTACTGAAAAAGTGGTGGTTGAGCTACTGCCTGAAAACTCTGAAAGTCAATAGTTGGGAACATGACAAATTCTTGATAATTTTAAGGTCTAAGAACCAGGGTCTTGCAAGCATCCTTCAGGATCCCATCATATCAGGATTTTTCGACCTGACTGGGAGGCAATGTCTTCAGCCGTCAAGCGTTGTGAAAACCAACAGAAGAGGGAGGGGAGTGCAGATGATACTGGATTGATTGACCGGAAAACGATGGGAAACCATGTGTTGTTTTCTCTTTAAAGGACTCTGCCTGGCTGGGCAAATGTGGGGTTGTCTCAAGCCATGCGGGAGCCAGGTTCAGTGGGCAAGAAGGAAGGCTTACTGGCTGGGATTCCCAGCTGCTTTTGGAGAAATCAGCGGAGAAAACTTGGGGCTTTGGATCAACAGCTACATGGGATGTGTTGGGCTCGTTCTTCCTGTTGAATGCCACTGTGTAGACCTGAACGGTCTAGGGGTAGGTGAACGAGTCAACGAGGGTTCCTTCTTGATATTTCGGTGGAGGAATGTTTCATGCCCAGCCTGGAATGGAAGATATCGAAGACTAGTCATGGCCCGTTCAATTTTGGTCCACCTTCAGGCCATATCTCGGCACAGAGATCTTGCTCCCTCTACCTTCGCATGTCTTCACCCAGGATGACGAATTTCGACAGAACATGCAGCGGAATTTGGCGTCTCAATTGTCCGGGAAACTCGGTGTTCTAAGCATCTCTAGGTGCTTGGAGGCCATGCTTAAGAATCAACACCACCCAGAAACCCTGAGACATCCCTAGACTTCCAAACACGAGCAATTTGATGCAATTTCTGTGTGGGTTTCATGAATTTGATCGCCATCTACACTTCCCAAGCCGCTGTTAAACCCTGTCGTTCCTTCATCCCTTCCGTGCCAAGCACTTACACAGCCAAGGCAACAGGTTTCGAAGCTTTGTAGGGAACAACAGAAGGCGCGGAAGCTACCGGGTAGTTATGACACCATTCATTTGCCTCAGAAGCAAGCTGGGTGCCTGAAAATCGAACGCGAGAAAAACACAAGTGGTTATGGACAAACACATTTTGACCCGTTCAACATGTCAGTCTCTGTGAGCTTTTGTTTCTTCCATCATGTCACCGAGTGTTGCCTGTGGTTATTGGGGCTTTTGTTCCTGTTGTTGGTTGAAATTTGGATCAGGTTCGTCACTTAGAAAATAATGTCATCACTTACATTGTGGCAAATCCAGCCCAGTAGCGTACAATCGTTCAAATTTGATGTTTATATGTAGTGAAGCTAGCTCTGGTTTACTACCAGGCTCACCTGACCACGTGCTAATGAGATGATTTTTCTTCAGCTCGTCTTGATGTCTCCACTGCCCCCTGCGAAGCGCCAGACCTACATGGCTGAATTGAAGCAACGCAAGGGCTCCATGTTGCTCGGCTGTCGTGGTTGCAACAGCCGTGGACCCAACCACCACTTCGCCGTCGGCTCAACATATCATTATATAAATTACTTCTGGTTCTGATATTCCCCAAACAATTGCTGCGTTACACTGGATTGCCATTTCTTGGTTGCCCAAGTTTGTCCACCAAATTGTTGTGAGTATGTCAGTATATCTGTCCTCCAAAATGTGATTACACTGATTGCATCAGTCGTTGCCATCTTGCGGCCATTGTCTTGGGCAGAGACCTTGTGTCAAAAGCAAGGGATAGTGCCTGACCTGCAAGCCTAGAATGCTACTGCGCCAGAATATGAGAGCCCCGAACCATGGACTTACATGTGTGAAATATAATACACGTGCTTGATATCATATACAGACATCA
Organism: Symbiodinium sp. clade C Y103; assembly: GCA_003297045.1. Classification (NCBI taxonomy): domain Eukaryota; class Dinophyceae; order Suessiales; family Symbiodiniaceae; genus Cladocopium; species Cladocopium sp. clade C. The sequence goes on along the minus strand of BGPT01000555.1, from coordinate 340,150 downwards.
TCATCTCATATAATCTCTATGTTTGTATATAATATATAGATATTACATATACATTTGTGCATATTTGCATGTACATGCCATAGTATCTTCCAGCGTTTGGGTTCCTCCTGGCAAGGCCACCAGAGGCTGGCCTGGGTTTTTTTAACAAGCGTGGGCTGCTGGGATGGTGTGACTCGAGGGCTCGGTCTCCAAGCCAGCAGAGAAATGGGTCATTTTACCATCTATCCACTTCCCCGCTTGGAGATACCCTCTGGTAAACTAACATAGCTATTGAAAATGGCCATTTATGGTGGATTTTCCCATTAAAAATGGTGATTTCCCATAGTTATGTTAGTTTACCAGTGGTTGTTGTTCTCGAACTCACCATTCTCCAACTTGCCGAATTGAAGAACGATTTTTGTGATCATCATGATAAGGCTCGAGTGAAATCTAGCAGCCACAGAATATCAGCTGACCTTCGCACCAGACCCATGGATTTTTCCTTCCTTCTCCTGTTGTCACAGATACAAGAAGATTCTAGTCAGAGAAGAAATGCGACATGGTAGTGTTGGTTATTGTCTGCCCATTTTGTTTGAAAGGCATTTTTTGCTGGGAACCCTTGGGGCGGGATTGAAGATGTACTGTATCCAGGTCATAATTTCCTTGCCGAACCATGTTTCTGGGTAGACCGACTGGTGAATGGTTGGTTTCTGGGCGAATTATAAACAAATTTGATGGATGAAATCATGTCCCACTGAAACTCTTGCTTTGAGTTTCAAGACTTTCCATGTTGAATCAGTTGAATGAAGCTTCACAATGTGTCAAACAAAGCCCTTGGTTTTTCCCTTGGTTTTTCAGGCCTGTCCTCTCCTGGGTCTCTGGGTTGAAGATACGATTCACCAGTGGAATTACAACTCACCTGGTTCTCCCACGAGGAGATCCCTGGCTTCGCTTTGCTTCGACGCAGATTTCCGATCTTTGTGGCTCGAACAGCTCCGCCGGTTTTGTTGGAAGCTTCACAACTCGCTTCAGATCCAAGAAGTGAACACTGGACTTCCCTGTGGTCGGAAACAGAACACAGACCAACAGGAATCAACAGGAATCAATAGGAATCAACAGACCGACAGATGCTTTCAGCATTTTTGCAGATCGATTGGATCAACTTCAACAATTTCCTAGAGTTTTCGGAGCCAATCGTCCAGTGATCAGACAGGCGTCTCCTTGCTCCATCGCGTCCGGGGCAGCGCTTTGCGAAGGACGTTTCACTTCCGCGCTCGGACTGCGCCGCCTTGGAGCCTTGCAGACATGGCAAGGGCAGGTGATGCTGGGAACTGATGGTACCAATAAGAACCAATAAGCCCAAGAAAGTGCTCATTTGATGTTATTTTTAGGATCTAAAACAATCACAAGACGGGGGGTCAAACATTTTAAGCCATACCCGGGGTATTCTTGTCAAAATCCAGCACCCTTTTGGGAACTGGAGGTTGACTGGTCACCTTTTCCGGTTTGGACTTATTTGGATCCATTTATGGGTGGTAATCCACGGTCTTAACTCGACTCATACCCACTTTCAGGTTGCACGAGACATCTGTGGAAAGTCTTCAGATCTTGGAGGTGATGTAGCTTCCGGGACTTCAAGGTTTTGGGTCTCTAGGATGTCCTAAATTCCAACCATTTTGTCCTAAATTCCAGCCATTTTCCACAGCCATTACAGGTTTGTAGATGGCTGTAATCCTATCCCTCGCATAGAAGATATGGCTTCCTGGAAGCCCCGGTTTAGCATTGGATCTATTCATTTTGGAAACCCAGTTGTGGGGGGCGATTTAACATTAGGGATTAAATGGTCAGGCTGGCCCCCCAAGTATTCCCAAAAAGACATTGCCCTGACCTTTCGGAAAGCAAAGCATCAACCACCATCAGTTTTGGTGATGTGGAAGATCCCCTAGGGGGGTCATTTGCCAGCCACATTTCAAAATTGTTAAATTCAGATGACCGGAATCAAAGGAGAGAGACTACATTCCCCAAAATTCACGGCAAATGCCCAAATCGAATGGTAAGAACATTGGAAAAAGCCATGGGTTTCGCTGAACCTTTCCCTTCAACCCACACCCATGGTCCAACGGTCCTATTGTCCACTGAGGCGCACGCCATGGCCAATTCGACCGAAGCTTGCGAGGTCTCTGGGACATTTCAAGATGAAAATAGGACAAACATGTACAAGAATGCGAAACCCAGCAATGTTTACAGTACATCCCAGTTTTCCAAGAGTTGATCAAAGAAAAGTTGCAGTTTAGAATAGGTATGCAATCGATGGACAGCTTTGTTTGCCGGAGTGTACTGCGAAAGATGTTTGTGTCCATTTGTTGGCCGCATAGGCCTATTGGTGTAGAAATTGGATGCATGCCAGTACTTGCGAAGTTTTTGTGTCTCCTGCAATCATGAGTCGTTTTTCGTAATTTTGATAGGCATGTATCCTGGATCCTGGGTTGCAGTTGGGAGATGATAAGGAGTATGGAGCCCCATGAAAATGGAGGGCCACATCATGGTGGACAGTTCTGCCTGCACCAGGTGAAAATTTGCGAAGTCGGTGGGGAAGGCCTGTTCCTACCTCTCTTTGGCGATGCCGAACAGGCTGGGGATTGCATCGCAGTCAGTGGACCGGTAAAACGAAGATGGTTTTTGCTTTCAGAGGGACTGGGATTTTTTTGGCCGAATGACCCCAGTGACTCATATGCTTTGGAAGAGTCGTTCAACTACTAGTCAGTAGCGTTGAGGTGTCTTCAGGCGTAATTTTTTGAAGCCTAACTTTCAATTGAAGGTCAAGCGGCCAAGCGTTTCAATTTCGGCATTGCCATGCGGAACCATCCTGGAATTCTCTAGCCCATTTTTCTACTTTGGTAGGCTTCCAGAAACTGTCTGTTGGTTCGGAATAGGAAGGCCAATCCAATTGACAAAACCGTGAGAGGTGTCTAAGGTTCCTTGAATCCCTTTGATATATTAGTTCTCTGCCAGTTCCTTACCGAAGATCACCCAGTTCTTCATCAGAGAAAACTCGCGGACTCCAGAGGTTTCCAAATGTTTCCAATACCCCAAATCATCCAGGTGATAAACGACCATGACTTCGTATTGAAACAAGCATGGTCCCATGGTGATGACTGGGGATCCCGCATGACTTAAGGTCAACCCCCGTGACTAATGGGGCTGTAGAGACTCTTTCCAGGTATGGCCAGCAGGGCTTCGCGGTTTCCTTTACCTCCTGGGACTTCTTTGGACCTTCATTGGCGTAGCCTCTCGGCGGCACAGGGCTGGGCTTTCCAAAAATTGCAGTAACTTCAGCATGGTATGTAGATTCATTCTACTGACAAATCCATCCCCACTATTTCGTGGTGTTTTTTTGGTGGGTAAAGCAGCAACCTTTTGAAACTAGGCTCACCATCCACCCTGCGCCACCCTGGGACGCAGCTTTAGGCCATAGTCGCAGATGTTTTCATGAGCGCAATCGAGACCATCACATCGAAAAAGAAGCTGCTCGGCGGGGACATGGTGGGCTGGATTTGGAGTGAAACCGAATGGCCCAACATAAATCCCTGGTGCGACTGGTTTTGGGGGTGGGAGTGAGACACCCGCGTGGACTCCAGTGGACCAACGGACCTGGGGTCACTGGGCTACAAAGGCTGCTGACTGTCATTTGTGCAGTGGTGACCTCTTTATTTGTATCGATGGACATGGGGTTGTAAGAAAAATTGGAAACCTATTCATAATTTTCCGTTCCACGGTTTATAGATTTTCACCATTCTCTAGCAAGTCTTCCCCATAAAACTGTATGATATTATATAACCAGAAACTGGACGCCCATCCCGCATGTTCAGACACTCTCACATCATATGGTCGGTTGTATATTACCCTATGTTTTTTCCACAAAATGGTTGAGTTAATATTCCAGTTATATGTCTTACCCTCTGGTTATTTAACAGTCCGCCGTGGAAAACCACCATTCTTAATAGGTAAATCACCATAAATCATCTATAAATGGGCCATGGCTTCCATAAATAGCCACAGGGTAATATATTCCCCATCAACAATCCTTTTTAGGCCTTATTCTGGGGTGGAGTTGATCCCCACGGGTTCCAACTTCCGCTCCGGGCAAAAAGGCGTGTAGTAGATCCTAAAACGGGACGCAACTACACTACCAAGGCGCGAGGAGAGAATTTCCCTAAGGGAACTGGGGAATTTTCGGAGTTTTTCTGAGGTTAGCCTCCAATAAATCAAACATGGCAATGGAAAATCGCTTATAAATGGAGGTTTATAGCTGGGAACATCATCTATAAAGAGGGATTTTCCATTGCCATGTTTGATTGCGGGAGGGTAAACCAATTTTTGAAGCAGTGGTGTAGAGTCTGGAGTCCCACTTCCCAAATGCCTTTGAAAAGTGCAAAACGTTGATGAGCAAACGACCAAAAACAGCAAAACCTGCACATCGGTTTTGCATTTGGTCGCAAAAGCCAGATTTTGGGACTTTCAGGTGGCTAAAGATGCGTGATAGTGTGACCATGTGGGACCTGTGATCCGGACTTCTGGGCTGATTGTTGGTCTCAGTTGCAGGTGTGGAATGAAACAGCTTGGGACTCAGTGGGACGAACATCCAGTGGGTCAAAGAGGAGTAGCAATGGAGGCACCACTGGTTTGTCATTTTGACTGCTAGAGCATCCTCATTTTCTGTTGTCAATAATTTTGAGCCATACCCACCGGAGAATAGACTTTGTCCTTAAACAAATGGATACCGCGCACTTGTTCGTCAAGAGATGATAGATTCTTGGAACATTTCGGACAAATTCACCTGTCTCACACTTCCTTGCAGATCTTGCAGTTCCTGTGAAAAAGGGGCATGCTGAAGGAAAGAGGCGTCACAGCCATGGTTGGTTCAAACCAGAGATCATGGAGATTCCCAAATTGTCACACCTTTGCACAAGTTCGGGCTGCCAGGCTGCCAGGTGATCTAGTTGATACCTGCAGAATTGAGTGGTCAGCAGACTTCATGATACAGTTTCAACATGTTTAAATTTTCACTAATTTAGACATGTTTCAGCCACCGCTAGAAGGGATGTCAATATAACTATAACATTGATTAAACTTGCGCATCTCCAATTTCCGGCCGGGTTGGCCTATAGGGGGACAATTTTATCACATCGGGGCGTTTTAATATATATCAAAATAATCAAGAGACAATTTGTGCATGATAGGTGAAAGGAAATTGTCCACGGCGCCCATTTCCCCCAAAAAACAGGGAAAATCCATCCTTGGGATAAGAGTGGATCCATCCCGTCTAATCAGCAACAGGTGCAGCCTCTTTTTTGAGGGATCTTGGCCATGTGACGGGGTTTGTTCTGACGTAATTGGCGCCTGCAACTCTCCCTCACAGCTCCAAATCCCTGGGGCTCTAGCAATTTCAGTGGCTTTGGTAGTGGCTCTAGCGGACTCTAGCGTCGCGTTTCTGAGGTGTCAAACCTCACATTGATGGCCTTGGGCTCTAGTGCTCCAGAAATCTTGTTGAGCATCATTGAGCTGTGACTGGGCGGCAGATCCAGTGTGGATTGAGATGTGTCACAGTCATATGACTGGGAATGTGTCTCGATATGCATAGAGAACAATAGAGAACCTCTACGGGAAGGTCACAAGTCATAGGCCCGAATTTTTCAGCATGGATCAGGTCTGCAAACACCATCCCACAGAAAAGACGACTCGAATGACAATGGAATCAATGGAAAATGTGAGCAGTGCCCTAAATTTTTGGTGGTTGATGGTTGTATGTATGCAGTTACACAGGGTATACTCCGTGGTTTTCAAGGGATGATGGATTCATCCAATATGGAACTCAAACAGAGCCATGTTTATTCTGCAGCTGATTATATGCTGATGTAGGAGTTTGGCTCTCAGCAGTACGTTTGTTGGTTTGTTGATCTGTGCCAAACTCAAGCATCAAAGGGTGAATCTTCTGGTCAAAACGTGCTTGAAGCACCATTAACCCCTCCAGCAGCTGGGCATAGGTCGTGCTGCAAGACCCGGGGACCTCCAGATTTGAGATATTTTTGCACTTCAACCATGACATTTTTGAAAAGGACCATTTGCACGTTCTCAGGTCTCACGAAATGGCAACCTCACACTGGATCTATTTTGAGGTCCCAGAAATTGTGAATTGTTCGAGGATTCCAAACAGTTGAGATCCAAGAACTCTCGACCTGAGGGTGGGCGACAGCTTTTTCAGCGGAGCTTTGGGGCCGTCCACGATTGTAGGCATGGCACGGCAGTGCCATTTTGATCCGTGAACCGGGTAGCTGGTTGGTAAACAGCTTTTGAAACGGCTTCGAAAACCTGATATATATATATTGCATTATATATTGCATTATATATTGCGACTCATGTATGTGTCTATGTATCTATGTATCTATGTACATATGGACCTATGTAATTATACGGTATACTGTATACGTATATAAAAATGTATATATATATATACATGTTTACTATATGCTTCTTCCATGTTTACTATATGTTTATTATATGTTTATGATATGTTTATAATATGTTTGTATCTTTATATTTGTTGTTTCCCCTACTTACCAACTAAGCATAGGCCCGAGCTCAAGTGCTTGAGAAGACATCTTGTTGCTTCTGAAACGTGTAGGATATTATAGGATATTATAGGATATCATTGGATTCTTTTGGAGGTTGAACATGTTTCGAGATGTTGAGTTGAGGTCTGACCCTTCAAAATGCGTTTCAGTTTTCTTTTGTGACCCCACCCTTCTAATACATAAATTTCCAATTTCCCACTGCTTGATGAAAAAGAGAGGTAAACCCGGCAGCTTCCTTTCTTCACAACCAGTACTGTAAATGATGGGTTTCATTGAAGGCCCAGCCTGCTGTTGCCAGGTAGTGCCGCCTTCAACTTATTGGTGATTTCGGCAGTTTGTGCAGCTCGGACATGCAAACGATTGGCCGCAGGTAATCAAACATAGCGATGGGAAGACTGGAAAAACCCAGAGCTTGCAGGGGGGAAGTCTTTGACAATTTACCAGCAGTAAGGTGAGTGCAGCTGGAGGGTACCAGCTGCACCTAGAGAGTTGTAACCGCATGAGGCGGTCTGGGCTCTTTGGACTGATTTTCCCGTAGCGGATCCTGCTTGGAATACATCATTTTCCAATAACGAGGGAACGGTTGAAGAGTGAAAGCTTAACTTTTGTGGAAAATGTATTAGCCTCACAGAGAGAGAGAGAGAGGGAGAGAGAGATTGGTATTGCATATATTTATATATACAACACACATATATATATATATATATATCTATATTTATATATAGATATGAATAAATATGTGATATCTCTGTATATATATATATATGAATAAATATGTGATATATATATAGATATCATATAGATATCATATTTAGTTATATATATATATATATTAAACATTGTATGCACCTTCCCTTAAACATCACTTTTGCGCAAAAAGCTGAGGTGGCGGCGATTCCTTCTCCAGAGGCTCGGGATTTGTTCTCAGATGCGAGGCATTGAGTCATGTCATGCCCGTCATGGTGACACTTTCATGGTCCCATCCCAAGAGCACACTTTAGAGTGGCAAAAGTCAAGGACAGCTCGGAGCCAGACTATCTCAAAACCTCATACATTCCAGCGACGGCAGGATGTTGTATTTTTGAGTCAATTTGAGTCAACTAGTAATATTTAATTCAGTAATAGAAAATTCCAATGGTCTACCCCATGATCTCACCGTTTTGGGAGTGGAAAAAGAGTGATCGTTGCCTTTGAAAGGCCCTTTTGGGCGAGGTTGATGACTTGGAATTCTCTTGGGAAAAAAATCATTGATGGTCCCATCGTTGATAAACTTACAATTCTGCTGGTTGAAGCGCCATATTGATGTGGTTAAATCCTAAGTCTTGATGCTTAAATGGCACCTTTTGGCGAAGTCTCCATCCTGATGGTTCGACCATATTTGTTGAAACATTTGAAGCCTCAAATTACCTTTCAATCACTATTCTTGAGGCTCAAACCAGGAAACCAAGAGTGAAACACCAACGAAACCAGGTGCGCTTTATCAAAGAGGTCCCAGTCTTTGCGGTGACGGCCAGCTTCTCCATTATCGCCTACCTTTGGCTTCTGATCATCGCTGCTTGCCTCTGTTTCTGCTCGGGGTTGGGTGGGGCAATTGGGACAGCCATTTGTTTCGGTCTTTTTCTTTGGAAAGATGAAGGTTAAAGGCACTTCGACAAACTAGGTAAGAGGATATTTTGCGTCACTTTTGCTACTGAAAGATCTAAAAAGTCTAAAAAGGGTCTGCATAGCTACAATCTGCAAAAAGCGATGGATCTACTGAGTTGGCTTGAAAGGGCCTCCAATTTAAGATGTTTCCTGGACTATGGTGACAAACTCACCAAATTCTGAGGGACACCGTGTGGATGTGTGATGGCGACCTCAAGCCCAGCAAGAACTGCAAACCAGCAGTTTCATGGGGAACAAACCAAGATTGATTCAAAATTATATATCTAGGCACCGTATGTTCACAAACATCCATGGAATCCTGAGGAGTTTACATTATGTGGCTCAAAAAAGGAGCCTGTGAGCTTTCTGAGTGAACAAAACCTGAAAGGCAACTCAAATCAACTTCCTTTTCTCTCATCACGAAAGAGACTCTTCTGCATCTTGATTGATGCTCAGGTGGTGGTCATCAGCAAGGACCTTGTAGCTGCACGGCCACGGTACCCATCATTTTCGTTTTGTTCGCTCATGCTCCAACCATTTGTGCGCAGAAGCTGATATAGTGATACTGCCGGCGTTTTAAGGCCAAGCTTCCAATTTTCGAGATTCAGAAGCAATGAATTGGTGAGGAAATTTTAAGAAGCAAATAGTTACTTTTCCACCTCTGATTCTGCCAATTTCCGCGAGGATGTCGTAGATATTTGGGAAGGCGCGAAAGGGAGGGCTCGGCTTCAGCTTTGGCAGCACCATGACGAGTTTAGAGTTTTCTGCCTGGGATATTGGTAGTTCTATGAATTATATACGCAAAGTATATATTACAAATTATACAATACATACTATCATTTGCAAATCTACATTATGTTATATGTCCACATATATATATATATATTATGTATACATAAAAACGGTTCTGGTTTGGGTAGGTTTGGATAATCCCACATGGCTTTGGTTGGGGTCAGTTGCGAGACTTGACTAGGCCTAGTGACCTTCCTGATGTTCCCCTTGCTGGTGGCACTGGCCTTTGCAGCCGACAAAGGCACGTGGCTGGAGAACGGACAGGGAAGGAAACTGCGACTCTTGTTGCACAAAGATGTGTACATAAACTTTTTCTACAATAAGTATGACAGTATGACTATATAATTGTGTATGTATATATATATATATACAGTATATATATATATACACAATGTAATTATCATCTCTCTCTCTCTCTACATATATATATATATGTATATATATATATATGAGTTTACCTACAAGTACAACCAGGTATCTTTATAGTTGCATAGATTTCGCAGGTTTGAAATTACCGTTAAACGGTCTGGGAGAATCCATTTTTGAAAGGTGGCTCAATGAGATGTTGCATGTTAAAAACGGATGGTTGTTCCATGTACCCAAAGTAGAGTCAGTAGGGGTTTGCATTCCCAAACCGAGCACCTTCTACTGGTGATTGAATGTCCATTTCCCATATGTTTGTCGTTGACTGACCATGTCACAATGTTACATATCTCTGAACGGGTGGAACGAATGATGTGTCGGTGACTTTGAGGTTCCCTTTCCGATCAGAATTTCCACAGTTTGTCTGCGGGCTTTGATCCTTTTTGATCCTCAGGAATGTTCTCTAGAGCCGAAAAGCCTCAAATGACCAAAGCCATGAGTGGAGGGCCCCAGTGGCGCTGGGCTTCAAGCCAAGAGCAAGTCCGGGTGGGCTAGAAAGTACACATTCGCACATAGAATCTCAATAACTAAGTGATGAGATGACCCATTGCTTACAACCGTGTAGCTTCAATGCTATTGCGTCAGGCAACAGGATTCAACATACTTGCACACTTGCAAATCCAAGTGTGTATTTAGCACGTATTTATATAAATGCGCCAACAAACCGACAAACACGCATAGACACACACACACACCTGTGTATGTAACGAAATTGTAATTGTAATTATTGTAATCGTAATTGTAATGTAGACCTAATGGTAGATTGCAGTGAAAATGTAATTTCAAGTAATGAGATGTAATCAAACATAGTGATGCAATATATATATATATATCTATAACTGTACTGTACTGTGATGTAAGTGTCATGCAGGTCCTGGACTTTGCCTGGAGTAGTCCCCTAAAGGCGATGAAACCCACACTCCACATGCAGAATTCTTACGTATAGCCAGTGTTTTTGAGTCCTCAAGCTTGGTTGATAGTTGTATTGAACTTGTGGTTTTGTTCGATCATGAGATGGTACCACTCTGGGCTGCAATATAAATGTATATATATAATGTACATGTAGAGATACGCAGGTATGCATGTCATCATATGTATATACAGTCACACACACATATGTATATATATATGCATACACATACTGTATATACAAATATATATATATATATACATATATAATACACACATACTGTATATATATATATACACATTATGTCTGAATGGCACACAGGACATCAACATCATACACGACTGGCCTGAGGCAAAGGAACGAGGCTTTTCGACGACATGACCGTCGAGGTCGGGCTTCCATAGGGGGACCCCCAAGTTATGGATGGATGGTTGGTTGATTCGATGGAAAATCCCCCCAAAAAATGGATGTAACTAGGGATACCCCCATGACCCCATGACTTTGGGAACCTCCATTTGTAAAGATGAAACATTTCTGTCAACTCCAAGGTATATAAACAAAAGGCAAGTCCCCGTGAGTTCTGGCGAATCAGTCAATGGGCGAGAGTCCCTCTTCAACTCATTTTATGTAGGGTAAGCCATGATATGGTAACAGATGGAAATCCAGCTAGGTGATGTGAGGGTACAGAAGCAAGGTAAAATGTCACTGACATCCAGGCTCAAAGGATTGAAGCTACCACCCAAAGGGACTTGTGGCATTCTCATCTCGAACGCGGCAACCCCGCATCTGCATCCTTGACTTCGATGCGCTTCCCTGATCCTACTTGGGTTTCTTGTAGGAGTTTGCGCCATAGGAATAGGTGTTTCATGAGGGTCCCTGGAAATTCCACCAATCCAATCAGCTTATCCGTTACCCGCAACGCAAAATGCACCATGCTGACACAAACTGGGATGGTCTCGGCCTGAAACATGGAAGTGGATGGCAACTCAACCTGATATCGCTGAAGATAAAAGAACCCCTATGAACGGATTGGGCCTTGATTCCTGAGAAGGAACTATGAGACCATTGATCATCCCATAGCAGCCAAAAAGGGTCACCGTTGTATCACCTTTCAACGGAGAATCCCAGTTTAGAAATATCAGTTTCTTGTGGATAAATTTCCCAACAACCTAGTTTTTTTTTGGCAATTTGATCAGACTGTTGGAAGTACACTCCGGTAATTTCACATGACTATGGACAATCAGCCATTTGTAGATGATTTACCTATTAGATAATCATGGTGATTTTCCATAGCTATGTTAAATTGCCATCGGGTACATCAAAAGTCTTTGTGAGGTTTCCCAGTTCCGATGAAGTCTTCCCTTCTTGGTGCTTAAAATTACCGAAAAGCAGCGGGGGGAAGGAGCTTCAAAAGGCTGAAATGAAGATCCAGAAGGAGCTGATGGCTGGGATCTGTTGGGCGAAGTCATCACTGATGACTTTCTCATGAATGGGTTATGGGTTATTCTGTATTATTTTGGATGGTATATTTGTCCTTGTAAATACAAGATTGTTTGGTTTATACGTTTGTCTCAGTATAGTTTGTAGCCATCTATGACTGGGGAAAATGGCTTCCTTTCCTGAACCACGGGATGAAGCGTAGTTCCAGATTTTCAGACACCCCTATAACTCTTGGGCCTGAACATCCAGCTGACTGCCATCGATGACATGATGTGACAACAAGGGTACCAGTTTCAAATGCGCATACCCGAATTCTTCTAAGGCCTTGACATTCAAGTTGATCATCCCTATATGGGTTGGTGAAAATAGGGTATCCCCAATTTCAATGTATTATTTTCCGAATTGGGGATATACATGGATATACCGTATACCATATTTTCAGACACAGCCGTGTAAATCTGCAAGCAGGTAATCTATCCCCATCCTGATCCATGGCAGCTCCCAGGAATATGGCATGGAGCTTTCAGATGAAGATGTCGCCAAGTTGCTGGCAAAGGACATTGACAAACACAAATCCAAGGCCGGGCCGCGGGGACGGGAACTCCGAACTTGGACCGAACAGGTGGTATGCTCTGATAGTCAAAAAAGAACACGGGTGAGTTTCGTGCAATTTCACCATCAGTATCCTTTTTGTGAGTGATTTTGCCATTCATCAGTGGAACCGGCTGTTCCGAACGTTGAATCCTGAGCAGTTCCAGGCAGCCTATTGCGTGGGCGCCACACGCGGATTGTTTGGTGGAAAGCGCATTGGGGACAAGGCGAGCGCTGGCCGGAGAAATGACTTGGGATTCAACAACGGATCTGCAGTTGAAGAAGAACTTGACGCAATAAACCAGTCGTGTATGTTTTTGAAAGGTCGGATCAAATGGATCAAACCACAACCTCTCTTCATGTGAAATCATGCTTCCTACATGACAAGGGTCAATATTTGTTCCAGAAAGCGATATGTTGTACTCTGCGAACTATTGAACAGTTGTTCTACTAAAACAAGAACTTGCAGACTTGCGACATGTGCCAAGTTTACGACGTAATCTCAAACTTCAATTACTGACTTCAAATACTGACTTACCAAATCCCAACAAGCAGCTAGTGAACAGACGTGACTTAAACCACCTTTTTTTGGCAGCCAGCCAAGAGATTACCGGATGGTATATAAATTTGGTGTTACAGTATATATACCAAGCCAACTTTTGGAGAGACCAAACATTCTCAACATATTAAAACAAGTTGCAACAACTTACAAACAAAAGACTCACCAACTGGATAAATCCTGATTTGGTAGTTGTTTTTTCAAATTTCATGAGAACGTAGAAAAAACAAGCCAACTAGCTATCTTTTTTGTCAGGGCACATCTGTTTGTCCCCCAATCCCAAGGGGCTATCATCTATTTCCCAAATAAAGCCACAATTTTGGGGTACACCCAATTTTTTGGCAAAAGAAACAATGACAGTTCATATATAGTGACCCCCCCAAGGTGCAACGATGTGGTGCCCGTTGAGAGTCGACAAACCACAGCCAGGCAGATCGACAACGACCCTCAATGAAGGCAGTGGTCCCCATTAGCGAGGCGACTGGTAGTCCTGGAAGTCCCGCTTGGTCGGTGAATGGATACCTTCTGCAGATAAAATTCCATGAATTTTGCCGGTGAAGGCTTGAATTTCCACCATTGATAGGACTGTTCCCATAAAGATGGGGATTTACTCTCCAGTATGCAAATAGTGATATACAGTCAATTCAACAGAATATACCGATTGGTGATGCTAGGTGAAACTGGCCCAAGTCGACTGGCCGAAGTCAACTGGCCCAAGTCAACTTTGCGATCTGAATGGGGTCATATCTGGTACCCAGCTACAAAATATACTCGTTCTTTGCAAGGCATCCAAGATCAGTTCTGTCAGCTGAGACAGATAGGTACTCCAAACTCTTTGTACTTCCCACTGTGACCCCCAAAAGAGTTATTTGGGTTCCAGGTATACAAAGAAGTCCACGATCGGGATTACCACAATCTCATGTGCACGGAGAGTCACACACACACAGTCACATGCAAATCTGGCCGGGGGGTCCCTTACTGCTTGCGGATTTTGCTTTCAGCTATATCAATTTAGGTGAAAGAAGAGCAGAGGAGGAATGTTTCCGTGATGCCCAAGTCAATTGGCATCAGGAACTGCTCCAAAGGTCCTCCCATCCCATGGAATATTCGGTTGAAGTGGACGAAGCACCTAATCTTCCAAACAATGTCCCACTCCGACAGTCGTATCCCGTGCATCCCCTCAAGGATACCCAACGTAGCCAGGAGCCAGTTGCAGTTACAGGCGCAGATCCGGCACCACAAACTTGGTGAAGTCAGGTGAAGTCTTATATCTTAAATCCTCGAATTCGGTTGGAAGTCAGAGTTGAGGGAATGGTCCAGGAAATCTGCGACAGAGCCAGTTTGATTCTCTCCCGAAAATTTAGGAGATGACAATTCCCCTTTCTCAAGGTTTGGAAAGAAGCATCAAGATTCACCAGAGTATGGTCACTTTCTAGAGAGCTTCCAAAGAAAGACCTTTAGCTCCGAAGCTTGCGATTTGCAAATGGGGTATGTCACCACCTTGAGGGGTGCATTAATTATCATCCATGATCATACATTTAACAGCCGAGAGATTTAAGCACGTACTTGGCTCAGCCCATTGACAAGTGGGATTCAGTCACCGAACATGGACCTGTACCATTTTGGAGGGTGTTCACCGTATTTAGCTGGCAAAAAATTCATACAGCGTTGCAAAAACAAATGATTTTCCGAGGGTTGCGAGAAGTATGGGTGTGATGTTGCTTTCAGAGGCGTCCCAGATGATTGCCAATTTGTTGAAACGCTGTCCGATTTCACCAGTTTGAACACACACACACACAGTGTCGCCCAAGTTTATTGTATATACCTGGAGTTGGAAGCCAACTCAGAACTGCTGGGCGGATATCTGGTTTTACCAGATGTACCAGATTTCTGTGTGAGTATGATCTTGGGCTCCCCCTACGTATCAACCATTTTCCGGGTTCGTCCGAATTTGGGGGTATGCCCCAAGCTGGCGTGTGAACCATGATCTTTTGGGGTACTGCAGCCTATTCTCAGACGAACAAACATGATTCTTTTCCTAATCCCTTCCCCTAAGTATCGCATGCCCAGATGAGGTGCAATTTCACCTTGGGGGGATGAGATTTACCCACAATTGTTGGTTGAATCCCCATGTATTCACTGGATTCAATACCCAATCTCTGGTTTTTCAGAAAAAACAATGTTCCATAGTTGAAGCAAATTTCAACGTTCCATAGTTTTTCAGCAGCATTTTCAACTTCCAATCATGAACTATTGTTCAAACATTACCCAGCGATTTTCCATGGTTTTTGCCGCAGTTTCGATGCTCAACCGGGCTTAACCCGCCCAAAATCATCCCATCTGCTTCAGGACCTCCACAATTGGAGCCTGAAGAACCTGGCCCTGAGCCAGCCTGTGTGGTAGTCCGGGGGCCCCAGGGGCAGGGCAGGAGACACCTGTTGTTTGCGTGTTCTTTTTTAAATGACGTGTTTGTTGGGGTACAAAATGAGAACTTTATGGTTTAAAACTTTATGGAAACACATGGAAACCACGCGGCTTTTTTTTTGCCAGTTCAAGCACATCCATTGATGGTCAAACACATCCAGTGATGGCTGTTCTGAGTGTTTTCTGATGGTTTCAGCATGGTGGAGTTGTTTTCATTGGGAATACATCTGAAAGGGGTCGATGCAGCGGAACATCGGGTGCTGGGTTCATAGGTGTGTTGTTCATCCGATGATTTTCTGCTGGCTGAGGGTTCCCCGCCGCAACACGGTGGGTCCCGAGGATGAATCTGATCCCACCCATCCCAGATACGACAACTGGTTGTTGTAAATGGTTCGTACATGGAGGTGCCTGCAATCCATCCTCAAATGTCTCTTTGTCTCTTTGCAAGGAAACCCATGGTTTTAGACCAGTCGTCAATCTGTGGTTGTCAATTGGTAGATCACAAAATAAGGGTAACGTGAGCTGAGAGCAAGAATGAAACCAACGGCCGAAAGGGGCCGGCGAATCATCCCTTCCAATTGATTTGGAGATGCAGCTGTGCATGGATCAAACTTGGACACCCCAAAATAGCTGGCCTGTTTCGGGTGGATGATCCTCCAGATCTAGGGAACACATTGCTTGGATAGAATCCATCCGTCACCAGGAAAGCCATCTGGAAACTTCCAATTCTGGTTGTTCCAGTTGTTCCATATCGATTCAACATGTTTTTTCGTTGGTTTCTCCATGGGTGCTGCAGTCTGCACCAAAACTATGATGAGCAGGGAAAAGGAGAAACCTACGGAATCCTTAATTAGACCCATTAGGCACAATGGCACAATGTTCAATGTCAAGTATTTTGGATACAACTGCCTTAGGTTTTTGCTGGCGCAGGCACGACCCCGAACTAGCCATGTCTCAAGACAAAGAAAAACATGTGAGAATTTTGACCCTTGGTCTTAGCCCTCCGAAAAATGTGGTCATCAGACCCCGAAGAACATGTGTTTTCAAAGCGGTTCATGGCGATATCACCAACACGTCATGAGGATACCAGCCAAATCCAGCCTCAGACTGGGTACTGTCTATGGCTTAGGTTAGGTACCCTCTTGTACGCTGAGAGAATTCGGATTTCCTCCAGGGTAGATTACCGGAGGGTGTAGCGTTTGCAGCACGGTTAGCTAAGCTCTTCACATTACCAATGATCACCGTGGCACATGATCGAACCAAGGAATTTGTTGCGAAGAACTTTGCTGTCTCCGAGAGTGCTCGGCGTCCCAGAGATCATGGTTTGAGGATCATCCAAGTTTTTGGACAGTTTTGAGGCACCGCCATGTAGCCAACCCAAATTGCCCAATTAAGAGTCTTTGGCTATGACTGACCGGGGTTGCCAAGGTCACGTTCCAAGGATGCACCTTGACATTTCTGCTACTTTCATGGTCAATCTCGAAAGTGAGTTGATTGGGAACTGAGAAAAAGAACTGAGAATTTGTCATGACACGGATCATCCCAATGCCAGAGGACAAACCACCAATTTTCGCTGAATCATCCTGCAGTGACAGGAAGAACAGTGAATTCAGTTGGATCAGCGCAGTATGACACCGCTCCTGCAATTGGGTGTAGCTTTGCCCCCCAAAACATTCGTCGCTTTAGGCTCAATCATGCCAAGTCGGCCCTGAATGTACGATGTAGAACAATGTTTGAACCTGGCTTTTCCGAGCAGAATTTCGAGTGGTAAGCCTCAGATTTCACCTAGCCTTTGGGGATGATGGTAACCACCCATTTGTGGTGATATTAGGGACGGTTGACACAGACAATCCCAGCACATCCAAAGCTCCCAAGCGCTGGTTGCACACCGCCGCAGATTGGCACCGTAAAGCTGCGAGTGAAGCGAAAAGGAGATCTGACCTCCGAAGTGAAGGCCTTCCTGTGGCCAGCTGGTCTCAAGCCATGGGGGATACACCAAAATGGCCATTTTGACATATTTTTTAAGGGCTGAAGTTCTGCATCAAATTTCCACCGGTGCATCAAGTGAACTCACAAAACAGCAGATATGAACCACCAAACATGGGGGATGTCACGAACAAATATGACGTTCTCTGGGGTGTTTCCAGATTTTATTAATCGACAGAACACATGATTTGTTTCTCCAAACTCCAAATGTTCCGTCGAAACTCAAACATGATTATGATGAGATCATGTAACATCCTTATGTCAGTTGGTTGTATAAATCACTCTTTTCCGTAGATTAAATCGACATTTTTTGATGCACCGCCATTTTGGGGTTTCTGGCCTCATGAATTTGTTCAGCGCCTCATCTTCACGAGGTGCAATATGAAAGCGAAGACGGCATCGTGGGCTTCCCCAGTCGCCACGGGAGTTGTGCTGTGCTTGGTCACTTCCCAGTCGCTCGAAACCAAGGCCAAAGCAGGGATGGACTACCATGAGGCACAGGGGTTCCGGTCCAAGGAGCTTGGCAAAGATGTGCGTTTTGATCAACACATGGCATGCGAAAGAAGGTAGACAGCAGACGTAGTCAGACACCAAGTTGCTTCGGTAGCAGAAACTCACACTTCGCGGATTCATTGGGCTCAAGGATCAGTAAAACCTGGCTCCCATTTGGGCGCGCAAAGACTGCGTGTCCAGTAAAGGTTTCACCCGTGTCACTCAGAGGCTCGCTGCTTCGCCCATGGGGACGGGCGCCAGTGTTGTGGATGACTCCACCATGAGGAATTTCATCATGGAAGACTTGGATCGGGCAGAAGAGCTCAAGCGCTGCTTGCCTCCTATGTCGGAGTGATCAGTCTGTATGAAAATGGTGAGGTGGGACGATGAAAGCATTTTGACGAACACCACAAATGATGGGTATACCGGATATACTGTAGTATCTTCAACTGATTTGAATCGCCTTCTTGATTTTTCGAAGTCTTTTGTTCCAGTTGCTTGTTTGGGTCAACATCTCAATTTGAAGTTGTGGACCGTAGGGAGACAGTCCTGGGTTCATCGTAAAAACTGGAACGGAATGAGTCTTTGCAGGACCCCATTCGCGCAGATTCGCGTCAAAACTGGCGTTGATATATCCAATATGAAAGGGATGGTCACACCGACCCCTCACTGAAATAGGGCTCTATTGCAACTCACTTTTCATCTTTTCACCAAACTGGGTCCCTCAAAAATGCTTGGAGTCCCTCGGACAGTGATTGAATGACCAGCTTCCCCGGTGGTGCTGTGGCGGTGCCGTTGAGGTTGATCGTTGAGGAGCGGCGCGCCCAAGGACGTGAAGTGTTCAAGGGGCCCAAGGAGATATTGACGATCAATGGCATGGATGGCTTGACGTTTCAGATCGAGGTGGCTACAGTGGCTACAGGTCTAATATGTCTAGTACCGGACCATACCGGAACCCCCAAATTAAATGAGTAACTAAAAAACTCCAAGTTTAGATGACTAAAACATGCAAACAACCTGTATATTGAATGGGTGAAACCACATTTCAGCTCCAGGTAGATGAACGATCGACGGTGCCAGATGTCATGAAGCAGATTTCAGAGAAGATTGACATGAAACCAGGCCGGTCTGGAAAAATTGAGCACGTGCCAAGATGCTCAAGAGATTTCAATTGATGCTGAAATACAGTGCTAGATACTTACTAGATATATCAGCAAGCTCAATGTGGAGTAGAACCACTCCACAGTTGACTACAATCCTACCACAGCCAGCTCGTACATTCCCATTTTGGTTGCTGTTGGATTTTTGGTGCAAGTAGGTTACGCCCCCTAAATTTATAACATCAACCGCCGGAATGGACACATCCTACAGGAAAAGTCATCTGAAAATTACCTTCCTGGCCCCATTTTTTGGACTTCTATGTCCAATTTCTGGAGATCTTTGGTCATCTTTGGGTGGTTCAATTGCAAGGCCTCTGCGCCTATAGCCCCCTAGGTCGCATGCTCATGCTCACTTCGGGCGACGGCGTCTTGCAGCACTCGGAACCCCTCCTGCCGCAGGTTTTTGAGAAGCAACTGACCTTTGTTGTGAAGTCCATTGCTGCGCATCAGGCCCTGTCCATGAACCAAACTGCCAACTTCCTCATTTGTTGTACAACTGAGTACATTAAGAATGCCGCTGACTACGGACGTCCTGACATGTCCCCTGTTTGGGCTGAACACTACTGTGATTAGATAGTGCTTTATCCCCCCCCAAAAGCTGATATTTGCAGCTGTTACACCACTTTCGGCCTGGGGAATACTGCACCAGGCCGCAAAGAGCTTTTGGAAAGCCATCGCAGATGCGGACAGCATGGGCCCCTGGGACCTGAACGCCATCGATTCGATCGGTTCGTTGACCTTTACGTACAAATTCAATGAGCGCTTGGTAGATGTTCGCCTTCCGCGCAGCTTACAGACGTTGGTCTTTGGAGAAAATTTCAACCAGAGTTTAGAAGGTGTTGAATTGCCAGGCAGCCTGCAGACCTTGAAATTTGGTGAGAGGTTCGACCAGAGTTTAGCTGGGGTAAGCCTCCCCAGCCACCTGCATACTTTGATCTTTGACCATGATTTCGACCAGAGTTTGGAAGGTGTCACACTGCCAAACAGCCTGCAGACACTGGTTTTTGGTAAAAAGTTCAACCAAAGCTTGGAAGCTGTCGTGCTGCCAAACAGCCTACAGTCGTTGACTTTTGGCGAAAAATTCGACAAAGATGTAGCCGGCATGACCTTCCCAAGCAGCCTTCAAACTCTGATTTTTGGTCATGACTTCCAAAAGAGCTTGGAAGGAACCACGTTGCCAAGCAACCTGCAGTCTTTGAAGTTTGACCGTCGATTCGACAGAAGCTTGGTGGGCGTTACTTTACCCAGCTGCCTGCAAACTCTGGTTTTTGGTTTTCATTTCAATCAAGGTTTCGAAGGTGTTGAACTACCAAGCAGCTTGCAGACACTGACCTTTGGCTATAGTTTTAATCAGAGCTTGGACGCTGTGCAGTTGCCTAGCAGCCTGCAGCATTTGACCTTTGGCAAGGAATTTACACAGAACTTGGCAAAGATGACATTGCCCAGCAAGCTCCAGACCTTGACGCTGGCAGACCATTTCAACCCAAACTTGGACGGCGTCAGCCTGCCAAGCAACGTGGCAGTTCATATTGTCTTTGAAACATTTTTTGACAAGAGCATCGACGGTTGCACCTTCCCAGTCACCGTGCAGAGCATCACCTTTGGTGAGAAATTCAACCGAAGCTTGGCTGGTGTCGAAGTGCCCAGCGGCCTGAAGGCATTGATCTTCGGCGAAAACTTCAACCAGAGTTTGGAGGATGTCACACTACCGAAGAGCCTGAAGACCTTGGTCTTTGGTTCGAAGTTCAACCAGAGCTTGGCCGCGGTAAGCCTGCCTGAAAGTCTGGAGACTTTGACCTTCGGCTTTGATTTCCGTCAAAGTTTGGAAGGTGTCACGCTGCCAAGCAGCCTCTTGTCTCTAACCTTTGGCTCGCAGTTTAACCAAAGCTTGACAGAGGTGGCCCTGCCAAGTGGCCTGCAGACTTTGACCTTTGGGAACAATTTCGACCAGTCGTTGGAAGGCTGGACATGAAGATATGGGTTTGAAAATGGCGGATACGGATACCAGTAAACTATCATTTTAAGGTATCTTTCGATGGAGAAGATGATAAAGCACGTGATTTTGGAGTTACTAATTTTGAGGTAGAACGGTAGAACCATATTTAGAATCAGCTGGCCATACAGTCCATAGAATTCCCATTTTGAGGGTTTCAAATAGATTACATCCAGACATTTAGACCTCCAGAAATCAGTTGACCGAGGGTTTGGTCCCTTCAAGCGCCACATTTTGAAACTTGCTTTTCGAGCCCTAAGCCTTGAAAGGTGTCATACTCCCAGACAGCCTTCAGACCTTGAACTTTGGTAATGACTTCGAACGGCCTATGGCAAAGGTCAAACTTCCGACCAACCTGCAGACTTTGGCTTTTGGTCGGAATTTCAACCGAGACCTGACGGAAGTGACTTGGCCCAGCAACCTACAGACCTTGACATTTGGTTGGAAATTCAACCAAAGTTTGGTAGGTGTCATGCTGCCGAGCAGTCTGAAGACTTTGACCTTCGGGGGTGGCTTCCAGAAGGGCTTAGAAGGAGTCACAATGCCAATTAGCCTTGAAGATTTGACTTTGGGCCACAGTCCCAACTTGAAGTTGGAAGATGTCTCACTTCCGGCTTTGCGCCGATATTGTGGCTATGGGCTCACCGTCGAGTCCCTGTAATGTAAAACGAGGTGGATTTGAAAGAATCCACCAGACATTGAGGCGCATTGCGAAAAGAAACAGGATGGATAGATAGATAGATAGATAGATAGATAGATAGATAGATAGATAAGACTAGACTAGACTAGACTGGACTGGACTAGACGAGACTAGATTGGATTAGATTAGATTAGATTGGATTAGATAGATGGCTCACTTCATTAGTGTTTCATTACTTGGTGCATTGGCTCATTGTTTTCCCTTCGTGGACAGGTGAAGGGCGAGTTGGTGTTCGCACCTCAGGAGGACCTGAAAGAGATTGAGGCGGGCACGAGGACCAGGAAGGGGTGGTAACCTAGGGACCGCTGTATCCCAATATATCCAGCATCTCTAGGGTTCTGAATTTGCTTTAAAACATAGAATACAGGTATTTTGATGCTAGTGAGATGGGGTGAGACACTGAAATAGAACTTGTAGGGCGTTGATGTGGGGGTGGGGAGAAGGGGGGGTAGCACGGGGTTGACGGAGGACAGGATGAATATGTATATATATATATATACATACACATTCATATAGTAACAATATATACATATAATTGTATATAGATATACATATATTATACGTATATGTATATATAGACACCTACATCTATCTACGTTTGTATTTATGTGTTTTGCATGTGTTTGTTTATTTTCACCTTTATTCATTTTTGGGCTTTGACCAGTCCCTGCCTTCGGCAGGTGCCAATTATTGATGACTCCACCTGGGAGGCTGGACAGACTGTGTACTTGCTGCGCGGGTGATTTCGGGATAAATCAGCGAGAAACATAGAGGGGTCTAACCGGCATTGACAGGGGATATAGCCAATATGATTGGGCAAGACTTTGAGAGGCACTTTTTTTTCATTGATTTCGATTTTGACGGAACATGGAGGAATATTAAAGTTCATTTCGCAAGGACCGATAGAAGATCAGCTATATCTATCTCATCTCTGATGAAACCTCGTTTTTCTTTTCGAGGGTGAGTGGCAGTTAAGTAACTTGATCATGTCTTGAAGTCCTGCTAGGTTCGTTTGGGTCTCAGGCACGCAATTTGTTGTTGAACAGCCTGCAGGTATCCTAGATGCGAGTTCCTGACATTACTATCATGTTTTTCGCCAGCATTTTTCCTAGCAGGAGTCTGTCTATGATCTTGTCAGGAAGATGAGGAGTTTTATGTCCACCTCACTTCAATCGTTGCTTGGCATGGAAGACTTGTGAAGACCGCCTCCAGCATCAGCTTTTGTTACTTGGGATTCTGCCGATACCATAGAGACTGGGAAACCCAAACATGGCCATTCTATACGGGAAACCGCAGTTTTTGTTGTTTTTAATAAGATTTCTGGGGTTCCATGATTCATCCATGTCACGATCCATCAGCAGGTCCCATTTTTGAAGCTCTGAAATCCCACCACGGTGATTTGAGGATATCAACGGCAACTGTCCACTCGTATTACAGAAGAAGAGATCGGAGAAACCATGCCTTTTCAGTTTGAGTGTCTGGCTTGTTTCAAATAGATAGATGCAAACTCTACTCAGATTAGCCACAGGTTATATGAATAAACCGCAGCGGAAATGATGATTACGATTGACATCAACTGACACCCCCCTCGTTTGAAGATCCGGCTTCTGCTTGCCCACAATCATTTTGTAAGTTACAGTTTCACCCCTCCAGTAGAGGGTCAAGCCCTTGGGTATCAACAGGATTTGTTTTCAAGCTTGAAATGACCAATCTTTTCACCCTGAAACCCATTTATTCATGAAACCACCTGCTTCGTTATTGGTTTTTATCCCACACGTCCATGGTCTTGAACGTCTGAAAATCGCTATCTCCCAAGTTTTCCCAGATTTTGTGGACCTCTCAAAATCCCAAGCCAGCACTGGAAGATCTACTACTCGCAACTCCCGATTCATCACGAGGTCACGGTGAAGGGTCTAGTGAGCGGCCTGGGCCGCGCCTCCAAAGCCAGGACAGAAAAAAATCCGCAGCTCGTTGCTGGTTGAGCGGTCGCGTCTGCGGTTATCCTGGAAGACTTGGACACGCCAGAAATTCAATAAACTCCTAGCTCCATTTGTTGGCACTTGCAACCTCATCAAAAAAGGGATGTTCTCAAATAACATTTTGCACAGTGACACACATAGTTTTGCTCCAGACAACAGTGGCAACAACGACCGTCCAAAACATAGTGGCTACGCAGGCATTCTGGCACATTTCTAACCCAGGATGCATGAGAAAGAAATACCCAAACGATTTGGCACCTTTGCAAAAAGTCTGGAATCTCTTCGTTTTGGTTGGTTTCAATCTGATTTTTCCGTTGGAATCACAGAGTCTTGATGGGGTTTCTACTAGTTGAACAGCCATGAGCATCTCTGAGAGGGGCCCATCATGGCACCTGCCTGCAGGATTGTCATCATTGACGATGACTGCCCAGGTGTCCTTTCCTTTGAAAAGGCACAGTTCGTCGGTAAGTGGATCAAGTGGAACAGGTCTTAGAAACTCACGCCAGTGTTTCTATCTAAAATCCCTGACTGCTGAAGTTTTTTTTGAACATGGGATGATTTTTGAGCAGTGCTTGTTCTCTGAAATGCTACTTAGATGGGAGGTGAGGTGAGGTGATGGTCAACCGATTGGCAGTTGGTTTGTGGCGCGTTGTATGTGCAAGGTTTGATTACATACAACCCGTTTGCCAAGCATTTACGAACTTCCACTGTCATCCAAGTAGAGGTGTTTGCAGATGCAAATTTTGGAAAGACAGTGCTTGCGAGATCCTCGGACCACAGCAGACATCATCATGCGAGATAAGTTCTATTTCACCATGATTTTCTTGTCTTTGGCTACCCTCCAAGAATATGGGAAGAGTGCTTGGATATGCATCCAAATGCATCCAACTTTTCTAAGCGGAGATGACCCACGGTAAGGGTAAGTCCCTGCTGTGGTGATCTAAAATACTACTGGCATATCACCATGGCGATGAACCTCCAAGCCGCTATGCAGGATGTGATTGAAGTGCAGGAATCTTCTTTCAAAGATCAAGTAATCCAGGCCTTGCTCCGTGTTTTCCGGGGTGCTTTGCTGATTCAGACGCTTTCACCAGGGTGCTCACTTTTTTTGTCCTGAAATCTGGGTAAACCTTGGTGAATCTTTCCTTGCCAGCTAACACTGCAAGCAGTTGTGACATGCGTGACGTCCACGTGAGTTTGCCATACAAATGAGCTATATATACCCTCTTAGATCCATTGATTCATGGTTCTTTTTCCATGTTTTTCCATATTTGTCCATATTTTTCCATGTTTTTCCAGATTTTTCCCATTTTCCCATTGAAATTGCTGTGCATTGCCATATCTTCGGATCACTTCTGTAGAAACCACGCAGCCAAGCAATGGTGTCTTAGTGAGGTGCTGGTCAATCGCAAAGGCGGCTCCAGTGGATCTGTGCCTTGGTGAACAAGCTGTTATCCCGGTAACGAGTTCGCCCAGTGAGATCAAGATAGAAAAGCAGATCATCATCAGATTGCTAGTGGGTCAAGAATGATTCGCAGCGGTTTAAGTACAGTCACTTCTTTTTTGAAAGGTCAATATAAATCAGTTGACCATATTTTTAATTTTTGAGACCTTGTCCTATAGTTCAAAAATGAGGGTCTGTCAGAGTCTATTTAGGTTCAATCGGAATGATTCAGTCCCTGATTTTGACACAAGTCTTGATTGCTGCTTTACATGATCTCACATGTATTGCCAAATCTATCAGGCAGCTTGGAAGGAGTGCTACGTTAAACATCTTTCGGCTTGGTATCTTACATCGGGGGGTAAACCGACTGGTGAATAGCTGCCGATTGTCGTGAAAATCACGGCGTAAGATTTTCATCTCTGACGATGTCCCAAGTTCCCGCTGGTTGATGAAAATCATGAAAAGCCACAGCATTTTGCGACCCCTGAATACTCTTGCGAAAGGACATCATGGATTGGGTACTGCCGATGCAGGTCCCCAGTTAGTAAGAATCATCCGAAAAAGCACGGAAAGTCTCGCTATATAAGCCATTCTTCACCATGATTAAAGATGGAATAGATGTACCTAAATACAATACACAATCGTCATTTAACAGTATTTAATGGATTATAATATGACATTTTACATCCCTTTGTTACATGTACGTCCCAAGTACATCGTCACAAGAAGGGATATCCCGCAGCTCCAAGGTCAGCTGCAAGTTCCAGACCGAAGGCGCAAGCGCCACGCAGGGTGCGGATTATGTCCATACCGAGGTGGGAAAAAAGCGGCGGGGGCCAGGGCCAGGGCTGCCCAGATATTGGGATTTAAGCAAGCAACGTGGGATTTTGCCAACAAACATTGGGATTTCATCAGGAAAAACATGATTAAGAAGAAGAGGGATTTAATCAACAAGAATTTGGATTTAAGTGACGAAGGAATGGCGATTTGGATTTAACCATGAGGAGCCGCTTTTGAATATGTCATCAATAGGGACTTCTCCACGAAAATGATCGGATTCACCTCCTCAAAGAATCGGATACTATTGGAATGGTCGAAAATTCGAGTAGGGAGATCATGTAAACCCAACAATCGAAATCATCCAAATAAACCCAACTTTTGGTGGCTTCACGATCCCCTTTAAAACTTTCAGTGCAAAAAACTGGGGTTCCCATGGGTATGTTTCAAGTTGGGACACCATTCTGGATCCAGAAAAGGGTGGCTTCTCAGGTCTGAAATCATCCCACAGGGGGCTTGTGATGTGGCTTTGAGGAGAACATCCGTTTGCCAACTACGACTCACTGAGGTAACCAGGGGCTGATCTATAGCCATGGGGACTTTATCATAAAGATCATGGAGGATGACTAAGGACTTCTTACACATTCATCATGAATCTAGAGCAACTCCCCTGCAAGGAAACCCCTGCGAATATAAGCATACCAGGGCCGATCATGGGGTTGAGAGTCTCAAATGTTGCGGATCTGGATGAAAGCTGGCCGCTGCAAACAGGTCACCAATTGAAACAGCGTATCCAATTCATGACACAACAACAGATGGCAAGACTTTGCAAACACGTTTTCACTGCGATTCAATCGAAATCATCTTCCTTCCTAAGATTTTCATCAAACTTTTATACTTGTTGCCATACACTTTTGATGATACATATAAAGAGTGTTGTTATGGTTACAAACATTACAATTTTTCCATAACATTCACAGATTCAGCCAATTCTTGTTTCGACACATTAGATTCATTTTTTGCCTAAAGTTGGCCTTTAGCCCTGGTTTTAAACCATCCCTCTCCACCGCTACATGGATACATCCTCATCTTTGGTTGACTATATCCCAATTTCATCCTCTTGGAGTTGTTTAATCCCGTTCTTTCCGCTTGGTTGAATCCCGTTTTAGTTGTCAAACCCTGTTTTTTGCTTGGTTTTATGCCGATTTTGGTTGCTGATCTCCCCCATTGATACCACAGCGACTTTGGATTTTCGCAGGGAACTCTGACCTTTGAAGAGGGCGTGACGAGCCAAGAGATCGCGGTGACGATCACTTCGAAGGGCCGCTACTTTGGGAAGGACATGGGCCCATGATGCGCCCATTATGGGATGGTTGATGGCAACTATCAAGTATTTTAGCCCGGTGAATGGAGGTTGTGGTGGTTCTGGTTCTGGTTGTGGTGTTGTGGTGTTGTGGTGTTGTGGTGTTGTGGTGTTGTGGTGTTGTGGTGTTGTGGTGTTGTGGTGTTGTGGTGTTGTGGTTGTGTTGTTGTTGTGGTTGTGGTTGTGTTGTTGTTGTTGTTGTTGTTGTTGTTGTGGTTGTGGTTGTGGTTGTTGTTGTTGTTGTTGTTGTTGTGGTTGTTGGTTGTTGGTTGTTGGTTGTTGGTTGTTGGTTGTTGGTTGTTGGTTGTTGGTTGTTGGTTGTGGTTGTGGTTGCGGTTGCGGTTGCGGTTGCGGTTGGTGTTGTTGTTGTTGTTGTTGTTGTTGTTGTTGTTGTTCTTGTTCTTGTTCTTGTTCTTGTTCTTGTTCTCGTTCTTGTTGTTGTTCTTGTTGTAGTATCCGCATTGCCCCGGACAAATGGGGAGCTAGGAGCTATGAATTGAGTCTCCCGATGACGTGATAAACTTTGGATGGTACAATATGGTGCCCCAGTCTATGAGCTAAGCTAGTTGACGCTAGTTGACATAACCAGGCTATTCGCGGAGTTTATGGTGGATATGTTTATAAGCCATCTTTGGCTAAACAAATTTCAATTCAGCCAGCGCTACGTGGAATCTACCCTGTTTGGGTTTAAGAGGGAACACGATGGGTTGAACTGAACTCATTCGGCCCAAAAAACATGTGGGTATATATATATATATGTATATATTTATACACATAGATATAGATGGGCCGTGGCCTCTAGGACTCCAAGCTCCTTTTCCTTCTTTTGGCCTCCGGTCTCATTTTGGGCTACCGACTTGTATGGGTTCACGGTCAGTTTTCGGCCCTCGTGTTTATGACAACTCACCTGGCCACCGGTCCTCGTGGGCCGCTAGGTAGGGGACCATCCGCATGGAGGGATCAACAGTTTTTGACTTATTTCGAAGTATTTTGATGTGAAAACCAAAATACCACGGTCAGGAAATCCATGCCCTAAGAGTGGAAATCACAGATCGCAAATAGCTGCAGATAGTTTCTCAGTATCTTACTGTTGGAAAGCTTGGAACTTCGACCAGATGTCATTGCTTTTTCTTTCCAGGAATTCAACAGCTTCCCTCCGGTAGTCAATCATGGAAATGGATAATCAACCATGTTACAGATGATTTTTCCATGAAAACCCTGAATTTATCAGGGATTTCTCATTGCCACGCTTGAGTACCGGAGGGGTAGTATCTTAGGTCGAGAACCCTGGGGCGTTTCCGTGGTCACCAACTGTCTCAGGAGGAGTTTCGCTTGATTTTGAGCGAGGCGCAAAACGGCCTCTCCTTCGACCCAGAGCGAGACGGTGCAGCGCGGGAGAGACGAGGGTTTTTGTCTTCAAACATAGGGGGATTTACATATTGAGGCAATCGAAGTGGGGATGGATTTTGAGTTTTCATCGGGTTTTTTGGGTACCTATTTTTCAGACCTTGAACGGATGGCTGACCTTGAGGGACTATTCCAGTAGTTAATAAAGTTCAAGTTGATGAGTGGTTGGTGGTTTCACATATGTCTGAATTTTCATTGCAAAGAATGGGCCGATGATCCCAAGTGTAATAGGAGATATCCTCATTCTTTCTGCTTCAATCTCAAATGACAGGGCACTTCTAGTTGGAACCAAGAAATGTCACAACAAATCATGGATTCCTCAGGGAAAAAGGGCCAACAAAGCCACCTGGGGACCTCACATTTCAGGTTGGTGAATTCTTATTGATTCTAGTTTAGCATACTTGGGATAGATAACAAAGAGCACAGATTCGCAGATGAGCGTATGGTGGGACGGACTTGTCCAAATATGGTTGCCCCAAATCAACTTTTGACTGAGCAAGAAGGTTGATGGGATCTCGAGATGTCATACTTGAGGGTGCAGCTCCACTTAATCAGTGAGTATAAACACATTGCCATAATTAAAGGAGGTCTATCCCAGCTTGAGTGGTCGGTTATTTATGCATATCATTATAATCTATCTATACATTATATATCTCTATGTATGTACACAAACACATATACATGATTATATTATATATGATATTATATTGTATGATTTTACATACACATGTACACCTATTACCCCCACAACTGCCTCCCCATCCCTTTGGAGATAGAACATGGACCCCGCAAAGGGCCGTTGAATGTTTTGTGGGAGACGATTCGGGGCTAAGATCAGCCATGGATCTGTCAATGAATGGGATCCCAAAATTCCGAGGGGCGATCATCAATTTTCCACATTCAAAACGCAAGTCTGGGGGATGAATCCAATTTTCGGAGATCGCAACGGGATGAATCCAATTTTCGGAAGATCAACCCAATGGCTTACTGGTGCTTAGTAGGGAATGGGGGAATGGGATGATTATGAATGGTTATTGTAGGTCATTCCCCCATTCCCTGCTAAGCACCAGTAAGATGGTGGCTCATTCTTTTTGGGAAGCTGCCTCCCACCCATCGCCTTGGGGTAAAGTTGGATGCCCAGGTGGACCCGACCAAAGCATCGCCACCATCGTGATTTTACCTGACGAGGCAAGGGCGAAGCGGACATGATAAAACATGGAGATGGACCCAGGGGACCGTCAAGTGGTTGGTATCTGCATTATGATATACAGTATGTGTATATATATATATATATGCAATATAGATACATGTATCTATGTACCCATATTAATAACTGCTTAATTTAGTTTCTGACCATCCAACACCCCAAGACGCCAAGACTTGACGATCATCTGACCATCCAAGGTAGTGGCCATTTCTATAAACATCTCGGAAAAACAGCTACGAGAAAAATTGAATTCTGCAGGATGTGCAAGAGTAGCCATGTAATCCCTTCCCTTCTATGAAGACATCCACCAGATACATTCCACATGGTTTTTTGGCAAACCAGCTACTAAGGTCAGGAGACTCACCTATCTTAAGTTTTGGACTTCCAGATCCCATGGTTTCAACACCATAAACACCATTGGTTCCCCATTCAACTAGATATTGAAGTTGCAAGGTGGCCAAGAGTCGGCTTGATCGAGTCGCCAGCCTGCTTAGCTCCTTGGCAGTCGCCAGCGGCACGGCCCTAGACTTCCAGTCGAGAGTGTATCCTGATTCCCAAAAAGATCGTTTCTATCTGCGGGAAAATGGGGATTTCATCAAGAGAAATGGTGGTGTATTGGTGATAGAATGGGAAGATCGTGCGCATATAGTCTATACATGTCTATACATAGTATAGTTGCTTGAATAGCAGCACAAGTGTCATATAGGGACGACGTGGTGAAGTGGTGACGGTGAGGGACATCCCTGCACAATTTATTCACTGAGCAGTTTCAAAAGCCGCATTAGTTGATCATGATACTACATAAATCTACATAATACATTCGGGATTGTCATAGTTCATGAAGGGAATCCCCTTCATGAGCCATTCTTTTGGGGATTTTACAGTAGTAGGTTTTTAGCACTGCTGAACTGACTCTTGTGGTTAATGTCTGATCAGATTCTCCAGCTTTTCACCGGGTGACGCAAAGATGATCACTGAGTGAATGGTTCATAACTAGGTAAGACTCCCCCAAATATATGGCATGAATGGATCCTCACTGTTCTCCCTCCCTGGTATGATGCTTAGTATGGGAAATCATCCCAAAATCATCTTAGTCTTATTTCAGGTTAGTGAATTATTTACCCAGATGGATACATCTTTTCATATCTAGGATTTGTAGTGGATCAAGTCCATTGTGTCCTGGTGCTTCAGGAATCAACCGGGACCGTGCCGCCCTGGGAGCTTCAAATTGGAAGGAGCCCCCCGCGGGGCTCACAGCAGAACAGTATCGGATGGTCGTAACCATCCATCAATTGGGGATGCCCCTATTAATGGATGGTTTATAATAGAAAATCCCCCAAAAAATGGATGATTTGGGGTTAGGCCTATTTTAGGAAACCTCCATAACCATCCGATTTCATCCATTACAAGATGCATGCCGCTGGGTAGACTTGGGTAGCGAGATTGGTCCACTGGGTTGATTTTCTTAGCATCCATTTTTTTTTGGGGAGGGTTCTGTGACTTCTCCCTGAAACCAATTCCGGCAAAGCTATGAATTCGACACCTCGCCTTTAGCACACTGGCAGAGCGCAGTTGGACCCTTGGGGCCTCATTTGGGACGCAGACTTTGGTGGTCACGACCGGCCTTACGCATTCAGCAATTTTGGGGTACCCAATGGTTTGAGATCTGAAGATGGATTAAACCTATGAACTATGATATATGATGATATAATGATATTTTAGGGATTAACCCAATGACCCCCCATAATTTCCCGCTGTTTTGGGGTTCGGCAGGGTAGGTTTGACCAATAGCCAGCGGCGAGGAGCAACTCTGGAATGCAGTGCTGGTGAACGGCGGCGATGAGGAGGTGCACAACTCAATGATTTGTACCATGAGGATAGAATCAAACAGCCAATGAATGAAGACTTCTGGAGTGATGAAATTAGAGGCCACCAGGGGTCCGCTCCCCAACCCAGGGTTTCTGTACCACTCTACCATGACATTGACTGGAGTGCAGAGATTTTCAGTGTTGGCTCGCACTGTTTCACATTCGAGGGTTCAAACTATGGCAACATCCGTAATTTCACCTGAGGGGAACATCCTCCATTTTCGAACAACCGTCAACCTGGACATTTCACTAAAGATGACAGAGGTTATCATGGGTTTGTCCACAAAATTAAGGATACCCCCTCAAAGGATTAAAACCAGGCTATTTGAACGGGGGAGACGAGGATCTTTGACCCGCTGCATTTTTGGGTCAGGAGAAGCCTGGTGCTTATGCAGCTTGGCGAGAAACGTTGGGGACCGTTCACGACCAGTGCTCGTTGGTCACAGCATCTTAGCTGGGTGTAAAAAATCCTCTAGCAACTGGATGTATATATATATATATCATAATTATTATATATCATATATATATATATGTATATATATATATGTATAGTATCCCTATTATGATCATTATGTAAATGTATCCAACTTCCCAATCCAAGCAGGTTTCCACCTGTGGCATCTCAGGACTGGGTGATGCATGTGTGGAAGCCCAGCAGGTGGCAACTCTTTGGAAAAGTGCCATCTTGAAATGACGTTTGGCATCCTTGCCCTCGAAATCCTCTAATTGTGCCATATGGTGTTCATACCAACCCCTTCATGCAATTCCTGACAGCTTCAAGGGCTGTTTTTCTGCAGCTTTGTGGCTTCGGAATGCTGGCGCTTGTTTCAACCAAACTTGAGAGAGACTGGGTATGCCTTGGCTGGGTCCGGAGCTTCATTTCACCCTATGGAGGATATTTCATGCCCAGCAGAAACCCACAAATAGGGATATATATCATATATATGTATATATACATATATATATATATGTGTATAGTATCCCTATTAGATCTTCAAGATGAGTCAAAGTCCGTGTCTAGCCAGGACGAAAGTCACATTAAATCTGTCCAGCCTCTCACATGGTTCTGCTACGGGCCATCTGTGGGTCCCTTTGACTAAGACTTCACAACGAGCCCACACCTGTTGTAAACGGGATGAAGTCCACAAATACCCCCTCCCTTTTTTTTCTTGTTTCTATGCCAATTTATAGTATTCTTTTTGTCACCAGATGGATCGCCCTCCAAAGCATCCATATGACACCGGATGCAGACCTTGTTCGTCAATACACCGGATCAACCAATAAACCATTTGAAAGGCAAATGTGTATATAATGTGGTAGAATTGACCGGTAGCTAATGTTTAAACCCAAGTGGGCAATGTGGTAGAAGAAACCGTCTGCGATTTACTCAATTGTTTGGGGGAGGCGGTTCTTCAAATATAGCATTGGATATACCACATTGTATACTAGAATCATCCCAGCTTCAGATTGATCAACCTTTGGAGCCAGAATTCTGCGCGGGTCATGGAGCTTGAATGATCCACTGAGTAGCCATTTCGTTACTTCGGAGAATTCAAGCCTCTAATGATATTTTGGAGCTGATATACCTAGAGCCAGTTTTGTTGATGTTGGAGATTGATGGATATCGGATGTTGGCCAGATGAGATCCAACCCTTTCTTTCTGCGGTGAGTCTTTGGGGAGCCGATAATCCAACCTGTGCGGGCTGCCGCAATCCTAGTTCAAGTTTGCATGATTTCATGTAAGCCCGTGTCAAGATGAAGGTCATGAATATCTCTGAAAGTAAGGAATTATGGCATTGGAATTTGAGATCTTAGAAGGTCATGCGGTGCAAAGCATGAAAGGACATTCGGAACGACCAGGAGTCCGGGCTTTGGCATCACTTGCAGCAATCTCTTGACAAAGAATGTTGACTGCATGCGCCCGATACGCATAATGTTGCGTCTGAGCTATGCTTGACCTGGTGCAGTCTTGCTTTTTGACCGCCCTGGCCTGCTCCAATCATGGGCTGCAGATGGGAACGGCTTCTCTGGCCTTGTGGTTGAACAAAGGCGCGCCTATCATGTTCCACCCACTTGAATGATTGTCTTCCTTCTAGGATTATTGAGGGCGCGCCACATTTTGAGCCCCCAAGGCTGGATGGTTAAGGACGGCCAGTTGACCAATGGTTTTTCTGGCCCCAAATTTCCAACATTTTTGGCTGTGTTTCAGACGCTGACTGCTGAGGTCATCTCTGTGTTCTGGAAAGTGGCCTTTGCTCTCATCCCACCGCCGGAGCGCATGCAATAGCAGCGGGGTGGGTGCACCATCAATGTTGGCAGTAAAGGGCCACCCGATGTACATGTAGGCACCCATGGCAACATCATGGTCTTCTAACTTGTTGAGGACTTGTTTACGGTGTAGCTTTTGTTTTCTCATCTCAAAAACCCCCACGAAAATGACGTGCCACATTTCGAGAGCTGAGTTGCGCACCATTTCCAGAATTGTCTGATGCATGTTTTGAAGGTTGAATACTGTGCGCAGTGACGTCTTGCACCAACTAAAACATTTTCGACCGGGCGTTCGAAGTCATTGCATCCATGCGCACAGCACGTACAGTGTCCCTCGAAATAACGTGCTGCGTTTGGGCGCTGTTTAGGGTTCTGAGTTGACTTCTTGACAGCGGGCTCACAAGTACACCGGCATAGACCTTAGATAGAAAAGGTTTCAGAAACGTTTTTTTTTTCTGCTGTGTGAGTTGGTCGCGGAAACAGCGGAACTGTCGGCCTGCGCAAGAGCACCCTGCACAGCACCTTGGACAGCACGCCGCTCAGCGCACTGCCCACCACCCTGCACAGCGCCCTGCACACCAACCTTGCCAAACTTCGCCCCCGCACTCTAGACAGCAACCTGGACAGCACCTTGCCCAGCACCTTGCCAAGCACCCAGCGCAGCAAACTTGCTTCCTTCCACAGTAAATTTTCCAAACTTCGCCACCGCACTCAGGACAACAGCATGCTGGACCGCATGCTGGAAAGATCCCTGCACAGCACCTTGCACAGCACCTTGCACAGCACCGTTGCCACACTTGGCCACGACAGCACTTTGCCCAGCACCTTGCCCAGCACCCTGCACAGCACCTTGTACGGCAGCCTGCATAGCAGCTTTAGCAAAATTCGCCACCGAAGACCCCACTTGTGCGAGGTAAGAACCCCCATAGTTTGCCAGCTATCTGGGGAAAAACCAGGGAATACACACTCCTCCTCCACACATGTCCATGATTCTAGCTTGGGTTACAACACCAGCAAATTTCACCCAGTTCATTGCGATGTTTTTTGACTGGATGGTATGTTTTGCAGCGCGTGAGATGTTTGTTTTTTCGACGTTTTGAGTGTTGGCCACGACTAAATCCATTCCGATTCGGTGATGGCAGTCATTTTGTTTATGACCAAAAAATTGTAACCACAGAAAACAACAATGAACATGCAGGCCGAATTCATAGGACATGCCACCATGTCAGTGTTTTTGATCATGGTGACCTGTTAGTCAAGATGTGCTGCAAGGACTATTGCGGTGGATGGGCGTGTTTCTTTTGCTCGTTAATGATGTGCCTTGCCACAATTTGGGTGCCACGTGGCGGTGGGTGCGAACAAAAATCCACTTCCATACTGAGCACGAGTTGTTGCGGATTTCATTGCTGATGGAGTTGTGTAATTCTAAGATCTGCCAAACTCAGCCAGGTAGTGAGCATAATGTCCGATTTTATCCAATCTGAAGGTATCATGAAAACAGACTTTTCCAACAGCCTCCAAAAACGATATGATATCCCGACAGGTTAGCATGAAAACCAAGTGGACGATGATGAACATGTTGTTATCGAATCATGTTTTGCGGACAATGAAAACATGCAAACACTTACAGCCCGACCGTGCCTCAAACGCTGGTTGGACAACACAATTTTCGGAACCTATGGCAGTCTGATTCCAATGACTATGCTAGAAGATGTTTCATTGGCCGACAAGAGTCACTGCCATGATGGTTCTGACCTTCGTTTAGGGATTGGTCGCCGGGTCTCCCGATATCTTCCAGTTTCCCGCATGGATCATCCCAACAAGTTCGGTGCCGACTTTGCCCCAGAAACATCACTTCCATCCACTTGGGAATCAAAATTTGCTCCAAGAATGGATGGTTTATCCCTGCTAGCAGTGGGTCTATGGGGTAGCCCATTTTCAAATCCACAACTGATCATGTTCACCTCACGTCATGTGTGTGAAATTTGAGGTTCACCATGAGGATTCCCATCTGATCCGTTTTGCATTCCCATGAAATTTGAGGATTGGCTTAGTAACAGCGCTGGTGGCAGATCTGGCGGGATTATTAGGTTGCGTTGTCGGGAGCCCTCAGCACTGCAACAGTGGAGTTTTGGGCCCATTTAGCCCTCATCATGAGCATCGACAATGGAGGGTTGGACATCAAGAAAGTACTCAAATCAAGAAAAAATAAACAACAATACAGCTTTATAACATGGTTTGCACTAGGTTCGAGAAATTGCTGCCGCAGAATCATGATTTATTCCAGACTGTTGGGATTTCCATGTTTCTTGGATTTATAGGAGAAGTTGGATTTGTCGGGGCCTTCACTAATGGATGGAATTGTGGTTGGAGAAACTTCCCCAAATCACCCAACAGTTCAGTTTGGTGAAGTAATATCGTTCAGTCAGACAGCACCTTGATGGTTCCCACAATTGCCAACGTCCGTGGGTCAAAATGGATCTTCACTTTTGACCCATGCCCAAATTTGCAACAAGTCAACATCCAGGACTGCTGGTAGGTTGACCAACACCATCCATTCACAAACAGCTATGGATCAGTGCATTTTCACCCTTGGATCCCCTGGTAACGTACTTCACATCGGTCATCTTCGCCGGTACTCAGCTGGAACATTTGGTAAATCACATGTTTTGAGCCATCCCTCTCCCCATGAAGAACAGTACTAATAAATGGCATCCAGCGGATGCACATATCCCCCATAAAGTGATGATGGAAAGCCACTTTTGCTAGACTTGGGGATTGTGAGAAAACATGGTCGCCACATATATTGGTTTGTGATAGTTCTTGATTGCTTGGACTTGCCCCCAAACAAAAAATCCGCATCAATTTTCTCGGTATGAAGTCCCCGTTTTGTATACCACATTTTTTGGGGTAAAATCCGATTTTCGCGCATAGGTGAACCCGACACTACTTGGGATAGTTACAGTGCATAGACAGAATTACTCTGAAATCTAAACAAATCCATGTTTTTAAGAATATGTATATTTACAGTATGCCATAAAAAATCCACCAATTTTCTTGGAGAGAGCTCATTTGTGGCATATTCAAAGCCAGTTTTTGTTGCTGAACAATCCACCCATTTTTGGAAATGGTATTGACCCTAGGTTGGTATGGGCGATGCCATCACGGCCATTACCTTGGTGGGGGAGCCCATTTTTGTGGGTCTGAACATGGGGGGTGGTACCTATGAATTTTGCAACTTTAGTGGATCTCAATGGATCTTATATAATGGATTTTCAGATTTCACAGATCTTGATTTCATTGATTTTGATGGATTTCAATGGATTTTAATGGCTCTTAGCTTATTCTAATCGATTCTATTGGATCTTAATTGATTTCTTGGAAGCCCAACGAAGCGTGAGATTTTAGGGTCCGTTCAGACAAAGCCATCTTAGCTCAGTTGAGTATGGTGAAAGATGGTGGCCCCCTATGGATCAATTTTGAGACCCGTGCGGAATCTGACTGAAAGAAATCTACCTCAATCAAGTAGCTGTTCTCAAAGGAAATGATCTCCAAAATAGGACCTCCTTCTCATGGGTTGGTTTCCATCTCCTTCATACGTATCTCTTATCATTGGGGGTCCCAAAAAGTCAACCACCTTGGGTGCTCGTCCCAAATCTTCCCACTGATGGCTTGAGCTTGGGTAATAAACATGTTTGTAAAAAAAAAACGTATACCCATCCGGCAGTCATGGCAATGGACAATCACCCATTTGTGAACAATAGTGTTGTATAACAATTGAGGATTTTCCATCTATGTTTGATCACCAGATGCCGCTGACAACTACGGGTGAGATCCGCATGCGACAGGTCAAGAATTGGTCATCATTGCAGGAAAATGATCCCGAACATGTCGAACATTTCCGACAGGTCACACATATTTTCAATTTTGAGGAGTAAAAAATTGTCTGGAAGTTCAAGAGCCTATCATATCTTGTTGGTTTGATGCTAATTTTGGATGCTGTAGAACCTCAAGTTTTGAGGGTGGAGTCAGTGAAGTCTCCCGTTTCTTCAGAATTTGTTTCTTGAGGTGGCTTTGGGCACCTCCCTTCCAGACACCTTTGCCTCCAAAGCTGCAGCTCAACAGGAGCTTTGGAATTTCGAAAAATGTCATCCAAAGGCTTGAAGGTTCAGCTAAAATGGCTCAAAATCAACTGTCTGAGTAGTAGGATCGGCCCAAATCACCAAGAGTTCAAGGCCGAGGACCTTGAGACTTTTCGTTTCCAAAAGAGCAATGCCACCTATTGCACCTTCTGTTCGCCCACCGAGGCTTACTTATTTGGAGTCTCAAAGAGGTTTGAGCCTAACTGGGTAGACCTTGGTTGCATGGGGATGCACTAGCTGGTTGATTGGGGACTACGTATAAGCCAACCATCAGAATTGGATCATAGATATCCCTTTCCATCCTTCCCACTGTTTGATTGAACTGCTGTCCCCCTCCCATTGAAAACCCCACGGCAATGGAACCATGGAACCAAATCGACAGGACCCCTATGCTGATGCGTCCATTGGGAACATCACGGGAAGTAATTCTGTGAACGTCTTCCTTGGCTTGGGGTTGTCCGGATACCCAGTGGTTCATTGGATCCATTTTCGATCCCAGAAGTGGACATTGATCCTTTGTTGGATCAATCTCAAGGGAAAAGGCGTCGAATTGGAACATTTTTTCGCGGATGATTCTGATCCTCACTGGGCCGATGAAGAATGTCCCACTTGGGAGCCATCTCGAAAATATGCCTGGTGGATCCCGCTGGATGGCTATTATGAAAGGGGGGGTACTATCTGGTTTCTTGGGAGTTTATAAGTCAGCCGCAATTCCGGGATACCTAAAAAAACTTCACACAACAGACATAGAATGGGACAGTGCCATTTTTGGCAATTTTTCATGGCTCAATTTTCTTCCAGTTGTTCAACCACGGTTGGTTCAGAGATCCTGCGGGGGGCGACGCAACCAGCTGCGAGGCCCTGGTCCATAGGAGCTATCTACTGGGCTGCGACTCTTGGTGGAGCTTTCTGAGCTGATGACTCGGATGGATTGATGCTGTAAACCCACTGCCATAAACCATCCGATGCACCAACCATCTGGGGGGCATTTGAACACTAAGCATCTATTGGGGATGGTGATCATTGGGTTTACCACAGTATAGATGTGATATATACAACAACATGACAGGACAATCAATGTGTTTGATAGGAAGATCATCAATTAGTCTGAACAGTTACCTAGTTTTTGACATGACTGCCACAAGGCCGGGGTGATAGAATCAACAGGGATTGTTGGTTGATTTCCCCCTCTGAGTGGTTGGTATGTCAGCCCATTCTTCCATAGATTTGCCATAGATGAACTTGGCATCTTTGAGTTTGTAGCAAATGACCCAATTTCGGGGTGCAGTACTCAAGTTTGAGACACACCCTTTTTCTGCGATGGGGGATCAGCCAGCGATCAAACAATTGTTAATTGGCCCATTTCTGGGTGGACCACTCAAATTCCTGTCGACCCCAGGATCCATTGGTGTTGTGAGAGCAGCAAAATCATGGTGGAATGGTCGCCCCAACCCTGGGT
The DNA here is from genome assembly GCA_003297045.1 of Symbiodinium sp. clade C Y103. Taxonomy (NCBI): domain Eukaryota; class Dinophyceae; order Suessiales; family Symbiodiniaceae; genus Cladocopium; species Cladocopium sp. clade C. The sequence goes on along the minus strand of BGPT01000555.1, from coordinate 300,511 downwards.
CACATGATCAACAGCATTTCTAGGCAAAGCGACCGGTGAATGGTCGATTAGTATAGAGGTTAGTGGTATACAATAGTATGATTACCATGTTGATTGCGTCTAGTCACATACCATAATCATAGTCATAATCACAATCATAGTCATAGTCACAGTAGTAATAATTATTAGTATAATCATAGACATACACTAATCATTTACCACACACATCATTATATGTCATGATAGCTTTATGTTTAGCCATTGATGGCCAGGGACCACTGGGACCACCTTTCAGTTTTTTTCCTCCGGTTGCCCTCCAGAAAACGAACATAGCTATGGACAATGGCCCATATCTAGATGATTTACCTAGTAAGCTTTGTGATTTTCCATAGCTATGTCAGTGTACTGCAGGGCTAGTTGTAATCCCATGAAATATTTAGGAAGTGGAAGGGACCCATGGTTGCAGCGGAGCCCTGAGATTCCAGATCAAGAAAAACTTGACGTTGTGGGGTATTGATGGTGGAAAGGTTTTTGAAGATTGGGTGTTTTGATCATCATCTTCTTCTTCTTCTTCTTCTTCTTCTTTTAGATATAGCGATGCTGATCGACCGTACGCTGAGATTTCAATGCAGTCGCAAATAGTATGAACTAGGTAAAGTACCTCAATCACCGGGGTGAAAAGGTTTCCTAGATGCCATTGACAGTGGTTTGTGGATGAACATCTCTGTCATTTTCCATCCTGGGAGAATGATTTTTCTCAGCCAGCAGTTGGCACTGAAGCGCGGTGAGCTGATCCACCTTTCCCAACTTAGGGCTGGTCAAACAGACGCGTGGCGAGAGAAGTATGCCAATGAGGTGGGAGCCGAGACAGGGATTTCTGAGCCTGTGAATCTCTATCTGAAACTTTCAGTGTTTGGGGCAGGGCAAAACCTATGCTGATGGGCTTTGCAGCACTATATTACATACACACTGAGCCATATTTTTGGATGAGGGATCCTCAATTGAGTGATCATATTTTCAAGGGGTTTAAACCACTACTACCAGCTGGTACTAGCCAACTAGACTCGCTTTAAATGGGGTGACGAGCTACCCCAAAGTAGGGTTGTACTGGGCAGTCTGTGACACTGGCTTCTGGATGCAGGAAGATTGGCTCCGACCCAGGATTGAGATTCGGTCTTTTTGGATCTTTTTGGGGTCAAAAGCAATGTTTTTGTTTCCCAGGAATGAAGACCTACAACTACCAGTTGTTGTGAGTACCGTAAGAAATGCTGTTTTACCCCACCATTTCAGTGCAGCCATTTCTTCGAGGGTTTTGATCCAGGCACGGATCGATTTCTCCTCTCTCGAGGGTGGCGGTGGCAAGTTCATTGTCGTAGGCGGGGACGTATGTATTTGCAGAATGTCTATGCATAGATATGTTTAGTGTACATACATACATACATACATGCATGCATGCATGCATACATGCATACATAGATACATAGATACATAGATACATAGATACATAGATACATAGATACATAGATACATAGATACATAGATACATAGATACATCCATAGATACATACATAGATACATCCATAGATACATACATAGATACATACATAGATACATACATAGATACATCCATAGATACATGCATAGATACATACATAGATACATACATAGATACATACATAGACACATACACACATACATACACATATACATGTACACATACATATACACATACATATACATATACATATATCATATACATATACATATACATATACATATACATATACATATACATATACATATACACACATACATACATACATACATGCATGCATGCATGCATACATGCCTATATATATATACAACATGTACACACACATGTATGTATGTATGTATGTAAGTATGTATGTATGTATGTATGCATGCATGCATGCATGGATGTATGTATGTATGTAATGTAATGTAATGTAATGTAATGTAATGTAATGTAATGTAATGTAATGTAATGTAATGTAATGTAATGTAATGTAATGTAACCATTCTGACGATTGATATACTTCTATTTATCAGATTTTGCTGTATCCCATTTCGGTATGTAAATCCCAAGATTATGAACCAGTCAGGTAACCGAACATGGCTCGCGGGAACATCCCTATTTGTATACGGGGAACATAATCTCCAAGTCGCTACAAAAAAACAGGCAGTTTTTCATTGCCAAATTAGTTGATGGGAGGGTACCATTCCTCAGTTGATTGATTGAAGGAAACATGTACAGGAAACCCAGGTTTTCTTGGCAATCATTGCTTAAAGGATTTTCCGTGAATATATGTTTTGGGAAGATCAATTCTCGGAGTGATTGCTTGGACGCCCCGATAAAGATAATCCAGTGGTTTAGAATCAAAAAGACAGAAACTGTCCATATTTGTTCCACTCTTTTTATAGCCACCATCTTTGGATTTATTACCGATTGCCCACAAATTCCACCATTTTTCATAGTATCGTATATATATGTATATATATATATGTATATATATATGTATATATATATATATATATGCTAGATGTAAGTCCCAAAAAATGTAGAGCAAACTAATTTTTCAGTTGATTTGAGACCCAGTTTATTTTTCTGCCCTTTTTTAGCGATGTGAAAAAACGCGTGGGGCGAGGGCGAAAATCACTGCTGCGAGGCGGCGACCTCGGCTTCTCTGTGGGGCTCTTCACAGGCCTTGCGGTAGTGTGCATCGTGACGCTGATTGCCAGGCGGCGCTGTCAGCCTGGTGGGATTGATGAAGTCTTGGGAGCTGAGGGGGATAGAAGGTTTGGATGATTTTTGATGGCAGGTGAACTTTTGCTCGTGAATATTCTTGCTGATTTTTTGATGAATGGCATGAATGATTGGTTTATAAAGGCATAATTTGTTGCCATTTTCATGGACGATGGACGATTGTGCAATGTCGGTGGATGTTATGACATATTTTTTGAGGAGTTTGTTGCCGTGCAGATGTTGAGGAAAGATGCGAAATCAGTTTCTGGAGCACAATTTCCAATGCTTTCCAATATTGAGGGTCCTCAGAGTTTAACAAACATTGCAAAAGCACCGGGCTTCACATGGGGGTGCACAGACGCCTGTGAAATGTGGAGGACCCGCTGGTTTTCTTGTACATATACACATCTCCCTCCAGGGTGGACGTTCGCCAAATGTTTCATTGGGGGGTTAGTTTCTTTAGGATTAGTTCAGGGTATTTAGGGTTGGTTAAGGGTTTCTTCAGGGCTTGGTTAGGGTTCATTTAGGGTTCGTTTAAGATTCTTTGGGGCTATGAAGGGTTGCGTTAGGCTTTCCTTAGGGTTGTTTCTGGGGATTTAAGATTATCTATGGTTGATTTAGGGTCGGTTTAGTCTTTATTTAACGTTTATCCAGGCTTTCTTTATAAGGGTTTATTTGCGGGTTGGGTCAATTATTTGGTGCTCTTTTGCAGGGTCTGGCGGTTTGTAGGTTCGAAGCATTGCAATTTACGAAGAATATGTTTAAGACATGGTTCAAAAGGTGATTTTGAACCCACCTTAGGTAAGCGCGAAAATGTGACCAGACGCAGGCAGCATAAATATGTTCTATGTTTGCAGTTTGCGAGAACACGCGCCAAAGCAAGCCAGCAGATTGCAGTCCCACATGGAATTCCGTTGAGTTCGGGCAAACATTAGCCCCTAGTGACATATCTATGTGTATACACAATGTATATATACGTATATTTCTATATTATTATGCATGCACATGTATCCATACGCTGATATTGATACTGATACACTGATACACATGCATATTCACAGGTATGTATATGTAAAGGCCTTTCTTGTCAAAGCGGGCTCTCAGACTTGAGAAATGTACCCAGACCCCTGTTGCTTGATGTTGAAAGATTAGTTGATGCTAAGTGGTCAATAGGGGATTATATACATACTAAGCCGATAGTCCAAAAGTGCGTGTTTTCCACTTTGGTGGTGGTTTTAAATCCCTAATGGTATTCGTACCTTCAACCAACCAGACAGCGGTTTGAACAGCCACAGATGGCGCTTTACATGGAACTGCTTGGTGGTTAGGCGTAATGCTGAAAGACTGGCTTCTACCACTGTAAGTAGTTGCCAACGTCGCTGCAGGGCGCCTGGGTGTTTTGCTGTGTTTTGGCATTCCATACCGGCCCAAGGCGGATACTGTACGGTGGGGAGCTGGGGGGTCCCCAGATCCCCAAAGTCCTCACAGCAGGTGCGGCGTGGGCTGTGCGCGTCTGGAAATAGGCTACCCCATCCCAGGGTTCAGAACCTTGTTTTCCTGATGAAGATACGGAAACAAAAAAGGGGTGTACTCCAATTTCAGACCAACACAAATGATGGACATTGTTCCAAGATGTAAAATAGTTGACAGTCGATAGCTGTGGTAACAACCCAGGATTGATTCTGTGAATAAATGTTTGTTTTATTGGTTAGGGGGATCCTCAAAGTCGTGATTATTCCAATCATGAATGGCAACCCCAATATTGTATCAATAAATGTTTTCTGTCCGCTGTTGACAGGAGTGGGTTAAGTAAGTGATTCAACATATGATTAGCAAAAAAGAACATGCCTTTGGTGTTGATCCCTCTACCAGCTTCCAGAGTGCACTCCAACAGCCGCCGCGCCAGTTTTCTTGGTGATCCTTTGGATCGTTTATGTCACCGTCTCGGTGCGGCTTCCCAGTTTCCGGCTTGGGGGGGTGGAGAGAGAAGGATCCTTGACTCATAAAGTGGAGAAATGGCGATGGCGAGATCAAACTTTGTTGAACTCATTTCTGGCAATTGTTCCCAGACAATAAAAGCACAAGTGAGAACTGGCTGCTTGTCGTTCTGGCAAAGTTCTAAGTAATACCAATGGTATTTTTGATAAGTTAGGAATTCAGGTCCCCCGCTTGATGGAAAGACGGAGCACACATTGGATACAACTATTTGGCTACTTTGGAAAATGAATACACGACACCGTCGTATGATTGGTGTGTTGAATCTGCAGGGACAAGGGAGAAAAGCCTCTCAAGTAGCAGGTATGACAGAGATCTCCCATGAATTAATGAATCCTTGGCACAGATACTCGCAGATAGAAAACCCTTGGGCTGCTTTATCGGGGGATACCGTTTTCATAGCATCAAACAGTGTTACGATTCGTCCAGGGTTTACTTTCATGGTGGGGAAAGCCCAGTTTCCCTCAGTGATTTTTTGAATATTTGGTTGGATTTTGGTGGTGAATTCCTATTCTTTGTTCAACTTATCGATTTTTGCGGATAGTATCTACATGTTTGTTCGTTGTAGCCGCCATGTTTCTTTGACAGGCGGTGAACATTATCGCCAACAAGGGCCCCTGCGACTGACCACAACGGGTCTGGGGGCTTCAAGCTCCAGTTGACATCGCTTCTGAGAACGGCATGGACCAAAAAAAGGGGATGGAAAACACCATGGAAGACATGGAACCATCCAAACCTGCTGTGGGATTGAAGTGACCAATTTGGAATTGCATTCTTTGGTGGGATGGGGGATCCTCAAAATGACCACCCTCTGACTATTTCCGACTATCCCTAGTTTTGCATTGCGGCCACTGGTATAGTAAAAGTCTTAGCCACCGGTCTCCAATACTTGCATACCGGCATCCTTCTGCACAACAAACTAGAGCTTGGGGCGCATGTGCGCACACTGGCTGCTTTAAGCAGCCGGCCCTCCGGTCGCGCTGGGCTTTCGAATTGTGCGGAAAGGATAGGAACCAGCAACTTGCGAAACCATCGACAAGCAGCCTTACCAGAAGGTCGTCGGTTCAATTTGGTGTCCACGATCCCTGCTGATATCTGACGAACTTTTATTTGTTTTAGTTGATGGAGATCTTATGACAGGATTTCCCTTTCTTCTCTTTTGCCTGTTTCTGCTGGTACCCTGGGGTTGACTGAAGCAAGGGCCGAGTATTTCTGACTTGGACTCCGAATTTTCCCAAACCTGGGTACCAAGGCAGCAGTTATCTCAGTCACTCAACTTCTGGTGGCTTTAAAAAAGTCCAGCGCGTTTTCGTTTCACCCATTGGCATTTGGCCAAAGTGCCGATGATTGGTCCAGATGGGACGATGGCCTCATTTCATCCGTATCCAACCAGCAACCCCGGTGCTTTGACATGACCACAGAAGTATAATCCCATCAAATCTCCAGCAGCGTTTTTTTTTTGTCTGGGACCTGGATTTGATATAGAAGGGAAGCAGACCTTCCGTTGTGCACAGAAGCTGGTTGGTGGTTGCACACTCTAGTACGTATTAAAAAAAAACATATATATATATAATGATACATGAATCTATAGTATATACCTGCATATCAATTCATAATATCAGTATATGTAATATTATATTATATATTACCTATATTATACATATTATACATATTATACATATTATACATAATATAACTAGTATAATATATATATATATACACATATTATACATAATATATATATAATATATATATATATGTATTATATTGTATATTATAAATTATAAATTATATATTATATATTGTATAAGATATCATATACATATGATATATTAGAATATCATTATGATATATATGTGTACATACACACACGTATATATATATATATACACATACATCATAGAGAGAGAGAGAGAGACATACACATTTTGGTAAAGGTCTGGTTTTCTCCCCCACGGCTGAGCATCCAGCTACTAGTCCTTCAGTGATTCAAAACCGCTCCTAGACTTGAAAAATCATCCCACTTAGTAAGTGGTTAATAAACCTGGATTACCCCTGGTTAGTAAATCCCTAGTTCGTGGATTATCCCATTTACAACTGGGTTATAATCAGTAGCAGCATCTCTTGGTGGACCTGAATCGACCCGGGTTTTGACCTGGCGTTGTGTCTGGGCGGAATCGCGCCTGCAGCCATGCAGGGTTCGGCAGCTGAAATGCTCCCAGATTGAGGGGTGAATTTGAGCAGCGTCAAAAATCTCGCGGGTCCAGTCCTGACTGGTGATAGTACAGGGTTGGAAACATGGTGATTTCATCCAGTAGAATGAGTCGAACATTTAACCAAACCTGCTCAGAGTGGTGATTTCATCAAGTTATGGGAGTTTACCTTGTTCCGATCTTGGAAGCTCATTTCACGCGTCCCAACCCTGCAAAGGGCACCGAAGCCTCCGTTCGTCCTGTCGCCGAAACCTTTGTGATCAGAGCAGATACGTTTGTCACGGTATCGAAATCAGTGGTTAAACCGCTGGTGAAAGGTAGAATTGCTTGAAATTGGATTCATATGGATTCATGTTTTTCTGAATATTTTGAGAAAATGGATCATACCCCGCTAGCCGCTAAATTTAAACCGAATCCTGCAAGGTGTCCAATCCAGCCATGATTATGAAGACAAAACATCGCACAACACGAGAATCATTGCCAAAGAAGACCATGTTGCATGGAACAGCGTTCAATTTAAAGACCAACGGACCTGAATTCTTTAACAGCGATGATTCGATTGTGATGACTTACACTCAGATTCATACATTTCAGTGATTCTGTGCACGATATGTTGCAGGATATTGAGGATAGCCGAAACTTGGGAGGGTTTTGAAGCACCTTAGTAGAAGGACTGCCAATAGGGAAACCATTGGGATCAGTGAATGATATGTTTAACGATGTCTTTTTTTCTTCGGGGGAAATTGTTATATTATGTTATATCACTTTAGATCCACTTCGCTTGTTTTTTGTCCCGAATTACGCGAAGGAAGATCCATACTTTTGTGTGGATCTAGTGATAAAAATCTCGTCAAGAAGTGCTGATTTCAGGTGTGTCCAAACAGTCCTACTTCAAGGCCGGAATGGTTGTAGCCAAAGCTAGGCAGTTGCTGATGGCTGCTGGCACTGATTTGGAGATTGTACCATCACCCGGCCCAACTCAGTTCATCATATACTCGACAATGTTTTTTTTTGTTGCCCCTGGCGGTTCAACTACCTATCAACAACCTTCGGCTTGCCTCCAGATGATTCAGTTTCTTCAAAGCCAAATTTGGCTCCTTAGAAGCAGCCATGAGAACCTAAAAGACTATTTCTTATTATCAGCGGCAGGACGGGGTTGTACAACGAGTTTGGTGCACTCCCAGCCACAGAATCGTGGACGGAAGTTGCCGCGCAGAGTGCGGGGTGATCGCAGTTTCGTCAGAAAATCGGAGTCGATTGGCGAAGTGGGATCCAACTGAACTTGGATAGTATCTAATTATCTAATAGTGAGATAGCTTGGATAGTATCTAATAGTGACTGAGACCATCTGGAACCGGGCTGGGCTATGGTTTCACTGGAACATTCCTCGCCACTTGCGATCTGGATCATCTCAGTTCGGAATCTACAACTTCGATGTGGGCGATCTCGTGACCCAGTGAAACAACTAGGTGACACAGTCTACATCCTGGATCTTCCAAATCCCGAGCATTTCCGAGCTTCGTTTTTTTAGGAGACTCAATCGATTTCATCGTTTGTGGCTTACCCACAGAAGTCTGGAAAAAATATCTTTCTTATCTAATTTTGCATGGTTTTGGAAGTGTTCGCGGGAGTTCAGCGAATAACCCTCGGATTTGTTTGGGGCTTCTTGGGCATACTGTGTAGCCACGCTACACAATTTCCAGTAGATTCCGCAAACTTCAGCCTTTACGTCCATCATCCATTCTTTGTGCCCAAAGGATAGTCGACTACGAAGTTCATTGGACAGTTTTGAAAGGTCCAGGGTTGGTTTATACCTCGAGCATTGTATATAGACACATACGTGCATATACGTGTATATACCTGTATTCATGTATATACAGATACATACAGATACAATCAGATACATAGATTATACCGAAGTTGAGCCCTTTGACTTGGCATTTCACTGAGCCAGGCCTCTAACCCCGATCCCATGCTGGGTGCATCAGCTAGTGGAGGCAGATGATGGGGTTTGTTGGGGTCTGATGCCACCTGCTTTTTTTTTCTTTCCAACATGCGGAATATAGGTGAATATCCTAATCTATGAGATATTGAATGGGAGATGGATGATCAACAAATCAGGAGTACCCGAATTTATGGCAAAGCTTGAACCGGAAAATCTGAGATTGTAAACCATGGGATGGAATAGGGCACCCTGTTTTCAAACAAATCCATTTCCAGTATCAGCAGCTGGGATAGTTTTGGGGATAAGTTGAAAATCAAGAATTTGAGATAGTTGGAGGGATGCTTACAGTACATCCTTGATATCTAGCTACTGGTGTGAACAGAAGTGGACTAGTGTGAAACCATAGCTACGGGAGTACATCGGTCTGGGCACGACAGGGTTTGGCAATCTTAGTAGTAATTATCTATTTTGGGACCAACCGCCGATTCTCCCACTATCTTCATTGCTGGTACCGGTATCCTTATGTATATATGTATATATAGATACGTATATCGGTGTTCCTAAAATAGGTGCACCATCCAAAATTCTAGACTATATTGAAACCCACGGGTTTAGGCCTCTCCGCATTTCAGAATTCAACCATGCACATATGAATATATGATAATATATATATATATGAATATATATATATATTCATATATATATATATATTGCGAATATGCACCAAATGGTATTCCCAAAACACCTATCTTACCAAGGGGGTGACCCTGTCGACCCAATGACCTTTGTCCCTGCGTAGCCTCCGGTTGGGGCAAGCGAGACATTGGCGAGCTCATGACATGGATGCAAGCTGGATGACTGTGGACATGAACACCAACATTCACACTCATCCAAAATCAATTTTTTTTTAAAAGATTGTTCATTTTGGGGTGTTCATGTTCCACTTTCCTTTCGGTTGATCCACTTCAGCTTATCCCTTTTCGATGCCCGCTGTTTCAGACTCTCCTCTTCATCAAACAACGCATACTTTCCGGTCCGTAGACACTCCCTAAGTAAATACGAGTCCATTGTCTTTGTGAGGGAATCTGCCAGCATGGCTTGGGTGCTGATCCAGCGCATTTCCATGTTCTCCTGCAATCTCTCTCGAATTAATAAGCACTCAAGTGTCGTCCGGTACTCACTGCAGCTGGGAGTGGAGGTTTTGGTTGCTATGTCATAGACTGACTTGCAGTCCGTCACTGCACTTGAAAGTGGTGCCCTCTTAAGAACCTCGCTAGGGTTGCTCCAGTCGATTGAAGGATCTTTGATCCATTCCCAGCATATGCGGATGAAACCAAGACGATCAAGGGAACTACTAAGTGCAATTGCTTCTGCACTCAATGTGGATGTCACCACACGGGGAATCCTTTTGGAGCTCCAAGCCATTGGACATACCACTGTCCGTTCATTCTGAGCTAGTCCATGGTCTGTGGAGAAAATCAGGGTTCCTTGACGAGAGGAAAGATTCTTTGCAGTGGAAAATGAAGCATCAGAGAAACAACAAAAGGTCACACGACTCTCAGCAATAGGAACAATCACCAGACATACCTTATGTTTCTTTGCCTCGTACAACACCCTATTAGCATCAATCAAATGTTGTACCTTTCCTTTCGTCACCATGGATTGAAGGATTCCTACCTTTGCGGCTAAATCCGGTCTTGTGTGAACCGCTGCAAATTGCAAACTTCCACAGATACGCCTGAGCTGTTGAACTTCAACTGCGGACAATCCTTCTTCTGGGGTTTGTCTTCTACTTCGAGGGATTTCAACTGGTTCGATCTTTTCCAAGTACCCACACTGATCCATCTCAATAGTCCCATCATCCCATTGACGATATCGAACCCCACAAAACTCAAATTCCCCCTCGTTATATGCCCCAAAATCATAGATTTTTCGCAGTTTGGCCAAAACTTCATGAAAGTACGAGTCCCCACCGGCTAGCCCATCGTCCACGTGGACCCCTAGAATTCCCCGCACCCGAGGTTTTCCATCTCTGCCAGGAGTTACCAAGCTGAACAAGCACCCATCATATGGACATGTGACAAAACCAAGCTCTTCCAGTGTGGATTTCAGGGCCTTGTACCAAAGATAGGGGGCATCAACCCTTCCATATGCACCTCCAGTGAGAGAACACTGTTCCCCATCCTTCATACCTAGCCCATCCCGTAACTCCTGTGGTGCGTGAATTCCCAGAGGACGCCCATCGCCCTTGCCCTTTAAAAAGGCCGTGGAAATATCAAAATTGATCAGCTTCCACCTCCGCGATGAAATCTGCTGGAGGAGTAGCTGCCTTGCATCTTTTGATAAAGTGGGGGCGTCGCTGTGGACGGACTGGATTTGGGGATCCTCAAATCCTAAGACCACCAAACGTGCCTTTGCACGTCGTTCGGTGGAGCCAACAGCAGGACTCTTCCAAGTCAGAATCCAGCGGCACCGCATCACTTGGTCAGCACTGAGTGTGCCTTTGGCCACTCGCTTGACCGTGCCATGATCAATCCAGGCCTTAACTTCCTTGGATTTGGCAGCATCAAACAAGGCCTGATCCTGCGGGGTCTGTGCCCGATAGTTGACCTCAACTCGTTTACGTTTTTCACCAGTAGTCAACCAGATTTGTTCCGTCAGCTCTGGATGATCACAGAACGCGTCAGCAAGATTGGTGTCCCATTCTTGGTCTTCAAGGGTGATTTCCCAAACACCGCTTTCCCCAGTTCCCACAACAGTATCATCCCCAAACAACACATCATCATCACCAGCATCAGGAATGGGGATTTCATGAGGACTAAGCTCAACTCTAGTCTCATCGGGGAAATCATTTTCGGGGTTTTCTTCAGTCCCTTCAACAGATGTTTTCTCACCCAATTCTGACCCTGGGACCTCAGGAACCTCAATTGGAAAATCTTCTTGCTCAGGCTGACTTGACATGCCAGAAGATGCCATGGGGGTTCCAGGAGAATATTCCCCAGTTTCTGGGACAGGACCACTATCACCACTTTCAGGGTACCCCTCTAACTCAATATAGTTCCTACCCTCCAATTACTACCCCGTCGGCATTTCTGGGGAGTTTTGAAAACTCACGAAGTGACGCTGGTCGCAGCTGTTCAGGACTGGCTCTCACTAGACGACCCAAATGACTAAGCCAAACAACCCGCTTCTTCTCGCTCACCACCACTTGAGCTGGCCCATGCCATCGCCCTGGACATATGCGGCTGTTGCCACGATTGGATCGCCAGTAAAGAACCCAGTCACCCTGCATGAACTCCACTTTGCCTGGGCGACTTTGTCTCAGAAGTGCTCGACGAAATGACGAATCGTTATCTGCCTGAACATATGCCTTCCTGGCAACTTCACGACGCAGTAGATTCTGTCGAAACTGCACTCCTTCTGGAGTGTCGCTGTCGGCTAAAGCATGACTGCTGGCCTCAGGATCTGAAAGAACTGACCCAGGCAAATGTCGCGACTTACCCAAGAGACATTGCTCTGGTGTAAATCCATTTACACGAGAGAGTGAGTTCTTTGCAGCAAACACTTGTCGAAGACACCTGGAAAACTCAGCTTCAGAACTTATGTCGATGTCCTTTTCCATTCGAGTCAACATCATTTTGACAATTTTTCCATGTGCTTCACTTCTCCCGTTTTGCCAATGGGCCTCGGCGGCTGTCATTGAAACACGTGTGCCATCCTCTTGAAGATGGGCCGCCCATGTGTCATTGACATATTCTCCAGCAGGATCTAAGTACAATGTGTGACATGGTCCCGCCCATTGTACCCAAGTATCCTGATATACTTTGATTTGGTTTTCAACCTTCCTTTCACTCAGGGCTCCAACATGATATAGTGTTGCTTCATCGATGAAATGCATGAAATGAAACACCCGGCCATGTTTGTTTTTCCAATAAGCACCATCAGCACCAACAACATCATTAAAGTCCAAATCAACATGTATCCTACCCGGTTGTGACAACTTTGGTCGGTTCTGATTTTCAACACACGTATCGCAACACATGTCTTTCGCCCCTTCGATTGCAGCAGTTGATGCACCACGCTCCGTGAGGAATTTGATGAAACGATTTGGATCAGGATGTCCTAGATTCACATGCAAACGTTTCAGTTCTGCCCGTTCTTCAGAACCAAGAGCTCGAAACTTAGGACCCGAAGTTGGAATGGACTTGGGAATCGTTTCTTCCAGTGGAGCTGATTCCTGGTTGTGAGACCCCTCAGAATCATGTGTGGATGCTTCAACTGACATGGGCACATCCGCCGGTGAACTGGCTTCAGCCGAAGCATTTGATATTTCTGGATTTGGCACCTCAGCTGAAACCCTTGGAGCAGCACCGGACGAATGATCGTGGCCACTGGCTGAGCCTGGAACAAAGGACGCATTATGAGGTGTTTCTGACACTCCAAAGATTGACAAAGACAGCTTTGCAGGCCCAGTAGATCTGATTTGTTTGAGGCGTGGAAGTTTGACCCACTCTTCGGCAGGTCCAGTCTCCCTTACCTCACCTGAAACACGATCCACTACCACAGTTTTACGCCATGGATACCTGTCACCATTCGTGTCAACACCATCTATCCTGTGTCGGTCCGTACCCCGACATGAGATCACAAGTTTCACTGTGAATTCAGGCACCAACTGTTGAATCAATTTGACAACAACATTTTCAACACCAATGCGGTGACCACCAACCCTTGGCGTCTCATAACCAACAATGCGAAAGATGTCATGCCAGCTTGGTGCCTTTCCATACAGTGATGTTTCGGGCTGTTTCAGTTCAACCCGACGCCGTTTCAACTGCAGAGATTCTTGTGCCAATTCGGGCTTTTCATGAACAAGATCCAAACCAAGGACAAGTTCCTCTTCAAGAAGGGGTCTTTCGGGGGATCTACATTCCCTTAGTATCTCTGTGATGACACGCCGTGCGAATGTGGCTGTGTACGCTTGTGCATACGCTGAAATTGCCATCCATTTCCCTTGATACTGAAATTGTCCTTTTATCCCCTTATGCGCATGATTTTTGGGACACATTTGTTGGTGTAACCACTGAAACATGTTTCGACTGGTGGTGTGCACTTGCGTCCTCTTCTGCAGGTATTCCTCGGACCTTGGTAGTTTCAGTTGCCCAACCTGGCACATATCGAAGGTGGCAGGCAGAGTGCCCATCTTGATCTCTTGCAGTTCGGGTTGCTGAATCATCTCAGACCCACGGGGTTGTTCCAGATGAAAATGGCGCCCATGAGAAATCTGATACAGATAAATCTGATTGCAAAGTTCCAAGTGGTGCCTATCAGATTGTCTTTCACCATTGATTCGTTCGAAAAGTTCCATGCTTCGCCCCATATTGTATCTTGAGAAGTTTCCCCATAAACGACATTCTGGGGCCATCCAAACATGTCGTGGCTCATATAATTCCAACCAAGTCCACAGTTTGTCGATACCCTCTTGCGTATTCAAATCACCATCATCCCGGGAAAACCGTAATGCCTTACCCCCCTTTTGATTACACACCCTGGTCAATTGAGAAGTTGAGTCACAATAGATTTCCAATAGATCTACTCGCTTCCCAAACGTTTTCTTGAGGGGTTTTTCCTTTCTGGGGTCCCTTTTGTATGGCAACTGAAGGCAATACTTATTGTCCCTTTTGAGTGTTTTTAACCCTTCTTCAATTCTTCGAGTGGATTCTGAAATGGTTTGATACACCTCATTCATTTCTTCAGGGGACATCCATTTCAGCAGTCCTCGGGTGGCACATTCATGCCCTGCATCTCGCGATGAAGATCGCGTTGGAGCACTGCAATCTGGGCTTGGAGTTGGTTCACTCGATCCGCATTGGGCTGGGTCTCCATGGTGTTGTTCTTCTCGTTGGATAGGCCCCTCTTGTGACCCTTCTCCTCGATCTCGACATGATGCCATTCCTGGTCGGTCTGACTGCTCGACTTGCTGTCGGAGCCCATGGCCTTGGCCTTGGCTTGAATGGCTCTCGCATTTGTCCTGGGAGACCACCATGGTGCACCACCCTTCAGGATCAAGTCCTTCACCTCTGGCATCATGTGGGGATTGATCGGCATTTGAAGACCTTGTTCCTGAGCTTCTCGTTGTTGATTTTCCACACTCGCCTCTCGGCGGTGTCTGCAGAACAACTGGAAGCTGCGAATCCATGATGTCACAGCCTTTCGATTCCAGAGTTGCTTGGTGTAGCTCCTTTCGTTCTGGTAGATGTCCTCGAAAGTTCGACCCTGCTGTTTGCCCGATTGGGCCTTCAATTGTCCCCATTCCTCCAGAGTTGAGATTCCCGGAGGACGAGTCCATAGCTCCTGCATGTCGTGATGTTCCTGCTTGCTCTGCAGGCTTGGATCCACTGGAGAGCTCAAGGGCCGTGTCAGGTACGAGATTCGCTGCGACGTGGCCATGAGGCTCGGAGATCACACCTTCAGACGGGATTCCGCGTGTGGTCTGTTCCTGGTAACTGAGCAGAGATGTTGCATGAGTTCCTGCATCTTGGTGAGTGCTCGATACGACTGTTTCCTTTGGAAAAGTCATGTTCAAAACTTGAATTCCCCCCAATCCTTCATGGTGATTTTCATGCTTGGTTGGTTTTTCGAGATCAGTCATGTCAATTCCCTTTGATTCCAAAACCTGCTCAGCATCCTCAGTGTGCAGAATGTGTGTTTGTGTGCGCAATCCAAGTTTGGGGGTTTTCATCAACAAGTCCATCACTTTGACACCCAAAAGATTCTTTCGGACCCCAAACAGAGGAATGCTGCAAGAACTGTTCTTGAAACACAAACGCTTCCCTTCAACATCAACAACACCACGCAACTTGGCCAAAACTGAGTTGGATATCAAAAATGGTGTTTGGCCCGGCACGACTTCCACACGAAGCCAGTCATTTTGAGCTCGAGGAAGCAAGATTGCAAAGCTACTTGCTAGGCGGCCAGCATTCCCAAATTTGAAGACAATTCCATTTGTGGGTACCCTCATTACCCTGGACCTGATTCCTTCGGGGAAGCTCTGGATAAGTTTCCTAAGACGTTCTTCTCCAATTACAGCTCTACTGGCGCCTGTATCTATGATAGCCTCGTCATTGGCTTCCTCAGCTTGAAAGATGACAGCATCACCTGCCGGAAGATCATTGTGATCAGGTGGCAGAAAAGTGACTCTGTCGGAATCTGGCTCGCTGGAATCAGCAGTTGGCACGGCGATTTTGGAATCAATACTCCTACAGCATTTGCTCAAACGTGTTGTCAGTGTTTTGATGAGTTCCGTGTTATGACATGAACCCCCATGAAAATCAACACCCAAACAAACATCCCACTCAACACCACCATGATCAACATTCTCTTTTGTTCTTTGACAACCCAGGGCCTCAAGTTCACCCTCAATGTACTGCTGCGCATTGCTCGGGAGTTCATCGATCACCTCCGGCATCTGAGAGACTCCAGACGTAGTGACATCATCCTCAAGCTCGTGGACATACCCATCGATCATCATTCCAGTGAAGGACTCGGTGTCAGAAGGCTTCTTGGCAATGGCAGTGGCTCCAGTACCCAAATTCATCGGGCACTCTCGTTTCCAGTGACCTGGTCGTCCACAGCGACGGCATGTGGAATTTGCTATTCGATCTGCCAGGCTGCGTCTGCGGCCACCAAAGTTCGAAGCTCCTGCATTGAACCCTTTTCCCATGGCTGACGATTTGCCTTTTCCACCAGATGATCCTTTGCCACGGCCACGGCCTTTGTTTGACCCAAGTGGCCAAAAGCCTCTGGCCCGTGCCTTCTCACGAAGACGGCCACGTGCTTCTTGGTAAGTAGTAAAGCACTGAGAGAGCTCCACCGACTCTTGACATGCCATGAGGATCTGTTCCTCAAAGTCGTTCACAAAGTTGGCGTCTTCATCGCCAGCCTCCAAGAGCATGGCCATGTAGCCCTCTTCGTCATCCTCGTCGTCCTCAGGCAAGTACTGGTAGTCGTCATCGACATGGTTGATGTCATACGTTTTGAGCTTCATGGTCTTGGAGTTGGAACCCATTTGCAGATCTTGGAAGAACCTCGAACCCAACAGCCGGATCTGTTTCCGGGCTTTGTCATAAGACAGTGCACCTCCATCTTCCATGATCACCTTCTTACGATCTTCAGAGGGTAAGAGAGATTGCCTCAACAGGACATATGCCCTGACCTCCTCCAGTGACACCTTCCTGCCTAGAAGGTCTTCGAAGGCCGCATCATGCCTTGCTAAGTAGCTATCATTGCTCTCATCCTGCTTCTGACATACCTGATAGAGTGCTTTTTCGAATAGGTCCAGTTTCTCTTCCTCATCCAAGCGTCCCCACTGACCACCAAGGCACTTCACCAAGTGCTCCACTCCGTCAGGCTCACGAAGTTTGGAAGGGTCAAGTCGGGACACCTTCTGGAATGCCACTCCTTCGACCAGAAGTGCGGCCCTTGGACCAAGATGTTCAAGTTGATCCTTGGGCCACAGGGCTCTCAGAAACTCAAGTTTCCTTGAGTACACTCGCATGTCGGTCTCCCCAGGGATGAACTTCGGAATCTGATTCCATGGCACCGAAGTCACCAAAGGGCTGGATCCCGCCGCTTGCGCGGATTCCATGGACATGGCTCCGGTGTCGCCCCAGCTGGGTGATGTCAACACCCCTAGTGGAGAAACACGTTGTGCAAAACTGTGAATTGACCGTGAGCAACCCTCCTAGTCCTGGAGACCTGTTGCAATCGGGGCAATTCAGGGGAAATCAAACAATGATCCGCGGCAGCCCAGGTGCTCCGCTACCAATGCGAATATGCACCAAATGGTATTCCCAAAACACCTATCTTACCAAGGGGGTGACCCTGTCGACCCAATGACCTTTGTCCCTGCGTAGCCTCCGGTTGGGCGAGCTCATGACATGGATGCAAGCTGGATGACTGTGGACATGAACACCAACATTCACAATATATATATATATATAAATATATATATGAATATATATATATATATATTCATATATACATATACATGAATATATATATATATAAATAGATAGATAGATAGATAGATAGACAGACAGATAGATAGATAGACAGATAGATATCTATGTGTATATATATATAATACATCCGTCCTGCATCAAAATGATTAAGATCTGGCCCATCGTGCCAGGTAAAGACTCTCTAAGTCGACCCAAAAGCTTGCAAAATTTGCCGTAAAAACATGCTTTGGAAAAGATGTCAAAACATGGTTTTGCCCAGTACGCACTCAAATTACGCGTAGACTTCCTAAGACTTGGACATGGACAATGATTTTCCTATTGGGTGTGGCATTTTTTTGAGTTCCATATCAAATTTAGGGTGTGTCCCGGGCGTTAGGATGTGTCAAGCGGGTAAAGATTCCTTCTTGAGCTTGTGATACCCAAAAAGGACATAAAAATAAATCACCATCAAAATGGTAGGGAAACATACTCCTGTCCGTCTTGAGACTCCTGAAGGGTTCAAGAATTTTGGTTTCAAAGATGTCTGCAAGTGCTGAGACTGTTTTTCAACTGGAGCATGGGGAGTAAAGCTGCAGTTCCCCTTCCGATGCAACCAGCATCCGTCAAGGTGGGGTGCAAATGCAAGAACAGCTTGCAGAATTAGATGAGATGGAGGCAAAACCTTTGGTTTTCTTGTGGTGAACCATGGGTGGTTCCATGGATGATTTGCATTTGCAACATCCAGCCTGGATGAATGAAGCTTAGTTGATGAATGGGGCCGGTGTAGTCCCAGAAAGTGCACTCGTGAAATGACACCCCCAAATGAAACTCATTAGGGCTTTGTGAGTCTGGGGTTGACAGCCAGTGTTAGGGAACCAGGCTGTGAATTTTCGAACAGCTCTGCGGCTCTGGGAAGAAAACCTGAGGTCACAAACAGAGTAGGTTTTAAGTGTCAGGAAGGCAACGCAGGAGAACAAGATTGATATGGGGGTTTCCATAAATAGGGGTACCCCAAAATGAATGGTTTATGATGGAAAATCCTTTTTGATGGAAACTCCTATACAAATGGATGATTTGGGGGTACCCCCATTTCAGGAAACCTCCATATTACATAACTTTACTACAATTATTTGATTTCAACAGGATGATGTAGCAGGGCAAGAAGTGTAAAGATCAGCAATGGGATAGGAGGCCATAGCCGAAGATATGCGATCAATTCAAGGAATGGATTCAGTTGCTGAGGCAAAACACTGGTTCTGCATGCTATGTGTTTCGTGTGTTGATTCAATCATCCATTTGGATGATGATCCCCAATAGCTCATTTTTTGGGGGTTCAAGCAACAATCAAATATGGTAAACATGGGTTTTAAATGGTTTTAACGTGTTTTGCCTTTTTCAACCCCTGCGGGTTTACTAAATCTGGTGGCAGGTGATCGCTGCGCAGCGCAGTAGTGAGATTGCGCAGATCGCTTCATCCGTGGTCGAGACGGGATGCTTAACCGCCACGGAGGGGGTGATCGAGGTGAGCCCCAAAAAAGCGGTGATCATTGCATATCATAACCAGAAAACATGGGAGGTTTAACTAGCAAAGAGAGGGGCTTGACCCAGAATCTTTTAGATTTCGATTGATTTCGATATATTTGTGCGCACAGATCCTTCCAACAGTCTTGTTGATAGGTCTATTCCTTGCAGGAATCTCCCCTCTCTCCCTCCCTCGCTCCCTTCACGCGTGTATACATACGTAATCATACACACATATATATATATACACATATATATATACATATATATACATATATATACATATATATATACATATACATATATATATATATATAAATACATATAGAGATATCACATCGCTTGAATATCAGTTCTTGCTGGGTAGGTTTGGCCTGGCACGGGATGGTAGGATGATCCAGCAGAAATGAGCAACTCATAATACAGCTGAGTATTTTCCCATCAATTGGGCATGGTTTTGGTTTGCAAGTCGGGGCCCTTACTTTCTCAGATGTTAGGGCCCCATAGATCCAAGGCTTAACCGCATCTTCAAGGATTTGGCATCGCTGGTCATCGATCAGGTGTGAAGATTGATGCACTCGGAAAGAGCTGGGGAGAGTAATTGTGGATAGATATGGCAGACTATGATGCATTATATATATATATATTTAATATGTATCTCAGTATATAATGTCAATATATTAAACATGTGAATGGGATGTGCTATCCATAGTTCGTAAATTATGTGTATGAATTTCTGTACAATATCTATGTCATATCCAGTCGAAGATCTATGGTGTAGGACGCGCTCCCTCTCCCGCAGCCTGAGCGGATGTAAGATTCGAATGATTCGAATGATACATGGAATGTCGTGTAACATAAATGAGGGTTTCCATAAATGGATAAATGGGCGATCCTCAATAGCTGGAGGGTTTATTTCATGGAAAATCCGGATTTAAGATAGATGATGAAGTTTTTTTCCCTGATTTATGGACACCTCCAAATTTTGTTGATGTAGATGTGACTACATATGCACATGTAGATGCAGCGTAATTGACATGTAACTCATACACATCTATGTAAATGTGTATACATACACACATTTACATAGATGTGTATGAGTTACTATATGTGTTGTGATGGTAATGTGATATGTTTTTTGTTATTTTTTTTCCGTTGGTGGGGGACCAATGGTCACAGCACGTGGCTGACCCATTGCCTGCTTGATGGGCACTTCACGCACCGGACCAAAAATTCCCAAGGGCTGTGGCTGAAGATGAACAACCCGTAATTGGGTTTCTGACTATCCATTGTCCCACCACAACCCACTTGATCACGATTTCTTGTCTTATCTTTACCATGAAATATAGGCTTTCAACATGGAATGGTAACAATTCCGATTCAATCCATATATATCAATTTGGGATTTCCCATTTAGCCTTATCAAGGACGGTCCTTTTCCTTCCCAGTAGATTCGCATTTCATCATCGTTGTGACTGTCCAGCATGATGTGGTCCCCCTTTATCTGCTTCTCATGTGTTTCCTTCCCCCTTTTTTCATCAAAGATGGTGATATGTGAGAATCTGCTTCAGGGATAAATCTGCAGGACCTCCTGCCCATATTTGAGTTGTAAAGCCCAGCTTTCCCATGGGTTTTTCATGATTTTTCATCAAACCAAACCGGTGATCAGCCATCACTGTGCCTCAGGGAACAGTCCTGGACCGCATAGACTTCAACACAGAAAAGATCTATCAGAACCTTGGACTTCCGCAGAATTTTACCAGGAATAAATTGAGAAATTGACCATGATTTACCAAGGCGAAACATGGGGATGTTGCTGCATATTTGGATACCTCGATTGTGCTACGATTTTCTGGGGGGATGCTATGTATTTTCTGGTGCCATGATGGCATTGGTGTGAAAACGTGCCTTTTTTTCGTTGCGAGCTGGGACTGGGAAGGAGACAAGAAACATAGAAAACTGGGTAGGAGCATGTGTTATTTGGGGACCTCCCAAATTTGATGGCTCATAAGGATGGATACCCCAATTTTATTGCCACTGAACAAAATCAACAGAGAAAATATGGGAAAATCATGAAATCTCAACAATCTTTCTTAGGGGAGACCCCATTTTCAGACAAGACCATATCCCAGTTATAAATGTGACAACTCCACATAACCCTGCAATAATCGGGGAGCTGCTAGCTGGGACTATGAGCCAGAAAAATATCCTGAGCACAGGCGACCTGACGTTGATCTCAGACCAGCTCAAAACCTCCATGCATGGTGATGGGTGGTTTTACAAACATATCTATCACATCCTTCGTGAGTCATCGTTAAATCTGAGACACATGGATGGTGGGAGTGATGGATGGTACGGTTGAGTGTTTGGCCTCAAATTCGCGAGCTAAGCGCGCGCAGTGGGGAATTTCCGGCCATGGCGCATCTTCGTTATGTTCGTAGCTTCATCGACGAGGAAGCACCAGCAGAGGGCATGGCTCGCTCTCAGAGCCAGCCGGCACTGGGACGACCAGCGATGGAAGCTTCAGAGGAGGCTCGTGGCTTCACAAATTTGCGCCTTGTTTACCAAAATTCATGTTCTTTGAAATTAGAAGCTCGGGATGCATGCTGGTATTTCTTTAAGATGTCGCTGTTATCAGTTGACTCACCTTTTTTGTGAAAGTTTCC
This sequence comes from Symbiodinium sp. clade C Y103, assembly GCA_003297045.1. NCBI lineage: Eukaryota > Dinophyceae > Suessiales > Symbiodiniaceae > Cladocopium > Cladocopium sp. clade C. Next base: position 278,429 of record BGPT01000555.1, on the reverse strand, counting down.
ACAGGGCGCATTCCAAGCGGACTACACAGTCCAGTTGGAGCAGCGCGCATTCACCAACTTCCCTCCGCAGCCAGCACGTGCGCCGGCGCCAGTTGCGCCTGTCGTGGCGTTTGAGGCGCCGGTAGCAGCGGCAGCAGCTGCGGTGCCACCAGTTGTGAGTGACACCGGCCGCGGCAGTTGTGGAAGCCGTGGACATCCGCATTTGTGCAGGCGTCCATGCATCCATTTTGCCAAAGGACTGTAGTTTTTTAGTTTTCTTTGAGTGACCTAGATAAGTAAGTTCTTTTATTTTGTCTTATTCAACTGCAGATACATCCTCTGTAAACCCCAGATAGCGTAGTTGTACATCAACTTAGCTATCTAAGGCACCCACTTTGTACACCATGTGTTGGACATGAGTACTGAGTAGGGGAAGCATCTCTGGTGGTTGCAAATGTCCTTTTCTTTCCAGCTTGCAATCAATTGGGATCGTGACTTGGGTTGTCAATGTTGCATGTCTTCCAGTGCCGGGGGTGGTTTCTTGAAAGCACTAAGCGGATTTGGGTCGTTTTGGATGGTGATTGGAATTGTCATCTTTGATTGCGACCTCAGGAGAATGCGAATTGGGGGATGCCTGTGGATATTGCCACTTCACGCATGCCAAATGTCCATCCTTGGACAAACGGCAGCGGGCCATGATGCGAAATATGGACGCTTGACGCGTGCGAAGTTTGCACACAGTTCAGCAATGAAGAGAAATCCCTCAAACATGGGGTTCTACTCATTACATATCTGATTTCATGGAGAGTATTAATGATTATTCTATGAATTATATACACACATGTAATTATATACAGTCCAGGAGCTGGGAAGCCTTCATGACAGAGTCGCCCAGACCTTGGCATTGGATTTGTTCATTTTCTGGGCCTGTTTTTGGGTGTGTATGATTAGGGAGGTGGGAATATTGCTGTTGCAGCTCCAAGGGTTGATCCAATTTACCAAGATAATTTCGTTGGGGACCAATCACCTTCCATGTCTTGGGGGGCAGCGGTCAGAATTGTGTACCCCAAAATTTTCATTGGTTGATTGCAAAAACCAGACCAAACTATATCACATTGCATGATTGGATATTAATCTCATTAATGAATCTTGATGTTCATGAAGATCCATTGATTTCGCCAAAACAAAATATATGATACCTCTATACTCTATACAGATAAATAAACGGAAAGAGGTTGTCGGGGGTCTGGAATATATGTGTGTATATACATGTGTGCATATGCATCTATACATGTACGCATACACATGTGTATATATATATATATATGTATTCTCCTGACGGGGGGAGCATGCAAGAACTCCTGGCCATCCGCAGCTTTGAGCTTCTGTGGTGAGTGGCGCCCTCCCTGGGTTCCCTTGTGGAGCTGGGGTAGGGGCAGCTAGGGCTGTGAGGGACTTCCAGGCCTTCGGGTAGGAAGATCGCCTTGCAGCCCAGGGATACAAATCGGCAGCGGTCAGGCCTCCTTCGTGGGGGCAGGCCGGGCCGGTTGCTACGCATTGAACGGCTAGGAGGAGGACCAGGAAAAGGTCTGGGAGGGGGATTTGAATCCCTAGCCCTCGGGGTCTGAGCCCTGGGGACCTGGACGGAGGAGGAGCCCTGATGGAAGCCCTCAAGCAGAAGCTGTTGGGCAAGGGCGGCACTCTCGGAGAATGGTCCAGCCTGGTGACGAATGGATTGCAGGCGGAGGACATGCTTTGGGTTGAGGCTGGAAAGGGGATCTCCTTGGTTATGCTCGTGGTGTCCTGAACCAAGGGAGTCTGGTGGAGTATGAATGTTATGACACCAGACAGAGACCCCAAGGAAAGGCGGTGATTCGTCTCATTGATTGGGATGACTACAGTGCTGGGACCTTGAAGGCAACCCACATCTGTGCCTCGGATGAGTACTATGAGTGGTACGCCACCAGGGACATTGCTGATGGCAAGGCTGTGTATCACATCTGTCAGTCCAAGAGGGCAGACTGCACGGCACGACTTGGCCGGGGCGACCGCCGAGAGATGATCCACCTGGAGCGCTGGAGGATGACCAATCCCCTGGTCATGCTTGAGCATGATTATTCCAGGGAGTGTGCCATGAGGGCACTTGAGCGCGCAGTGGATCACGATGAGAGGAGAGTGCCTGAACCCGGGAGGCCTCCTGGGCCCCCTGGTGGGGCTGGGGCGCCAGATCCTACGGGTCTGGATAAGGAGTTGGCAGGCCTTGGAGGTGAAGTTGAGGCTGAAATTGAAAAGGCTGCCAAGAAGGCCGAGAAGGGTGATGTTGTGGTTTCCCCCAAGGGATCAGTGGGGGCAATGTTGGAGAAGAAGGCCGCTGAGAGGAGGGCAGCCTTAGCTGCAAAGGAAGTTGAGCGGAAGAAGCGGCAAGGAGATCGAGGCCGGAGCCGGAGCAGGCGCAGGAGAAGAAGAGGGAAGTCCTCTGGTAGCGGTGAGCATGGTGACCGTTCACGATCCTCAGAGTCGTCACGGAGTTTTCCCAAGCCCTCTACGGGGGGAGGGTGGAAATGTGGCGGCTGTCACAAAAGAACCCCGGGTCCCTGCTGAAACAAGGGATGAAGGAACTCGGAAGATATCTGGCCGATCGCGCTCCAGCAGAAGAAGGAGCCGAGGGGTGGATGAGCCACAAGATGATGGCGTACATCAGCCAAGTGGTTCTCGCCCAGCATCCCCCAGCGGCCATCGGGGTCCGAAACCACAGGGAGTTGCTGACCCTGGGGAAGGGAATAGATATGCTGAACGAGGGAAGACTCCCGGAGTTGGGAGACTTGTTGATGCAAAGATTGAAAGCCCTCGAAACATCCTTCCTGGACCAGGGGTGGCACTCAGCAAAACACCAGCCCATGCCGCAGGCCTCACGACGGAGGAGGAGAGGCGTCAGACCGCCCGAGCCGAGCTCTCAGCGCACCGGCTGAAGGAGATGCAGCTGAAAGGAAAGAGGCCCGAGAAATAGGGACTCGGCGGCGATGCCCGGTCACCTCAGGGTATCGTGACGCCACCCCAATACAATCGGCCTCCAGCGCTGCGAGAGACCGAGACTCGAAGGGTAGTGATAGACGAGAGGCCCCAGATGATGGAAGGGAAAGGCCTAGAGAAGAAGGAGGAGACGAAAGGAGGGGAGAAACCCAAAGGAAAAGGGAAGCAGAGAACGCTTCCATTTCGGAGGTGGAACAAGGACAAGAAAGGAGGGCGAAAAGGAGGAGGAAAAGGAAAGGCACAGGCGGAAGAGGTGAAGAGGGCAAGAAGCCCAACTCCCCCGAGACCATGACTGATGCGGAGTCCTTTGAGACGGTGATGCTGGAGGAGGATGGCCCCAGCTGCCTGGAAGTACTGCGAAGCTGGCTGCATTCAGAGGAGACTGGAGGGCTGAGCATATCTCAGTCAGGAGCCCTGTTAGCCTTGGTGATCAGGCGGAGTGGAACCCCCTTGGGGACTTATTTCCATCGGGCTGTTGTGCCTGGTCAGACGACGGTCAAGGAGGGAGGAGACAAAGGGGTATCTTCCCTTTACCGCTGTTGCCCGATGCCAAGACTGAGATTGAGAAGGTCTTCAGCTCAGGGGAGTTCAGACGCCTCGCTGGCACATGGGGCACAAAGAAGCAGAACAAAGCCTCCTGACTGGCATGGTTTGGTGGTGGCCTCCTTGAATTTCCTGTGGACTGGAGGTGGAAAGGCAGGAAAGGTCTGCCATGATGAGCCCACGCAGGCCCAGCAGATGGCACTAGACTGGCTCTGGGAGTGGTGAAGGATTTTGTAGATGACACGTCTGAGACGGCTGAGAAAGTACCCAAGTCTCCCACCTTGAGGGAATGGGGAAAGAAGCTGGGTGACGTGAGGATATCTTACCAGGGGGAGATTCACTGGATCAGATCCTACCTGGCTTGCCCCCCGGAAACTATGGGGGAAGTGTCCCTCTCATTGAGCTATGTGATGGGGAGCTGAAAGAAAAATTGCTGGACCCAATGTCCAACCTACTGCCGGAGGAAGAGCTCCCGGAGGAAGAGCTCCCGGAGGACCTGCCTATGCCGCGGGTTCATGCTTCCCAGGAGCAATGAAAACTAATTGCAAAGGAGCTCTACAACAGGGGCTTGGTTGAACCCGTGGAGGACCCTGTGATGATCCGCGGGAAGCCCATTTGCAATGGGGCCTTTGGGGTGGCTAAGCCCAACAAATATCTGGATGATGAGAGGCCCATCCTGCGGTTCATTATGGATTTCAGGTGTACGAACACTGCCACACGGGTCCTAGAGGGAGATATCCGCAGCCTCACGGGGGCCCCTGCATGGCAGCAGGCTGATGTGTTTCAGGGAGAAGGTACCCTGGACGGTGCTGGGTGTCTCCAAGCCTGGCTCAGTTTGGATAGGCGCAAAAGTGCTGCCAATGGGCTGGGCGTCAGCTGTTGGGGTACTCCAGCACGCACACAGGAGGCTGGCGTTGAGGAGCCCACTGAGTGGAGGAGCTGGGCTTTTGGCCCCATGTGAGGCCCCATGTGAGATCCGCAGAGACGCGGTTTTCCCTGACCTGGAGTTAGAGAGGTCGATGTGGTCGCTGTACCTTGACGACACCACCTTGGTGGAGATGCTTGACCGCCGAGTAGCGGCCGAGTTGGCTGGCAAGGAAAGTGATGAGCAGCAGAGACTGCGCCTTGCCTACCAACACTGGGGAATACCAGTGTCGAAGGAAAAGTCACTTGTGAGAGCTCAGAGTGCAGAGAAGCTCGGAGCAGTTGTGGATGGAGAAAAGGGCCTTCTGAAAGGGTCAACAAGGCGAGCCTTGGAGAACATGAGTTTAGGATTCTGGTTGATACGCCAGGACCAAGTCCCAAGGAAATCGCTTCAGGTCTTCCTGGGGAAGGAAGTCCACACGATCCAGTTCCGACGCCCGCTTTTTCGGGTGTTTGACTACCTGTCGAAGGACGTGGCTGAGGGAAAGCCCTTGGTCCAGTTGGGCCTCAAGTCGGTGGAGGAGATCATGCTGAGTGGGGCCACTCAGCCACTCAGGGTGACTGACTTGAGAGCCCGCCTGCATGAGCTGGTGACAGCCTCAGACGCCAGTGAGAGTGGAGGAGGCATGGTCTACGGCCACAAACTGTCCATGCGAGGACTGAAAGAGGCCCTGGCCATTGAGGAAGGCTGGGATGAGCCCCCACAAGAGTCGGTGGAGATCGACGAGCCACAAGTGATCCTAGTCTTCGACTTCTTTGCAGGGATTGGAGGATTGTCGAGGTCACTGCAACTGGCGGGGGTCGAGGTGGCTCACCTAGTGGTCATTGAAAGTGACCCCAGCTGCCGGAGGCTGAATGCAGTCAGATGGCCGGGGTGTGAGATCCTGACCGACATTGAGAAGATCACCAAGAAGCAGCTGGAAAAGATCATGAGGAGCGTGCCTGGCCTTACTGGGGTCATCGCAGGAGGTGGATCGCCCTGTCAAGGGCTATCGCAGCTCTCAGCCAACCGGAAGCACCTGGCTGACCCCCGGTCACAACTTTTCTACAAACTTTGCGCCATTTTGGGCTGGATTGATGAGCTCTGCAATGAGCTGCAAGTCTGGAACATTGACTTTGTTGAAAACGTTGTCGGTGATGGTGAGTTTGAGGAGGAGCTGGAACCCCTGGGTCCCATTGCGGATGAGGGGTGGACGTGGCCCATGGGCCATAAAGACAGCACCTCCCGGCTCCCGACCTTCACCAGGGCCATCCCACGCAAGCGACCACCAGCTGCTCCAGCGGGCATTGCCTCATGCTCTGATGAGACGTTGATGAGGTGGAGGACCGATTCAATGAAGTATCCACCGTACACCTACAAAGATGAGTACCTGTTTGAATCAAAGGAAACGCCCTCTCTCAAAAGGGTGATCCGCAAATGAAAGGGAGCGGTTGATGGGTTACCCAACAGGGTACACGTTGGCTCTCTTCAAGAAGGAGCCTGCCACTCCAGAGGAGAAGGATCTCCAGGAGACAGAGAGGGCCGCAGCCATTGGAAATAGCTTCCATGCGGTGGTTGTGGCGTGCCTGGTGGACCTGTGGCTTTGGGCCAAGCGGATCCGCACTGATCCCCTGGGAGCCACTGAAATTGTGCGCCGCTGGCATGAGGAACTGCAGACCAAGTCTTACAATGAGTTTGGTGGTCTGCTTTCAACAGATGGGCCAGGAGGCCAGCTTTCCCAAAAGGAGCTTGAGGAGGAGGAAGCAGTGGTGACACAGCCGGTGGCTCCAAAGAATGCTGAATGGCTGAAGTTGTGTGGCCATCCGAAGGCTGGTGAAATCACAGCTGACCCACTCAGCGTGCGGCTGATTCTGCAGTACCTGAGGCGCATGGAGTACCGGGGGTCAGATATCCGGCTTGACCTGGGTGTCATCTTCAAAGGGGACACCGTGCGCCGCACAACTATAGACCCCAGACGCTGGCTATGGAAGACAGGGCAATCATACCGCTGTGGCCACAAGGAGCACATCAACTTGCTCGAGTTGAGAGCAGTGCTCAGGAGTTTAGAGTGGCGTGCTCGAAAGAGCAACTTCCACTCATGTCGCTTTATGCATTTAAGCGACTCACAGATTGTCCTGGCAGTTTTGACAAAAGGTCGCTCATCTTCTCGCCGTGTGAACGGCCTGCTCAGAAAGGTGGCATCCCTCTGCCTCTGCCTCAATGTCTTCCCATTGTGGGCATGGATAAGCAGCCGGTTGAATCCGGCAGACGAACCCTCGAGGCGTCATGCCAAGGGTCATTCCTCATAGAGAGACAAAGGCAGAAAGGCGAAGGGAAAGGCAGAAGATCGGAAAGCTCAGCGACCAAAAAAGTTTCACCTGGCACGAAGGAACGCTATGCCACCACCTTGAGGTCAGTGGCCAGTTCTCTGAATTTAAGTGCTCAAGCCTTGTTGAGCCGACCTGACTTGGAGGACATTTTGTGCTCCTACATAGAGAAGTTGTGGGAGGACGGTGAGACCCGCACTTTTGGCAGCTACGCTTTGGCGGCCGTCCAGTTTTATGCGCCCACCTCGCGGGGTAAATTGAGAGAGGCTTGGAAGCTCATGGGCCTTTGGCAAAAACTCGAGCAGCCACGCCGGGCTACTCCTATGGATCCGGCTATGTTGTTTGCATTTGCAGGTACTTTTTGGAACTGGAGATGGGAGGACTTAGCCTGCCTTACTGTGGTGGGCTTTGCTGGCCTTTTAAGGACCGGAGAGATGTTTGGGCTGAAGCGCTCAGATGTGGTTCTCTCCCGGCAGTCTCGCCAGGCCTCCATCCTGTTCCTGTATCACACAAAAACAGCACAACGAAAAATGATCAACTCTGAAAAAGTTTTGATCTATGAGCAATGTGCCCAGGCTTGCTTGAGGCGCCTGTGCAAGGGCAAATCTGCCGATGATTTCTTGGTGGATATTTCCCCTGCCAAGTATCGAAGTTTATGGAAGGACATTGTAAGCCACTTGAAGCTTGAAAAATTTCACTACTTGCCGTATTCCCTCAGAAGAGGTGGCGCTACAAGTGCTCACCGTGAGGGGATGTCCTATGACCAGTTGCTTACAAAAGGCAGATGGCAGTCTTTGTCGACTGCTCAACTTTACGTTGATCAGGCTACCCAGGAGTTAGCAGCTTTACAGCTCCCAATGGACTCCATCTCCCGAATCCGCGCAGCCCAGCGCTGCTTTAAGGCTGCCGGGTTGGGACGCGTGGAGGGGGTGGAGTGAGAGGGTAGCCTGAGGTATGGTCTCAAGCGCTTGGGGACCTCTGTAAAGCCTTTCTTGACAATAGGCACCTTGACCCGGGCACAAAAAGTGCGCTGNGGACCTCTGTAAAGCCTTTCTTGACAATAGGCACCTTGACCCGGGCACAAAAAGTGCGCTGGAAAGGGGAAAGAGGATGGGCCCTGGAGTGTAGTGCATGTATTCTCCTGACGGGGGGAGCATGCAAGAACTCCTGGCCATCCGCAGCTTTGAGCTTCCCTCCACCTCCCGGGGCTCCTCCAACGTGAGAGGGTAGCCTGAGGTATGGTCTCAAGCGCTTGGGGACCTCTGTAAAGCCTTTCTTGACAATAGGCACCTTGACCCGGGCACAAAAAGTGCGCTGNGGACCTCTGTAAAGCCTTTCTTGACAATAGGCACCTTGACCCGGGCACAAAAAGTGCGCTGGAAAGGGGAAAGAGGATGGGCCCTGGAGTGTAGTGCATATATATATATATATACATACACATGTGCATATATGTACATATATATATATATACATACATGTATAATGTATACATATACACGCATGTGCATATGTACATATATATATATATATACACATACACATGCACATATGTATATATATATATATACACATATAGTGCTGGCTTCAAACTAAGTATATATATATATATATATTAGACCCATATAGTAAAGAAGGAATGATATACAATAGATCCCATCCATTCAATATCCATGAAGATCTCTCCCCAATGTAAGCCAATTTCGAAGAAAGTTTGACGAGGTTTTCTGAAAACTATGGGAAAATCTGCTGTAAATGGAAGTTCTCATGATTTTCCCATGGATTTTGACATGGATTTTCCCATCTTCATTGAAGGCAGCGTGTCGATTGGGGGTGCCTTCCACTGCTGGCCACATAGCTCCGAGGACACAGGCACTCTTTGCGAGCTACTCTTGCCGCACATCCGTCATGCAGTGGAAACAAGCGAGATGGAGGGAACAAGATTGATTGAGACTGGGCGCTAAAATACAAAGTGAAGTGGATGCGAAATTCAAATGAGATGGAACACATTCTAGAATGGGATCAATACTAGGGCTCAAAATCTCGGACTTTTGTTGAAAAAAAAACACCACACTTTTTTACTTCTCATGGTCGGGGTAGAAACTTACCATGGCCCCGGGTTTTCGGACAAACAATTTTGACCCAGGGCGATTGTTGATCGGTGATTTGGGCCCTTTTCTTCCAAGTTGAATCCACAGCAACAGTAGGCCGCTTGGAGCAGCCACCAAGTTTGGTGGAGAACCAGCTGACTTGATATGTACACACATATATATATATATATATATACTGACATTTATACCATTCATATGTATGTAATATTTACATCTATACATACAATATCTAATGTGTTTGAAACTCATGAGTCATGAGTTGCCATCGGATGATTCTGTCCTGGCGCGTACTGGGCCAGCAGGAAATCATTGAAGCAGTGGCCGCTGCAGCGGATGAAGTGTCTGGCAAGCAGACTGATGATCTACGACAACTTCATCGGACCCTGCGAAAGTTTCTGGGCCTGCGGATGTTCTTTAAAGTCTTTCCAGGAATGATATGTTGTACAATGTTGTACATGAGGTATCAACCTGCAAGAAACATCAAGAAATTGGGTTGTGAAACCTGCAATCATGAGGTTTTACCTAATCCGACATTGAATAACATTTTCAGAACAATGATCAATGGCTGGTGTTGAAGTATGATGAGTTTCTCCAGTCAAATCCAGCACTCGGAGACTTGCAAGAGGGATTTACTGGTATAGGAGAAGCGCGAGTTCCATTTGGCCCATTCAAATCAGAAAAGGCCGCAAAGAATGCCCAGTTGACCACCGTTGTTGATGGTTTCATTTTGTATGGAGTTATACAAAGTGCTTTTACAATGACATCTGATTCCAATTGATTGTTAATATGGGTTTGTCTGAAAAAGGGGTACCATGGTTTTCGAAAATCAGGGTTTAGGTCACAAGGTAAATCCTCCATTGGACCAACTCAATTGGGGGATCCATGAAGGTCTGCAATGTATCGATGACCACGGACAACCATTAGGGTTTCCGTATCTATAAGTCATTGTTTTTTAATTCCATGCATTCAACCATCATCAACCTTCCTGAGTTTAGCCAGGGTATCACCAATGAGGCCCCCTTCTCAACCTGGGGAGGGCTGTGTGCAGGTGCCAGGTCAAATTCCACCATGAAAAACCACTGTTTTTGGGGGGTTGAATCATCAAAAGATGGGGATGTAACTTGGTGTAAGCGACTATGGAAATCCAAGGATCCCAGTATAGTATGGTTAGCGGTTCGCGGTATAAAATGTACCTGGGTAAACCTTGGTGGCCTGGGCATTGGTCGACACGAAAAAAACACAACTGGCAATGACATTATGTACGGGAATATGTAAGTAAGCCAGGTACTTCGTTTTATCGCGGGGTAGCCAAATTTCGCAACATCTCGTTCAATGGGAATGAACACCCTCATCCATGATGGAAATACCTGCAAACACAAACATCAGAATGGCATCATAGTAGACCTTTTCCAACTGGTGGTTCCAATCTACATCAATTTTTTCCACCCTGTCTGGGTAAATCCGGACCCAAAGCTTCTTGAAACAACAGTACATGATTGATCACTTCATGTCATTTACACAATGTGGAAACCTCAAGATTGAAAGCAACACCATGTCATCATTTAATGACGGGAAGATCAACAAACCAATCATCAAAATGTTTTCGTTTTTCCAGCTAAAAAGGTCAACCCACAGTCCAGTGCTTGAAGGCCTTCTCTGCCTTGGGTCACGACATGAAGGATTTCAGCGCCCTTTTTTGTTCCACAAATACATGTTTCCAACTTTCAAGAACCAACGTACAAAACAAACGAAACGAACCAGATAAATATACATACATACAGCACCAGCAAGATGTAGCCAAACAGCATGGAGGGATGCGGGGAGGATGGGGGAGGAGGCCGATCCCAAAAAGAGCACAGGTCTGGAACGAGGGCCTTACAGCATGTAGTGAGGTCAACAAGAATTGATACCTATCAGCCTACCGGCATCACAACATGGGTTTGGTACGGCCAAATTTGATCCCCTTTGGAATATCTTGGAATATCTTTTTTCATACGGATCATTTTGTTTATTCCTTTGGAATACTTTTTTTGATACTTTTTGATGCTAGTTTTTCTTTCCCGGTCCTTACCCATTTTCCTGGGAAAACTTTCATGTCCCAACAGAAAATGATTTACGCTTTGCAGAGTATCTAAGACCACGTGCTTTGTCTTGTAGATTTGCAGGACACTTCAATTGATTGGCCAATCATGTTGGGTGCGAGGGCCTCAAATTTTCAGGGATGCTCAAGTCGTCCCCGTGGGAGGTTCATCCACCGCCATCGGGTGTTCTGACTACAAAGCCACAGTAGATGGTTAGATATCGCATCTGCGGAAGATTCAGTCGCCAGAAAATGTTGGAGGTCTTATACTCTGTTATACTCCATGAACCTAATTTGGGGACCGTCAAACATCCCAATGTTGGTGACCAACCTCGTGCCGTTCTTGTTTTGGTGAGGTTGCCTCTCGCGGCTCTGGTGGGGCAGATCGTGATGAGATGCGGGGATTCCCAAACAGCGACGTTGCTGGAGGATGAGATTGAAGTACTCCGCGCCACGCTACCTTGATGCCGTGAATGCTAATGTGATGGTGATGCCGGGGGGGTGACGGCGATGTGGATAGTTGGTTGAAATGGAGGCAGCATGGCTCAGGAACCCAATATGAATACTGAAAGTGGAACAAGACATGACAGGCCCTTGATTTAAGCTTGTGATTTAAGCTTGTAAAATGGGGGATTCGACAACAACTAACTATGGGGATTTAACCAGAAATGAATGTTGACGTCATGACGTCTATACCTCCATTGTAAGGAATTCCCAGTAGTGGTTGGGTGACCAGCCTGGGATGTTGAGTGAACGCCCCAGATCCTTGACTTCTGACGTGAAATGGGGTGACAGATGGCCTTCAGAAAAGGACAGGAAGTAATGGACCTATCATGGTTCATCCTGTAGTAAAAAAACATCGGAGGGCTTCCTGTTTCAATCTTTCAACATCTTTAAGCAGTTGCAAGAATCATGAGAAGCCTTCTGCTGCTGCAACTAGCGGAAAGTTCAGCCGGAAATTTGTGCCAACTACCCTGGCATCACGCTTCTCAACAGACTTGACTTGATGCTCCGAAGCACAGAGGTGTTGGCTTGAGTGAAAACTCGCTGGCACCAGCCAATTCTTTTAACCGCAGATGATTTGTGAGGAAGTAAGCTTGTCGAGTGATTTACTTATTATTATTGGTTATTAGTTATCATCAAATTAGTTGCTAACTAAATATTGGTTGATGTCAAGAATCAATTTATGTTCTTTTTCCATCCAAGAAATTGGGCAATGGACCACCAGCCAGGGATAGGCCATGAACCATAGCCGCATCCCCTTGATCTATGCCACTTGTATACTATATACTTCTGTATGCTTATGTCATTTTATGTGTATATAGATCGGATAGATGTGTATATCTATACATACAGAAAGATACATACACACATACACCACTTCACCACTCGGAAACTTCAGCCGGATCGTCTCAGCTACGGATTTTGCCCAAGCAGTGTCCTGCACGGCTTGTGCCAAGCACAGTCGTTCTGCTTCAGCTCCAGCGGATGAGAGTTGTGGAATCTGGTTTCCCCAATTGCCTGGGGAATCCAAGAATCTTGTGGGCCTTTTCAAACCTTGTCCCTCTTCTTTGGGATTTTCCAGGCAATGAATCCACCATTCGACTGCCGCGGATCCCGTGCTTAGAGAGTTTCTCCTAGAAGGTGATAGGTGAGTTTCTCTCCTCCATGGCATTTCGGGTGAGCATTTTCAAGATTGGGGGATGAAGATCCATATCTCTCCAAAACAGACAATGGCTGGCCCGAGAGGGAAAGGGTTCCATCATTGGGGGTGCGTGCTGATCAAATGCGAGAAGCGTCGTATAGCTTTATCTTAATAGTACACGTTAACATCGCTGCAACCCTCCATGCTGATCCCGCATATCCTTTGACATGATCAAATCCCTGCGGCGTACATGTCATGTATATCGTATCGCTATAATATATATATGCTTATATATGTGCATGTAAAGGCCTGTCTATACAGCATTGTGTGTGTGTGTATGTTTCAATGCTTGCACGTATTGTATGTATAAACACATATATATGTATATTTATGTATACACACTATCATATTCTATCATTGTATGACGCGGAAGATGAGACTAAATCATATAATGATGAAGAGAGGATGATAGGAGATGCTGGGGAAGATGAATGCACAGATGAATGGAAAGATGATGAAACATATGATGAAAAGAAACGCGGCGATGAATGGAGCTGGGCAAAACTAGAAGCCATTTGCAAGACTATTTCAACAGTTAGATATGAAAATGGAAGCGACCAAATAAAGATAGTAGAAGTTCAAACACAAATCAAAGAATGTCGTCGTAGGCAGGAGATTGATAGCACCTGAGCAGGACGAGCACGAACATCAATGCAGCGCCCCAATCTCCTCACCACCTCCACATCTTTCAGAAACACTTCCACAGCATTCCGTAGCGACCCTTGAACCAATGATAGTAATTTGCCCAGATAATAGCATGTCAAGCAGTGTCCGATTGACTCTCCGCTTCTGGAGCGAAACAATCCATGGCAGATGGCAGCAGATGCGAGATGGCTCGACCAGGAAGTTTGTCCAAAACTTGGAAACCCAGCTTCAAGGGTCATAACTTCACCAAAACCACTATTCATTGATTACTGTAGTGGAAAGACTGGTTGGGCGATGGGTTTCATACTTTTTTAACAAATTGTTTTGGACATCTTCAAGTATATAGATCCTTGGGCATCATTCAGTGCGGAACTTATTTAATACATTGCTGACATCTTTGTAAGAAGAACACAATTGTTGGATTCTGCACGTCGTATCCTGGAAAACTCCTGATTTCAGTAAAAGATGTGTAATTTCATGTGGTTGTGATCATTATGGAAGCACCTTTGATTTTTGCAAAACTTTTTGTATGAGTGAAGAACCAACTTCTCTCTTGAAGTCTTCTCACCATGGAAAATGTAAGGAATACTGATGGAAAACACGCGTGGAAGAGGTACAGTATTTGCGGCCGAAATGTTGATCCGTCAGGGGCAGCTTTTTGGTGGCAAGTTTTTCTTGTTCTTCTACGATGGCGTCGGCAAACCTACCTTGGAACTCCTGCTTCATGGAACTTTTTTTATTGCAAGCTTTCCCCATCTGCAGATCCATTGAGTGTCTTCGGTGACAAGCAACTCACACTTTGGGACCTTTTGCTAGTGAATTTGTTTGAGACAAACGGGTCAGTTCTAACTCAAAAACATATCACAGTTATCATAGGTCCCTACATATCCGTTGACATGCCATGGCGCAAGAATCAACCTGCCGGTAGGCCCGGGGTAGGTGAAGGATGGTGAAGGGGTAGGCGGACAGCAGTTCACTTCTCCCGTTGATAGGACAGTCTTGGATCGTGGATGGAAATACTCTGCCCGTCAGCAGTCGCTCTAGTCTTCGGTGCCCTACCCTAAGGGCGAAATCACTGGGGCTGTTTTTCGAGGCAAAATCACGAAGTGAGAAGAGCAATATTTTGAGTCTGAATGGGTCTCTTTGAGGAGTATAATCTTCATGCCGATTTTTGCCTCGAGCTGGCGCTATTTTTCAAGAACCGGAACTTTTACAGTTGCCTTTGTACCATTCGAATTCTCGCAGTCGGCAAGTTCCGGAGGTGTTTATCCTTCTGGGGCAATACATGTAGACTGACGCACTGGAAAAAATGATGGAACTATGGCATGCAGTCTGATTCCAGGAAAAAAACACTTTCAATCCTATGGTTGACAGTCATTTTTGTTTTCCGAGGCAGTTCCTTCACCAGAGAAATTTTGTTTTTGATCCAAGATAGATCCTCTCCCTCTCTCTCTCTCTCTGTCTCTCCGTCTCTCTTTCTCTCCCTCTATGGATGCACAGGGACATTAATATGACTAAGTACATGGATACATAAGTACATACATACATTGAGATACATTGATACATGCAGACGTACAGATGTCCGTAGATATGTGCACACATGCATTTACACTCATATGCACATGTACACATACACCTACACATATGCATATACATATACATACCTACGTACGTACGCACGTACGTACAGACAGGCAGACAGACAGATACACATAGATACACGCTTCAATGGGAAACGCTAAAAGGAAGCTGGTGCCTGCCAGAAGTTTGCAGATGTTTTCCTTCAGGAATGCCAGGAAATGGGCGGTGCTTCTTGATGCTTCTTGATTTTGCCATTTGGTTCACCCCTTGAACACCGCCGTATCAAGAGTTACTAGGTCCCATCAGCCCTTAGCGGTTTTGAAGCTCTCTTGGGGTGCCTTGGGGTGGTAGCTAGCCTTGAGCTTCCTTGATGGTAAGATCACCTTGAGAGTTTTTGGTCGTGAGTTCAGCAAGGAGAAGTGACGAAGCAAAAGGACAGTTGCACCAGGCAGTTAAGAGGAAGAAAGAGAGCTGCTTGGCGCGATTCGGTGCAGCGGCGCAGCGGAAAACACCTGGGTGGCCTTGGCCCTCCCAATGGGAAGCTTTGAGGATGTGGATTGTGAATTGCAAACCGTTTCTGATTTTGGATCCTAGATGTGGATTGTGAATTGCACCAAACTGGATGGTTCTAATGATTTCAGATCAAACAAATCACAAGTCAGCAGTCAATCTGTCTCCCCAGTCGCAGCGTGGCTTCGAGGTGATAGCCGAGCATGGAAGTGCCTTCTTGTCTGGCTCCCAGGAGCTGGCACAGAAGAAACGGGAAACCACACTGCTATTCCACTTTTCATCTGTCCATTGTTACATGGTTGATTCACTTTTATCCCATCTGACCTATCTTTATCCAAATCTCATGCATTTGCTGCGTGCTATGTTTCATCCAATTTTCATCGAAGTCTCCTCCAATTTCTGTCCACTCATGGTCCTGTTTGAGAATCCACTTTCTCCCGCAACAGCTGCGCCGAACACATGGAATATGGATCTTGGAGTCGGTATACCCCGAGCATCGCATGAAGATTGCGGATTGTGAGTTGTGAGTGGGAAAACATGGTCTGTGAGGTTTCTGAAATCATGCAGTAAAGCCAATTGCCCAGGATCTATGACTTGCACAAAATACGACATGAATGTAACATGGAGATCTTTTTAGCCGGTCAGCTTAGATCTGCAGCGGGTCTCCCTTGCTACAACAATTTTCTGGCTTGCTTGCCCATTTTTGCTGGTTTAATCCTTGCTGGTGTGAATCCGATATTCATAGCATCCTTGCTCAGAAACATGTGAAATTCCTTTTCTTGCTGGTTCAATCCCCTGTGTTTGCTGATTTGAATCCTATTTTTCTTGCTGAATATATCAACATTGATTTTTGTCTTGGATCAATCTTTCACGCTTGCTATTCCGAATCATTTCTCTTGCTTAAACTATGCCAACTAAGTCAACTTTTTTTCTTGGCTTGTTCAAGTTCAATCCCTAATATGTGCTCCTTTAAATATAATATAATATAATGTTTTTTTTGCATAACACATGCCAAGTTCCGCGTTTTGCTGGTTCATTCTTTCATGCGTGCTAGCTTAGATCCACTTTGTCTTGCGAAACATATATCGAATTCCAGCAGTCTTGTGGTTCAATCAGTCATGCTTGCTGGCTTGAATCCCATTTTTCTAAAATGTCAAAATCCGGTTTTCTTGGCGAGCCATTTCTTCAAGATATTTTCAGGTTTGGGGCACTGCAGATTTGATTCTGCTCATTGTCCTGTTGATTAAGTGACCTGGTCAGACCGCTGGGCAGAGGTATGTTCTCCCCCAAGGATCAGTTGGTTTTCGATCCTCTGAAACTGGACCAACCAAAAAGGATGACTTTTTAATTGACGAAATCATGGCATTGGCGGAAAAACCTGCGGATCATTGGATATTCTGGTCATCCCTTAGCATTGACAGTTGATTTCCTAAGATGGAATCGTCAGTTCCCCCATGTTGGGGGTTGAAGCGATCGTTAGACATCACTTGAAGTGTTCAAATGGCGATGGGGCCATCCTCAAAGCTGATGTTTATCACTTGAGACCTTTGGCCCGTGAAAGTGGGAATTTCAGTGGGAAAATTTGTGGACTCTGGGTGTGGGTCACTGTCCTGAAAAACCTACAGATTCTGATTGCTTTGTATTATGTTGAGTACTGGGCCATCCAATTTTTGGATTTGCTTTGGCATTCGTTTGGCAGGATATCTCAGGTTCGGCCTGCTTTAGGTGCCCGTGGCCGCATTCACAAGGAATTGGCAAAAGTCATGCAGTTGTTTGAAGCACTTGAAACGGACTCAGAAGTTGTCTCAGAATTTGGAACCCCATTTCATCCCAGGGTGACCTCATTTTCCCACTAGCATCGCCAGAACCTGAAGGCCCCCAGTTTGAGACAAACGTGAGATTGCTGTGGGACAACAGCTGGAGGTACCAGTTGAAGTACGGCCTGAAGAACGTGGCGATGTTTTTGGCCCCAGCCCCAGGGACATATTTTGAAGGATGGTAATCACTCCAGTTTCATAGGGATTTCCATACCCAGTTTTCCCTTACTTCCCTCATGGGATGACATGCAACTTGGCCCGTGTGACAACCTATCTTTAGGATCTCAAAACCAACTGATTTTGGGGGCTTCCCCAAGGTGACCCATGGCTCAGCCCTCCCATCCGATTCTTTTTTGGGCCGTCTTGGGGGTTGATTCAATGGACATTTTGCTGGTTTTCCCACGGATTTTGACCATCAATTCTCGGGTTTTCCAGAGACTTTTCTTTTCGATTTAGGGACAATCCCATTTTGCATGCAGGTCGTAGAACACAATGGGTGATCAAAGTTTGTTAGCAAAAAAAATCATACTGCTTGGTGGTTTTTATAGCCGAGGGCTACTTGTTCATGGAAGAATTCAGAAATGAAGGATGGCAAGCAATGACACCAAACCAGCCTAGCTACTTTCCACAGAACGGTAGTCCGAGACAGTTTTCTGTGGCCCCAGATGCCCATGTAGTTGCCATCTACTATTCAAAGGGGTTGCCATCTTCAAAGTTCTTGTTATTCTACCAGTTGGCAAACTGTTGTGTTCCCTATGCCGTTCCAATTTCCCTGACTTTTTTGTTGCAAAGTTGTCCAGCTGATTTTGGCATTGCCCAGGTTGCAATAGCTGTGATGCTCACGGCAGTGGGGCCAAGAGTGTGGAGATGTGATCTACCGACCTCTGGCAACTACGTGCATTTGCGGAGCGATCGACTTTCAAACTTGAGAGCGTGAAATTCACAGATTTCCCGAGTTAGACCCTGTGTGAGAGTGCTTTTGGTGCTTTTTTGGATTACTTTCGTAGTTCTTTTCCAGATGTGTCCGCATCATAGGACCTAGGAGAATACTTTGGTAGCAATCACCAGAGCAGCACCTGCCGATTTGGTCCGTGGGTTCACCTATGCTGGACCTACGCCCATATACCCTGGAGCAAGACACAGACACTGGAGGATGGATCAATATCCACAGAACCATATTTTGCGGGATGAACATTGATGTGATACCAGGTTGTGACCCGTAAATCCACTTCGAATGCCAGAAACCCTGGTGCATGTATTGGATCAATTCATTTTGGGGTCCCGTTTTATTGGTCAGAATTGGGAGCATAGAATGTAGCCAGCCAGTTAGTCCGACACATTGTTCAATTATGTTTTACTGCATCATTTTGTAGGCAAAAAAACGTGTTGGTTGGGTTGATGAACCCCTCTATTTTCGTTTGTCATTGCAGGGCGACCGGTTTGAAGCTGACCCTGAGGTGTGCTATTTTGGTTTGAAGCAGTACAAACCCAAAGTCATCTCAGAGGCCCGGAAGGTCAGTGGAGACCATTCTGCATTGGATGATCTCCCCATTGATGATCATTTTCTGCTGCATCCCTACATGTTCTTCTTTGTTAAAGCTGGTTGTTCTTCTATGGGTTTTGACATCATTCTACTTTTTGTGTCTTGTTTAGTTGACAATGCTTCATGCTTCTTTTCGCAGGTATATGTGTATGCGATAGCTACATATTTTGAGATTCTTGAGATGAGTTTCTGCCCTTTTTGTCACAACTTCTTCGGGGAGTGACTCATGGAAGGAAGTGATCATCTACTTTGCTTGCCACCAATTGCAATTGATTTGGCATGTGTTTCTCCAAATAAACCCAATGTGAAAGCAACTTCACCTAGAAATATGAGGGAACTTTGCAATTCACAACGTCAGCTGTCTCTGTGCTTATACAAGATATAGATACAGGCCAGGGTATTGAACATTTTCAACACCATGTTGTAATTGGACCTTCTAAACAAGCTCAAGTGGAAGTCCATTTGTACATACCTTGTGGCAGAGACACCAAACCTTCTTACCAAATTCCACTAGATGGTAATTGATGATACAGCCACTACAGATCCCTGCTACTGTCGATGAAGCCAAAAGACATGAACAACATCCACTTGTTTCCTTGTTGCCCATTGATCAAATATCATTGGACTTGTGGATGAAGGCATTATATTTTCTGTCCAGATACATTGAGCTTGATGTCAACTCCCCAATTAATTTGGTCAAAAGATCTTACACATATCAATACAGATTTGACGTGCTATAGTGCCCATGAACAACACATGAAACACATATGAGGACTAATTTGGCAATAACACTGTGCAAGACATTGGCATTCTTGATGTAACTTTGAAGTATTCTGTGCTTGTCCAAGTGATGATACAGAATGTAGATTGGCTTTTTTCTGGCAGAGTCTCATGGCATGCCAAGATCCACAACGCAGTGAGAGAAGTCAAAACGGTGAGGGTTGAAGGGAACTCGAAACTGGAAACCCTCTATGTTTTGGGGTAAACGAAGTGTTTCAAAAGCGTAAACTTCCCCATGATTCCATTGATATTTCAAAAAACACTTTGTTTTCTTTGAGAACTTTGCTTGCATGGCCATATGCCTCTGGTGGGAGCGGCGAGTCCCTCAAGGGATGGGGTAGACAAAAGAACATATATATATATATAAGTACATAGTGATTGACCTCTCTTTCTACTCATGATACGTGTATATATATATATATTTACATATATATATATAATTGTGTGTATATATATATATATATGCACAAGATAAGTTTTCCTTTTGACCAAATCACACTTTGACATGCGTAGAATCTATTCATGATATACAAGAAAGGAAAATAACACACTATCAACACAACTTAACAACCATATGTAGAACTTGAGAAGAGGATACAAAAGACACACAATCTTCAAAGAACCACCCATTACAGTAACACTGGTGCCTACAGAGCGTCCCTTTCTATTTTTTTGGGTCAAAAGATGTGATGACATCCCGGGATGACATCCCGTTATCAAAGACACAGCTTCTGCCTGTAGCTACGTGGAGTTGGTGCGCAAAAGGCTCAGGCTGCAGCATTCTGTTGATGGAACAAAGCTTTTGGCGCAAAAAGGTACTTCATGTGAGGGTGTAATGTTGCGTGTGCTTGGGTGGGGTGGTGTGAGTTGGGTGGAATGAGTTGGACATGAAGGGCGTACTTTGGGCTACGATGCCGCAATGTGCAAGGCGATGTGCTGTAGCTGCGCCTGGCCAAGATGGGCACGAGCAAACAATCGCTGACCGCTGAGCGGAAAGTTGAAGCGTAACACAAAGCGCCAGCAAAACACGCGCCTGCCAAACGGGCTGACGAGCTCAACCCCAAACTATATTCTATCGTAGCTCTTCTGTAGGATATCCAAGGGGCTTGTCACACATGTATTATTTTTGCACCTTACTCACTCACATATTGCTGACATATTGAAGAGCCTTGGTGTTGGACCTGGCCTTTGGGCGTATGGGCGCATGACCCCAAGAGGATTTGGGATGCGATCAGCATTGTCAGAGGTAAGGTTCAGGTCTGCATGTTGTATGAGTGCAGTCTTTGGGCACCCCTGATATCGGATGTTCAAACTTGGAATTTCAGAAGCCAAAATGAAGCTTCAGCCCCAAGACTTGGACAGTTTGAGATTCTCAGTTGGTGACCCGTTCGATCTGTGGATGGGCCAGGGGCCAGCATACTTTGAAAAGGTGATCCCGGAAGGGTTGTGGCGCCCCAGTGGTGCTTGGTGTTGTCCTGGCGCAGATCCAGACGGCCAGACGGTGGGATACCACTGCCATATGCAACAGGATGGTGGCTTCAAACACAATTTTCATATTCTGTCCCCAACACATGGGATGTTTTTCTCCACAGGGTGACTACGTCATTGTTTTCAAGAGTTAGTCTGGAAGTCCGGCGGGAGGCTAACACATGGTAGTTGATTGTTTGAACCACAGCTTACTGCATGTGTAGGAATGCTTCGCCATGTCAGATCGTAGAGGGCAAAGGGCTTTGAACTGGAAAAGACATGAACACATAATGGACACACATAATTTCAACAAACTTTATTTGTGTGGCTGCATCGATTCCAAAAAATGGGGCCACCAGGGGATTTCATCCCACTGATTTTTATGGATTGGCGACTACCAAGGTGGAGGCCTGAGGATTTGTGGAAAAAGTCCCTTGGTTCTGCAAAAGCGGTTGTGGGACTCCGGAATCTTAAGTGGCTCATAATTTATATACAAGTGTAGATCCAGGAAAAATACACTCATGCTTTACATTTTGGTACTAGAAGTCAAGTGCAAAGAAGAGATATACGTATAGATGCAGTGTGCAATGGTTCGTTGACTCGGTGAACTATACAAAGAAGGGCATCTGGGTCAGCAGTTGCTAATGATTGTATTTGGTTCGATTGATTTTCCAATTTTGTCACCTCTCACCATGTCAATGGATCTAGCTCTAACATCCCACTTCTTTGAGAATTATAATTATTGTTATTATTGTTGTTGTTGTGGTTGTTGTTGTGGTTGTTGTTGTTGTTGTGGTTGTGGTTGTTGTTGTTGTTGTTGTTGTTGTTGTTGTTGTTGTTGTTGTTGTTGTTGTTGTTGTTGTTGTTGTTGTTATTGTTGTTCTTGTTGTTGTTGTTGTTGTTGTTGCTGCTGGTGTTGTTGTTGTTGTTGTTGTCGTTGTCGTGGTTGTTGTTGTTGTTGTTGTTGCTGTTGCTGTTGCTGTTGCTGTTGTTGTTGTTGTTGTTGTTGTTGTCGTTATCGTGGTTGTTGTTGTTGTTGTTGTTGTTGTTGCTGCTGTTGAATAGGGCATCGACATTCAACCATAAAACAACCATTTGGAATGGGATTGTATTCAAAATGACATTTGAAAACAACAGGTTTCGGGGGGCTGGACGGGCGGCCCCGTCCCTAACCCTGTTGGACTTTGAGTGATTCAGGCCAAGGGGATGAACCATGTCCGCAGCAATGTGTTGAGATATTCAACATGCATTCTTGCCCGGTGGTCAATATTCCTCTGATTTTGTTTCCCACAAAGGTACATCATCTCCGGTTGACTGAAAAGAGAGGAAATCCTTTGGAAATGCGTCACTAGTAGAGAGTGGTGAATCACTGCCCTGCTTAGCAGGCTGTGGTGAATCACTGAATCGATGTTTCTGATGGTTGCATTTTTTTTTTGCACCCATTGGGTTCTCCCTTCCAATTGTAGGTTCCACTAAGTTTTTGTTGTGGGGGGCTTCCATAATTTGAGAAACTGCCACGATTGCTTGTAACAAGTCCTATGTGTCCAAATATACATCGTGCTTAGGTGCACATGATCCATGGATATTAGTAAATATCCGCATCTACACACAGATGAGCCGTTCTCAGTGAATGATCAACTTGCGTCACCTCCTAGTTGGTCAGAACATGTCACCAATGTCACAAGGCTCCGACCTGGTCCTGTGAACAGCGCCAAGATGGGAATGCAAGCCATGCGTGGTTCACCAGTTTGATTCAGATGATCTTCCCAAGTCGAGCCAGGGGCAGCCAGGTCAAGATGTTGGATCAGGCCGTGGGGAAAGAACCGTTTCTTGCTGTTTGTTTGGTACATGAAAGGGTACCCCCCTTGGCATGGCTTGGGCTCGGTTTGGGCTGCCCTTGGGCTTCTGGTCTCACCCGGGTCAACCCGGGTCGCGCGGCGGACCTGGACATGCCTTTGTGACCAAAAGTCTCGGAAGCAAAGTTGTGATAGCTGAACGATGCTGAAGTAATTTAACCCTCCAAATGGGGGTTTCCTAAAATGGGGGTACCCAAAAATGGATGGTTTATAATGGAAAATCCTATTAAAATGGATGATTTGGGGGTACCCCTTTTTTAGGAAACCCCCAAATGGAACAGTATTCACATTCTGTACATTTCTGTTCATACAGAGGAAGACAGCTGGTTCAAAGCAGGGTTTTTTCAGTGGCTGGGACAGTTTTCGATCCCCAGAATGCGTCAAAAATGGGGAAGGTGACCCGAAATGGCCCCCTTCAACAAGGAAAAGTGGATTTGTGGGCCATTTCGTGAAATTGCTTGACAGCCCCATTTTCGCAACTTTGTGGGCCTGAGCTTGGAAAGATCCCAGGGACAAGTCGGGGAGCAACTGATGATTTTCAAGCGGAAGCATTGGTTCTTTAGCAAACATCGGGGATTTATACGACGAAACCATCGGGACACATTGGGAGAGAAGTGTAAATATATGAACATGGTATCGAATCGTATCAAGATTTGGGAAACCCTCCTAAATCCCGTCAGTTCGAACGTAACTATCTCTGGCTTGTTGCTACATCAATGGCTTGTTGCTACAGGATCCCCACCAAACATGGTCCAACACCGGGTGACCATGGCAAGCCATGGATTTGATGAGCCAAAGATGGCGGGTTTTTGAAGCATGGCCTCCAAGAGTCTCTTAGGATCTCTTAGGATCTCTTAGGATCTCTTAGGATCTCTTAGGATCTCTTAGGATCTCTTAGGATCTCTTAGGATCTCTTAGGATCTCTTGGGATCTCTTGGGATCTCTTGGGATCTCTTGGGATCTCTTAGGATCTCTTAGGATCTCTTAGGATCTCTTAGGATCTCTTAGGATCTCTTAGGATCTCTTAGGATCTCTTGGAGTTAGACTAGTCATACTCTCACTCCCTCACTCATTTCCCAACTCTTGGATCATCACGGTCGCAAAACCTTCTTGCCCTTGCTTTCCAATCTAGGGGTAGTGAAATATCACTTGAACTGTTCGATTTTGCTTGGAGCACCACTGAACCTGGCGCCACAGGTGATGTTCATGGAGGAAATCTGCTGGGCGGTTTAAAGGCATGACGATCCCTATTGACTTGGACATTTTGGGGTTAAAACCGCCAACCTCTGAAAGGAATCGCATCCCATGGCCCAGTTTCCGCTGTGTTTTGAGCCCAAAAAGCTCGTGTGGGCGCGCCGTGCGCGCAGTGGCTGGAGGCCATTGACCAAGTTTTTCGCCTTTTGTGCCCTGCGCTGTTCACTTGATTGTTATTCCCTTCCTAAGTAAGTAACGTCCCCCTTTTCTTCTCCTATTCAAAGTCTTGAAGTTTCGCGGCGGAGATTTCATTCCCCTAAGTGTGTAAGTAAGATCAAGTAAGTCATGTCCCCTTTTCCCCTTTTTGAAAGTTTTCAAATGAACGTGAAGTTTGACGGGTGGGGTGTTCTTTCCCCCTTTATGTGAAAGTGCAGATGGCCGAGTGAGTAACTGTGGCGGGTAGGGCGCGTACTAAGAATATGAAGATTGAACCAAAAGGGTTGAGGATTGATCTGAGCCAAGTCGAGGTGCTGGTACTCCATTTTAATTGGGCAACGCCAAAATACGACCAACGTTTTTGCGGTTTCCAGAACCCCATTCTGAGCTGATCCCAGTTGATCATTGGATGATTTTCCTCTAGGTTTGCTGCTCCCAGGAGATGCTGGGAGAATTTCAAGCTATACTTCAAAGTAGAAACCATGCTTTCCTGTCAAATTTCCCCGTAAATCGATCTCTTGAGCTAGAGGAAAGCCAACGAACTCAGGAACATGAGAATGACATCCCTGCATATCTAAGAGTCCATAGTTGATATGGGATGATGTGGGAATTATTCAAGGCTTGGGAGGCCTCGAGGCTTGGGAAGCCATGCAAACCTGCATGGTGTGCCCCGCTAGGCTGCCATTTCGGTGCCGTGTCATGGCGGTACGGGGCCCATGTCTAGAAGAAAACATCGCTAAAGATTCAATGAGGGTCTGAGGGTCCCAAAGCCTGAGGGACCTGGCCTACAGTACCATATGATGGGCTAAACCCAACAATGACCTGGACGTAATCGGGTCTTGATTTTTTTGAAGATGTCCATGATGGTCGGGGTGAAGATCTTCAGAAGCATGCTGCGAGCCGTCTAAGGATGGGAGTTTGGCCGGGCACAGTATTCACGAGGCCAGAAACACCGATGTGTTTCATGATTGGCTGTGAATCCAGAGTTCTCACATGCCCCTCATTTTTATTGTGTGCGTCGTCTTTTTTGCGGGGCTGTCCCTAATCCCAAAATCCTGGCAACTTGTGATCCGGTGATCCCCCATGCATCAGACTTTTGGTCTGGTTCAGTCAGAACTGTAGGAGGCCTCAATATGATTCTGCGATCTTCTGCGATGATTTCTCTTTCCAAGACCTTCAAGAGCCTGCAGGTAGCTTGTGGAATCCCAAGCAAGAACATAACAGATTTTAAGATGCTACAACGATAGTCTTCATCAGGAACTATGACTGGGTCATAGGCTGGGTGCACAGTAGTACCGGTACAATGTATAAGAATGCAAAAAACAGAACAACATAACACAACATATATCATCATATCATATCATAACATACTACATCGTAATACATGATGATGCATATTTTCACCAACGAAAACCTGCACCATGCCGGAGTTCTGGCAGGTGAAAGACTTAAGCCTTCCGCAGCAGTTGTACCTCTACGAGCGCACCCGACGCTTCAAGGTGCCGTCGTTTTTCAATGGTGCAATTCGGTGCGGCTACCAACTAGCTATCACAATAATCATGCGCGTTACGAACATCGCGAACATCACGAACATCGCAACCAGCGCGAACATCATCGTCATCGTAATCATCAACAGCGTTATCGTCATCGTCAGCAGCGTCCTGAGCAACCTCATGGACAGCGTCGCTTTGCTATCTTTATCATTTTGTATCGTTTCAATCCATTTCACCGCTTCCACAATGATGGGATGACAATGACGATTTTGATGATGATGATGATGATGATGATGATGATTATGATTATGATGATGATGATGATGATGATGATGACGATGACGATGACGATGACGATGATGATGACGATGACGATGACGACGACGATGACGATGATGATGATTATGATGGGGAGGAGGAGGAGGAGGAGGAGGAGGAGGAGGAGGTGAAGGACTAGTATGATGATCACTTTAGTCATGGTGATCATGATGATCACAAAAAAACATGATCATGATCACAATGATGTTTCTCATTTCCATTTGTTCGCGACTGGGACCTCAAGAGAATTGAGGTGAATTGGCCAGCCTCAAGAAAAATGGAAGCCTAGCTGATTATCGTAGAGCTACCATGCTCAAGCCTCCGGCTAGGGCGTGAGTGAAGCTTTTCACCCCAGGGAAACGGCCTGGATTTTGCTGCACCGGCAGTGGACCCACTTGTGAGCAATGGCGGCACGCTTGCGGAAGGTTGTGTTGGCCATCAGTGTCTCAGCTACAAATGAGATGCTGCAACCCAATGAACAATGACTTTCCTGGTTTTCCTGGAACAATCTTGGACACAAATAAGCAATGTAGATCAATGTAGGAAGTCATCTTGAGAAAAGCGAGGTGTCTTTGGCTCGCTGGCCGAGAACTTGGCGGAGATCAGTCCCTGGGCCGTGACCAACGGATGACCTTTGGGTATAGATTTCCAGGAAAAGACAGGTTGGAACCTTGGAATTCATGAGGTAAATTGTGGCAAGCATCATTAAGATCCTGGAAAGGATAGGAAAAATCTATCGATTTGGGGATCATGTCCTTTTTTGTGACACTGGTCATTGATGAACAGATATGTGGGGATCACCTAGTTTATGCACAAACTTTGCTCAATCCTAGATTTCAATCATATTTGTGAGGAACAATTTCAGTAGAATAATTGGAGGATCAGTTTCCCATGCCGAATTCCTCGCACATAAATATGGGTTCAGTGAAATGTTCCAGAGCCAACGGGCATGTATTTCTTTGCAGTGGCGTTGTTTTCGCATTCCAAGTCCAGGGTGGAAGGAATCGATGCCTGGTGCTGTGTTTTCAGCTTTGGTCGCTTTGGTTGAAAGCTGCTGGTTCACTAAGCGGCTCGAGCCTTCAGGGCCGTATGAGAGGTGACCAGCTAAAGCATGCTTCCAGAGGGAGTGTGACATGCCAAATCTTAGCCGCTGGCTAAGCTCTTCGAGGTCTGGTGATGTGTTGATCCTTGATTTCTTCTGGATTTCGCTCAGCCCAATTGTGGGCAGTCAGAACCAGGCAATTAGTTCAACTCGGAATGTGGGTCACCATTGTCACCCCTAAAAAAAATGGACGGTCTAACCCCAAATATGATCAATTCTTGTTGGTCCATTGGTACCCGGGGTTTGGTTCACCTTCGTTCAGCCCAGGCCAACTCTTTCAAAAGGTAGACAGCTCAAAGCCTCTGACCATGCTGAACGCACCAGAAGTGGCACCATGGCGGTTCGACCGATCCACAGCGTGTAGAGGGGTAAGTTGCGCTTCATGGTAAGTGTTCGTTTTGCTTTATTTGTTGCCGAAAAGAATGATCGAGGAGTATCACGTCCTTGTGAAAGTCAGTGTTTTTGATATCTCATGTTATCCATGTACATAGATCCCTTTTTTTGTCTTAAAAATGGCAGATTGATGGTAGTTCAATGTAGCACTAAAACAATGATGGAACCGGAACCAGCCAAAGAGGTGATGATTGAGGACATTTCAGGAACCTTGTTGATGTCAAAGTTCATTTGATTGCAGTGCACTCACCACTATCCCCCACATTGTCTACGACAGATGTGAGTTGGACTATTAATGTGTTTTTGCACATGATTGGCGAAGATACGGTTGTGCAATGAAGGGCCTCTGACCCGGATATTTGATGGGGTTAAAATGAGCTGCGGAGACTAGCCGTAGCCATGAATTGTGACCACAGATGCTTCAATGAACATCCATGAACTAGATTTTCCTAGAAATTGAGGTGATCAACAATTACTGCACTTTTAGATCACCCCGGACTTTTGGGCCCATCAAACCAATGGCTGAGCCAAGGCCGCTTCTCCCGCTGCAAGCGGCTCGGGGGAAAGGGATCGAAGCACCTGCCGCGGATGTGACTGCTATCACCGCTGGATGGGTCAGGACGGTCACAGAAACCATGGTTTCATCATGATTCTATGATAGATCCGGATGGGGGATGTGCCCGGAAAGCAAATCATCTGGTGGTGTCAAAGATCCTTTCCTTTTCCGCCTGATTTGGATTTGGGATGTTTTGGATGATCCCAAGTAACAAAGATGGTTTTCAGGGGGTGGTTCAACCACCAAGCCAGCTGAAGTTGGATGGTTTCAATTGTGAAGTCATTGGCCCTTGGGCCCTGGCGCATTGGTTGGGATGGTTCGCAGGTTGTGGGATAGGCTCCATGGAGCCATGGATTTTCCATGGACTTTCCATCCTCTTTATTTTCAGTCTTGATTCGTGACTCTCCAATATGTTGGCTACCCACTTGTGACCGATTCAAAATAACGCGATATGATTTTATCTACGGAGTCATGGAGATGTTCCTGATCTTCCCAAGATTTCCTGGATCCGGTGGATCCATGGAACTGAAAATGGAAATCTAAACTTTCAATCCCAAACTTTTCAGAGTTCGATTCCTAAAGCCCAAGACATCCCAAGAGGTCATCAGTTTCTTCAGATTTCAATCCCCATTTTTTTTAAAAAACCTGGACAGTGGGTCTTTGGAGGACTATGCTGGGCTGACCTACTGCACAGAGTTCACCGATGCCAATGAAGCCTCAGCTGGGGCACCGGCCAACCGGCGTTGCTTGGTGCATGACTCCCACTGCGAGGCCATTGGTTGGGGGCGGTTTTTTCTCATTGTAAAGGATTAGAATATCATTTTCCCCCCGTGAAAATGAGGTGAATTTGGTGCAACATACTTCAACAGATTCGATGATAGGCTGTGACCCCAGATGCAAGTATGTTTCCATCGCCTACAACTAGCCGTCCTCCCTGGGTAGTGGTTTTGGTGCCGATTTGAATTTTGTACCCAGGAACGTGGTCTGGGATTGCGATGACTTTTCCCAGCTGCCACTTTCACTGTGCCAGGGTTCGGCGGAGGGCAGATGTGGCCCAAACTGCCCTCGCTACACCACGAATGGCTGTGAATGTGCCAAGAGCTGGGTGCAGGAAGGTCACGAGGAGCCGGGAGCCATGCTGTGCCATGGTGTGAAAGCAGGGTGTGCCCCACTTGGTTTGCGGCGAAGGGGGCGAAGATGGCGAAACGCACTTTTTGGTGCTATTTCCACGGAGGAATCTACTACTATCCTGCTGGACACATTTTAGTCCTATGTGGGGTACGGACATGATAGATGCCCCTCTTCCCATTGGTTGAAAAAAGAGGGGTGCCACCCCAGTCAAACATCGGTGCAGCTGCGTCCCGTCCGGCTGGTGTAGCTATGAGTCAATGAGTGAAAATTGCCCCCCCCCAAAAAACCGCAACTACCTTTTCTTTTGTCGGGATGTAGAATCATTCTGTTTTCGCGAGCCCAAGGATAGGAGCCATACTCATAGAAACCTGTTTCCTGTGGTTTTCATGTTTTGGGTAGGAGTGCCACGACTCCTGCTGCAATCCTACAGGCCGCTGGGGTTCTGAGGGATTCCGATTCGGATCTGAATCTGACATATTTTGCCTTTTGGAGCTGCATAGCTTGGACGTTTTGATCCTGTTTTCCTACAGAATTTCCCCTCCTTGTATCTGGACCCAAGCTATCAGCCACTGACGCTTCAGCCTATCCTGAGACCTGGGTAGGTCAGTCGAAACAGACTGAGGAATGGTAGGCCATCTCAATTAAAGGAAGCCAGAACAGTTTGGAAGGTTATATATAATTGCTAGTCTTGCTCAGAATTCACGTTATTGCAGTGTATCTAAACGCCATGCTCCGTGGATTAGTGTTAAGTTTGTGCCGTAACGGAGGACTCGACTATCCTGCTTGGAAAACATACAGGGTATCCAAGGTCGGCCATGCATTCGGCAGTCAAAACTAGGCACCTCAAAAAGTCCCGCTGCTGTTAGGTGATTTGCAGGCTGATTCCTGGTGTATGGTGACTTGTCAGTTACTTCAGAGGTTGGAGGGCAGTTCCATCCGTCAGATCCCAGCAAGCAGCTGTTTGAGATGTGGAACAGTACGGTACTGTGGTTCCCTTGTCTCCCCCGCTATCAGAGGTTTCCTAATTTCACCTTAGAGGATTGCCGGGATTCCACACCCCTGAATCCAGACCGATTGCCTGATCATGAGGCTGAAACCAGTGGTCTTTTAGGCGATCCTTGTGTGATGATCGGTGAAGCCGACAATAGTCTGACACCAGCACCCAGTTGCTGAACAACTGTGATGTTGGTTTTGCAATGTGATACAACCAACACTAAGCCGCATGTAATCACCGATATAAGATGTAAGCACAAAATATCATTGTGGCAATCCAAAGTAGTCTTGCCCAATTCTGCTATTATTATTGTGAATGAAGCTCAAAAACCTGAGGGTTAACATCTGTATTGCACCATAATCTTTACGGCTCACTTCTTTCTATCCTGCAAGGGCTCATTTCAGTGGTTAGGGTCCTTTAGGGCTCCATTGGATCTTGGGAAAATTCATCACGTAATAGGTGAAGGAGGGATTTTTTCGGGCTGGGAAACCAGATTTGATGGCCTAAAATTTAAAGCCATGGTTTCCTGTACAGTTTCCCTTTCAACCAATCTATTGGACGGACCGTGAAGATCAGTGAAATGTTCTGTTGGTGGCTCAGTGGCCCGTGGCCTCCAGAGCCACATGGGTCATCATTTGTCACAACCCAGAATACATCATGGGTCACCAATGACCGTGGAACATGGTAAAGCTGTTGCCACTAATCCCAACCAACTCCGAAAGGCTGCCAGGGACATAGTTATTCACTCTACCCTTTGGTAAAACATGGCAATGGAAAATCCCATATAAATGGAGGTTTAAATGGGAAAATCATCTATAAATGGTGGATTTTCAATTGCCACGTTTGATTACCGGAGGGTATCAAAGTATTTGTTTGTTCAGTAGGACTGCAGCATTATTCTAGTTACTGCTAGTTGACCAAGGAACACCTTTCTAGACGACAGCTGCAAGAACGAAAGCTCAATGATGGAATGTTGGGGAGGACTCCAGAGGTACAGGTACAGTGCTCCACCTTGTTCTTGGCGATGTATCGCTTCCAAACTGCTCTACTTCGTGACATTTATGCTGACATAATTTTTGACACTCCCTCGGAGATTTATCCTGACATAAAATTTGACACACCTTCGGATACTTATCCTACTGACACATTGACATATCCTGAAAGATGCATGCTTCAAATGTTTGGATCACTTACCTCTTCGGGATAGTCTCTCAAGGCGGCTACGGTAGGAGGGATTTCCGCTTTCCGAGGTGACAGACCCAGCCTGTCAGGGCATGTCGTGGGGCCCTTGCTCTCCAGAGCCCATGAAACATCCACACGTGCGAATGACTGCGAAGGGCTGCAAGTGCTCCAATGGTTGGAGCGTCAAGGTGGGAGATGCCTCCTGGTGGCAATTTTCACAAAACCCATCCTGAAGAACTATCAAAAAGGAGGCCTGGGCTGATACAACCATCGACAAAGGGGGGTTTGTATGGTTTAACCTTTAACCTCACCGAACCGGGACATATAGCTGGTATGACATTAAACATGCTCAACAGACGGGACCCCGATCATGAATACATCCAATACTAAAACCCATGTGTAGTTTTATTGAAAATCATTTGCTTGATAGAGGGTTCAACTGTTCTTTATTCTCCATTCTGAAAATTGGGTGATGATTCCAAGTGAGGTTTTTTTGATATCCCTGGGATGGGTTGACACCACCAACA
Organism: Symbiodinium sp. clade C Y103; assembly: GCA_003297045.1. Taxonomy (NCBI): domain Eukaryota; class Dinophyceae; order Suessiales; family Symbiodiniaceae; genus Cladocopium; species Cladocopium sp. clade C. The sequence goes on along the minus strand of BGPT01000555.1, from coordinate 246,448 downwards.
AACGACTATACTATCAAGAAGGACACTTGGGCTTTGACTGATCAAACAGGGATATGTAACCAAGAAATCTGGTCAAATAAAAGTGATGCAACGACGACTCGCGCCCAAAATAATGGTGCGCATATGTTTGTGTGCAATATGTGCATGTGTATATGTATGTATTTGTGTCTATGTATACGTTGGAAACGCCCAAACAATTGCCGTCCATATGGTTTTGAAAGTGTTTCAAATTGCCCAGAGTCTGGCAAGAGAAGTACCAATGTGGGGAGGAATACTCCAAACATATGCTCAGGTAAGAATTTCATCGGATTTCTCTCAGTGTTTGCTCACTGCATATAGCCGCTGTTGCGCTTTGAAACTGAGGAATTGGAGTATTGTCACACCTTTTGCTGCACCCCAGCAGGCTTAGGAACCTTGGTTCCAGGGCGGAGTCTTGGGGGATCAACGTCAGGAGGTGGGCTGGATGCTGGAAGAACTATGTCAAATGAGCGGCTGGATACTAAAAAACGATGTTTATGGAATATTATGGAATATAGTCATATGACGAATATATTCTATAGATTTCTATAGTATCCATACTAAATATCATTTTTCATGTATTATATGACCGCCCATCGCCGTGTCAAAATTCGTGACACAACTTGAGGGCTAATCATTTGCCACCCAACATGGAGTCCTGTTTCGGGCACGGGCCAACGTTTGGACGACCTTGAAAAAACCAACAGATGGACGACCCATGTCTGCTGGGATCTAGGGATGTACTCCAAATTTGGGTGAAATCGAAGTTTGGTAGGTGGACTGACCTCCACTTTTAGCTCTCAAAACACATTCTGCTGGCAAAGAATCCATGTTTGCTGGGTAAAATTTCATCTTTGCTGGTTGATACATATTCTTAGAAAAGGGTTGGAATTCAAATTCTACCTGGAGTTCAATTCGAATTTTTACCATTTCTTATTCCCGAGAGCGTCTGAGCGAAGGGTTCTTCTAACTGTGAAGGTCTGTTATACATCTTCATATCTTCTGTAGAAGTGTAGAAGTGTAGTTCACATCTTCACATCTTCACATCTTCACATCTTCACTTCCTCACATCCTCACATCCTCACATCTTCACATCTTGACATCCTCACATCTTCACTTGTCTCTCTCTCTCTCTCTCTCTTTCTCTCTCTCTCTCTCTCTCTTTCTCTCTCTCTCTCTGTCTCTCTCTCTCTCTCTCCTTTCACTCTCTCCTTCTTCTTCTTTCTCTCTTTAGGCCGCGGGCAGTGCCGACGAGCCGTCACGAAACNTTTCAACTGTGTGTACAGGCATTTGTGTGTACAAGCATCTGTGTGTGAAAGGTGTCTGTGTAAAAGGGTTTGTGTGTAAAAGTGCTTTTGTGTGTAAAAACTTTTGTTGTGTCAAAGGGGTTTCTGTGTAAAGGCGTCTGTGTGTAAAAGGGTCTTTGTGTAAGAGCGTCTGTGTGCAACGCGTCTGTGTGTAAAAGCGTCTGTGT
>BGPT01000555.1:142949-231897 GCA_003297045.1 Symbiodinium sp. clade C Y103 | reverse complement strand
TTTGTCAGAAGAGGAAGGTGAAACGAACATCCACGCAGCGCCACCACACAGGTTCATAGATCTCATGGTGAGATTTTGGCTTGCAAAATATGGTTTCGTTGAATGGTCGAGTTGATGTTTTTTTCGGAGCCAATGCTGAACATTCCTATTGGTTGTCTTTCTGCTCCCTGTTATGCTCACCACCATCTGAAAAAGTTTTCTGTTGCTGGCAATAAGCGTTTTTACGGTCGCCAAACCCTGCAGCTCTTGTGGTGGAACTGGGCCTTCCAGAGCCTCTTGAACGCGCCCACCCATTCCATTCTTGAGTACCAGTCGATTGCCAGGGAGCATGCTATCTCCTTCATGAAGCAGCCGCAGATCAAGCCCTACACAATCAACTGCGACCAGTCGAAGCCCACCAAGGCAAAGAAGTGAGCTGAGCAATTAGCTGTGGGCTCGTGAGTTTTGACAGAAGCGTGCAATGTTGCGCGCCAATTTCTCAAGTGTTTTGGGTAGCTTGCCAGGCCATGTCTCCGCATGTCAGCTTAAATTGTTGGGGTGAAAGCAAGCTGGCATCATGTCAAACAAATAAACAATGACTTGGTGAATTTTTTTGAATCATAATTTCATCAGGATGCTGACTAGCTTCGGGGAACAACCGCTGACTGCTGATGATTTGCCACTAGGTGCAGATGCGACAAAAAATGGATTGAAGTCAGCTGGCCAGCTGTTCTGGTTTTATTTCTTCGGGGCAGACACCGACACTGACCCCCGCAGGTATGCCGAAACACCGTGCCAAAGTGAGACTGGCAACGCTGGGCTTGTTTGTTGGTGCAGGGTGGGTCCGGGTGAATTCGTGGCATCCCACGGCTTATGGTTTTGATTCCACGCCAGATTTTACTGGCTTAAAGCTGGGGTTGTGAAGGGGTGGCCACTATAGCCATGACGCCTGACCAGTTCGATTTGCTTGTGCGCCGGCTAATAGCTGTCGGTACCAGCAAAGATCTTCAGCCAAATTCAGTCAGAAGTACGCTCAACCTGCTAGATTTCCAAAATTGCCTTAATCGTGTCTAATTTGGTTGTGTTTGTTTTTGCTTTCAAATCTGGAATCAGCAACGCTTGAGCGATTTCCTCTAGCTCTTTGAAACGCGGCAGAGGGGAAAAGGTGTAATCTTCCCATCTCACACACAACCATGATGTGCTCAGGACTTTGTCTTCCTTGTCTTGATGTGCGGGTGGCTTTCCACTGTGACATTGGAAGATCCAGGGTCATGGACCGTTGTAGACCTATTCTGTGGCGAAGCTAGGCTGTCGAGGTTGGCTGCCAAACTTGGATTCAGGACGGCCAGCATTGATGTTGGAATGCCTGGTTCTCAGCCTCGCCCCAAAAGCACACGGCGCTTCCGGGGTCCCAAGCGTAATTTGTTCGACATCAATGGGCATTGTGGCTTGCCGCTACCAAGTTGCATCCTAAGCCCCTTTCCTTGTTAACCCCTGAAAATGGTTTTGCTTCACGTTTCCAAAAAAAACCTTTCCACTGTCCCTGCCGCTCAGGCTCATCGTCATTGTTTTGATCACGAGCTCCTGGGGCCAGGTCCTATGCCTGTGTGGCATAGTCTGCAGCACTTGGGTGGCCATTAACTTGGGAAGCAGCAGGAGATCAATTCTAACACCAGGTGGAGATGAATCTTCTTTGGCTACCCGAAAGGGCAACATCCAATGTGCAAGGACATTCTCGTAGCTCTTTTTGAAGGTGCTGTAGGGATGGCATCTTTAACACGCCGAACAAAATTTAACTTTGAGATCGCACAACAGGGTTTGGAGAACTGAGTCCGATCAATGTTTGGAGGATCATCCTACCTCCTCACTGGTTCATAACCCCTGGCTGGTTACCCCCTCAAACTTTATTTCTGGTTATAGCCCTGTCTACTGACCAGCTACTTGGTGGGGTGATTGTCCAAGTTCCAAGCAAGCCGAACGAAGCTCCAGGATGAGCTTACTTCTTCTCATGGTGTGCTGCATGGATGGGATCTTTGTTGGTGAAAATCCTGGATCCTCACTGGTATTCACCTACAATATCTTTCTGGCAGCGGTTCGAAAGCTGAAGCAAGCAGGTATCAAGGTAGCGGATTGCAAATAACCTGTTGTTCCAAAATCTTGGGAATCTAGTAGTTCTGGAATGCTTATGATGGTTGCGAGTTCATGGCTGGCAGTGACTCCCCTCACTTTCTGATTTGGTTTGGGTTTGGAAAGAAATTGTTGCATCAATGCTGCTCAACATTCACTCTATGGTTTCATTCGTGGGAATATTTTTCTCCGGTAATTTTAGTAGTGATACAAGATACCCCCAATCACCACCCAAGCCGCGACTATATACCTCCAAGTTGAACTAATCAAGGAGATGCTTGTGCTGAAATTATGGCAATGGGTTCCTTAGAAAACCCCAAAGGTTACAGTGTTGGAATTCCAATGTTCCCTTGTTCTCTTTGGGTCAGGTGTTTCAGCTGGCCATGTGGATGGCCCATTACAATCACCCTACACCAAAGAGGACCCTTTTGGTGAGCAATCGTCGGGAGATCGCTTTGCTTGGGAAGGGGAAATTACGTGGTGCCAAAAGACGTGCTGCCTACAAAACTGCAGTCCAATACCAAAACCGCCAAGGGAAACGATGCTATCAGGGCACCCCTTTATTGAAGAAAACTCAGTTCCTCGCAAAGTATTGTTTCAAGTCATTGTCCCTTATGTGGGTCATGATCTCCAAACCCCGAACCTACAAATTAAAATGGTTTGTTTTCTGTCAGTTGCACCGAACACTGAGGGTGTACACTGCAGCTTTTGCAAGAGCGATCTTAAAACTCATTGGAGAGATCAATGCGGCTGACAACACGTGGCAGTTGCAAGCCCTTTGACCCCAGGAAGAGATAACAGTTTCCATCAGTTTTCTATTTACTTTGGGTGAGTAGCTCAACTACCCTATGGGTATCCAGGTAGCGAACAGAAATCAAATCCATTGGGGCTGTCCCAATGCTTTCACTTCCTTTTGCTCATTCTGACCCCTCCTGGAGCCTTCCACTGCCGAGGTCGATATGATCACGCCGCTGCCGCAATTGTTTGGGAACCTCCCCTGGACTGAAGTTCCAGAAGCAAACCTCCATGATGCATTGCTTTATTTGCGAGGATGTGACAAATTGAAAATACCAGCTGAATTCAGACCGTTTCTTCCCACTGAGTGGATGAATTAGGGAACGGGCGCTGATCCCAAATGGAATTGCAAGACTGGTGGGGGAACAATAGAGAAAGTTGAAAAAACATATGTTTTTCACAAGATTTCATGGAAACATGGATTTTCCCAAAAATGCATTTTTTTGCTGCGGCGAAAATACCCGACCAAACGGCGAAAATACCCGACCAAACGGCGAAAATACCCGACCGCCTGAAAAACGTCAGTTTTGCAACTCCCAAAGTTGTTCTCACAACTCGCTGCAAAGTCTTTTGGCAAAATCCATAGCTGGAAAAGATACCTATCCGACAAGTGTTGTCTAAGCACAAAGAATGAGACCTTTCTATGTTCATGATTTGGCCACTTGCAAATCTAATGCCACGGTTTGATTCAGGATCCATGGCCCTGTCCAGCTGTTGGCCCAACACCTCCACGTTGTCCTGCCGAGGGCTTGCGGGACTTGCTTGCCTTGTCGTGATGCCGACTTCGCTGAGCAAAGCTTGGTCGGGGGCCAGCTTGGAAGCGGCGATGGGTTTGGTGGTTTCACAACATTCCCGCCATAGTGTGTCCCAAGAGCGAGAGGCAGCTATGCAAGCGGAACTCAGGGATTCTTTGGTGCTAGGAATGGGCTGGCTGTTGTTGTCTAATGTTTTTCTCTCTGGATTCGTATGAGGTGGGCTCCAGCCGGACAAAAATGAACATTTTGTTAACCTTCTGTTCCTCTATTCTTGGTGACTTTGGGAGAAAAACAGGTCGGAGGCTAGCTTGAAATCAGGGCATAGGTTGGAGTGAAGCCTCTGAACTGAAAATCATTTTGTATGTAAACCTATTTCGCCTCTTCACCAATTTCAACACTGTCCCCTCGCTTGCCTTCAATAGATGTGTTCGTACAGATGAAATTATGAAGATTTTACGTGAAAAAGATTTCCAACAAATAGACGAACCTAAAGCAGGTAGTAGGTCCCGGCCTAGATTCAATGTTCCTTTGCATATAAATTTGGGAGCATGGGGTCTCCACCAAGAAGGGATGCCTCCCGAGAAAATGATCTGTGCCAAAGCTGGCTGGCTAAGGATCTAGAGCGTTGGTTGGAGGAGCATCCTGAAGTGAGCACGGCAGATGCACGCCCTGTTGCCACTCCAGTCCGGGGCAACGAGCTTGGCCCCCCCCCGACAGTTTGATCTTGATGATGATAGCGACGTTGAGGTGGTGACCCAAGTCAAGTGTCCCGACTCATGGCCACATGATTGCTGTCCGCGCTCTCCATGGGATCGCCCATCACCAGCCTCTACTGCTCTTGATGGTTCGGAAGCCAGCAAGTCAGGCTCCGGTGCTGAGGGTGCCAAGAATTCCTTTCCTGGGGATGCCTTACCAGATGTGCCCATGACCAATGGTGTGCCAGATTTCAGTGGGGCTGACGAAGATTCTGATTTGAATGAGCAAATCCTTGATATCAACGACAAGGATGCTCCCAGATTTCCTGTTGGCCAGCACCACCTCTCAGAAGGGTGGTGGCCGTCCCAGAAAGACTTTGGAGCAAATCTTTAAGGCTTGCGGGTACGATCCGGAGCCTTGTTTGCGGGGCATTAAAAACAGATTTTTTCATTTGAATCAAAACCCTACGAGAAGACCAATTCAGAGACCCGTTGGTCCAAGAAATTTCTTTTTTTGGCGCTAATTCACAACGGGTGTGTGTGTGTATGTTGAGATTGGATGCTGTGTCAAGATTATGCTCAGAAAACAACATTTACAGCAGAATGAATACAAACAACAAACACATTCCATCCCCCCACAGATGGTGTACTGAGGAGACATTCTGCGCAGAAGTTGAGATTCTACGCTCAGAGATGCAAAGCACGGAGATAGTTGTTGACGGAGAATTCCTTTCCCACACTGACATGACCGACAAAGGGTTTTCAGAGCACTTTGGATTAATCCAACTGCTGGCAAAGAATTCAATCTTGTTGGTAAGACATCCTAAGCTGCTGCACTTCATTTGAGGCAACGCATAGAAGCCATCAAGAAGCATTGCAAGACCAATCCAAAGAAGCTCATGAGGCTTGAGCTGTTTGTCTGCACCTGACACTTATGCAACCATTTCCCTGCCAAACACTTCTGAGCAGGAAGGATACCTACGAGAATTTGTGGCTCTATTACGTTGAGATTGCAGTGCGAGGAAGCCACAGGCCTCGTGTGGCAATCTCCACTTGAGTTGAACGAACGACGGCTGTGAGTATAGTTTTTGTATTGGCTTTTGTGATTTTTCTTTGCAGGAAAGAGACCCGCTTGGATGTCAAGAAACGCGTCCGATTCCAAGAGACTGGTCTTGGTGGACTGACCTTGCCAAATGGAGACGACGCTGATACCTCAGGCCTAAACAGGGGCATTCCACACCTTGCCTTTCACAGATCACAATCACAAGGGCCCCTGTTTGGTGGCTCTCTGGCACGCGGCATCCTGCAGGTGCTGTTGATGACGAGGACCTCGACCAGATCGAGGCCGATGAGACCAGGGAGGATGCCAAGAGGAAAGGCAAGGCTCTTGGTCTCCCTGAGCTTGACCCGGATGCTTTGCCCAGCAGCATGGTGCAAAAGTACTTGATTCTAGACTGCATGTATTTTCACCCTATCCACTGCGATCTTTCTAGGGTGTTGTGTGTTGAAGCGGTGAAGCAAAATCTCACCTAGAACGTGTTGTTTCAGGAGTGCCTTGGCGAAGCGCATGACGAAGATGCAGGACATCTTTGAGAAATTCCATTCAGCTGACCACCTTTCAGAACTCCAGAGCAAGCATCTAGCCTGCTTACAGCTCAACCGACTTGATTTACAATCTATGCATTTATCCGTCTATTTACCTAGCTAGCTAGCTGCTAGCTGTCCATCCATCCCTCTGTCCACCTTTCTCTCTAGCTATCTAGCAATCCATCACTCTTTCTATCTCTGCATATTCTTACCACACCATCTGTTCATTTGCCCGTCTGTCTATCTATCGATGCATCTTTCTCTCTCCGTCTATCTTTCCTACGTATCTATCTTTATTTGTGCCTTTCTCTTCTGTCTCTGTCTTTCTATTTCATTATCCATCTATGTCTGTCTATCAGTTTGTTTGTTTGTTTGTCTGCCTGTGAGTCTGTCTGTCGGGTCTGTCTATCTGTCTCTCTGTCTGTCTGTTTGTTTGTCTGCCTGTATGAGTGCCTGCCTGTCTTCCTGCCTGCCTGCCTGTCTGTTTGTCTGTCTGTGTGTCTGTCTCTCGGTCCCTCTGTATCTCTTTATTTTTGTATGATATGGGTTTTATATGTTTACAATATATATAAATACTTATGTATGCGTTTTAAAATCAATATATATATATATTTATTTATTTATTTATTTATTTATTTATTTATTTGTTGTAGTTGTAAACATATATTATATATAACTGCTTTAACATGTATTATGCTTTATATAATCTGCTCCTCTCTCTTTCTCACGTACCCTCTCTGTCTGTCTCACTCCCCACCTGTCCCCGAGGCTGAAGGAATCGATTAAAGCATCTCTTTCTGAGATGGAGAGCGTGCACAAGGACATGTCGGTTGACTATTCGCATGGGGTGGTCACAGGCTACACCAGGAAGTTACTTGACGTAACCAGTCACCAGAAATACGTGTTTCCTTGAGATATTTTCCTTGTGGGGCGGAATGCTGGCCATAGGCTGGAAAATTCCTTGCGCGAGAAGCTGGAGTCAGCGCAGAAGATGCTTGGGGCCCAGCATGCATCTTCACAATTTGCCAAGCCAACACTTATAAGTTCACCAACGGAAACCTTTCCCAATGGACATGCCCCGGCCAAGGGCAACGGAATCTTTGGCATTGGAGTTCCGGTCCAGGTTTGGGTGTTTTGTTTTTCAAGAGAACAAACTGCACCCGTGAAAGCTTTGGTGCGCACAGCTCCCCTACCACACCCTGCCAGGCCATTCGTGCCGAAGCCTGCGAAAGAAGCGGGCCAAAGGCCGAAGGCCGCTGCTAAGCCTAAGGTTAAAGCAAAGGCCCGGCCAGGGAAGAACGCACCAGCTCAGACGCCTCCGCCGTCGTCGAAGCGTCCGCGCAAAAACTGAGGACATGGTTCCCTGACCTTAATGCTGAGGACACCGTGGTATGACCTTGACGCTTTTCATGCTGAACAGATCAGCGTGTGCAGTGTTTCATACAAACTTTCGGGGGTTAAGAGCTGATGGCTTCCTCTCCTTGCAATCACAACATGTCCTTCATGTACTGATACTCCCACCTCCACCTCCACCAAACTTTTCCCGTTTTGTAGGCAGCCAGGGCTCTAAGTGACAATGCGTGCCAAACATGCGTTGTTTGACAATCGTCTTGCGAGCAATTCAATGTTACATAAGATGGATGACCGTGGCGAAAGCTCGAGCTTGAAACAAAAGAACTGTCAGTGTGTCCATATTTTGTGAAAAGTTGTTTTGCAGTGCTTTGCCCTCAGCAATCTGCTCGCCATGCCAGGTCGCAAAGACACTGGTGACCATGAACTTGCTCACGAATTTGCAGAGCAATTAGGTGACGGAGCTAGGAACTCAAGTGTGAGCATCACATGGAACAATTGAAAGACTCCCAGGTTCTTGGTGAAACCGTTTTTTTCCACACCCACTCCATGTGCGCAAATTTGTTTTAGCTGTCCTCCCTTCCGAGGTCCCAGCCACTTCGCTGTCATCTCTCGGAAAGAGGGCAAAGGCTGAACTCGGTGAATTTGGTGAGAAGGCGGCCCCGAAGAATGCTGCCAGGTCTGCCCATTCGTTTGTGGCCCGGTGGGGTCTAACTTGGAGGGTCCCACTTTCGGAGTTCAAGTTCATCGACCAAAACCAGGAGGAAGTGACAATTACCTACATCAGCCCTGTGAGCTTTGTGCGATTTCTTTTGGCGCATGCTCCAGAGCTTCTGATGGGTGGAGTCCTTGCCCAAAAAGAAGGATGCTGTCATTTGGAAGACTTCTGGTGCAATTATCGCCGATGCCATCCAACACATCGACTTTTTCAGGAGAACCACCCAGTTCGACGTCCTGCCAACACAATACCAGCATGCTTTCATGGGGATGAAGGCCGCGGCAAGAAGAAAGGTAACACTGTCATCATGATGTTTGAAGCTTGCTTGGGCGTTGGTACAGCTGAGAACATTCGCCACAAACGGAGGAATGACCAGTGCAATGACTGCTACCTTAGGGATCCCTGTGCAAAGCGATTCAAGACTACAGAGGGCAACATGAAGATAGCTTGTGATGCAAGACCAGTTCCTTTGTGTGCCTACCAGGCCCACAACACCAGAAACAATTCCTACTTGACAAAATTTGTGCTGTCTGTTTTGCCAAATGATTTTTACAAGTTTGGCAATGCCTTGGAAGTGGTCTTGCAAAAAATTTGCGAAGATTTCAGGCGCCTTTTTGAAGAAGGCGTCTCAGTGCACAACAAAACATGGTTTCTGGGTTTGACTGGCCTCAAGGGAGACTTGAAATGGTACGAAAAGATTGCAAACTTGCATCGTTGTTTCAACAAACAGTGCGGATCTGGCTTGCAGATGTGCCACGAATGTGAAGCGGGCACACCGCAGTGTCCATGGGAGGATGGAAGTCACTACCCCGTTTGGGGCAATGTGCTGTATCAAAGTCGACCATGGAACCAGACCCCAATCATTGCCAACATCCCTTTTGAGCCTGCAGGTGGAGCGCCGGAAAAAATTTTGCGACGGGATTTGTTTCACAACACGAAGGTCGGTCTTCTTCGTGACTTCGTTGCTTCGTCCATTCTCCTCCTGATCTTTTTGGGCTACTTCAAAGATAGTGGCCCGGGCGTCAGCAATAAAATTGATGTGCCTGGAACGGGCACACCGGGCATTCTACTTATATTTTGCAGAGCAACGCAGAGCAAAGCTGGACTGAGATCTTTTACTCCGACTTTCCTGAACTTTAAGAAATCTACATGTTATGGCTGGATAAATGCAAAAGGCAGCGATGTGACATTGCTGATTAAGTGGCTTTGCGTTTGGGTTGGTGGATTGCTGAACGACCCTTTAGACCCTGAGCATGTTCCAACCCTGAGACGCATCTATTTGGGTGCCCTGTGCGTGAAGACTTGGCAAAACATTTTGTACTCTCATGGCTGTTGGCTACACAGGCACTGCGGAATGGTCGTTTACCAAGAATTTCACGAGTTCCTGCAGCATTACAACTGGTTAGCCTTTATTTGCCTCACCAAGTGGCACTTCACCGGATACGGAATGAAATCGAAATTTCACATGATTGCACATGCCAAGCTTGATTTGGCAAACTTGTTGGACCAGCCTGACATTCAATGGGTCCCATCGCCCCTACTTTTCTCGAGCGAGATGAATGAAGATGTTGTAGGGAAGCTTGCCAGGCTGAGCCGTCGTGCTGACTCCAGGCTGAATACCAAACGAACCCTGCAGCTGTATCTTTGCAAAGCCAAGGCGGTTCATCGCAGGTTTAGAAAGTCAATGGCTGAAGCCAGAAACGATTAGCTCCAAAAAATCCTAATTGGTTCAGGGACATGTGGGGGCAAACTTTTGACCATTTGTTTGTTCTGAGTGGTAAATGCACGGGCCCTGCAAGCATTTGTGATGAACACTTGCCCCCACACTCTTGTGCCATTTATACCTTGCTTGGTCAGAGACAGAAGCTGGGCTTGGAAGGCCATGGCGTGGAAAGGGGTTTGTTTTGAGCTGGGTGGATTGAACCCTTACTGGGTCGTGGCTGGGGCTTGGTAAACCAGATTCATACCATAAATCCACAAGATAATCAGAGAGTGAAGCCGGGCAAGTTCTTTTGATGATGTAAGGGCATTTCAGCAACGACGTTTTTCCCATGAAATAACTTTGCAACGGCGATTCTTGATGAAAACGATGTATTTTGGCAAGAACTACTTAAAATCCTTCGAAATTTGGCAACGGCTACAATAAGTACCACCTGGATGTTCCAGGTATATAGTGATATATTCCATTGTTTTATATTTCCCCTATTTGTTATGGAGACGCATGCATTTGCGTAATATACTTGGTTTCTGAAATATACACGTATGCATATATGTTTTTTTCGTCTCCATTTGTTTGCACCCCTGTGCAGGCACGTGAACGTTCATCGTCGCCCTCGGACGTCGACTATCGCAAGGGACGCGCAAGTCCTTTTGTCGAGTCAGTGCACGAAACAGAAAGAGTGCCTGACGACAGCACAGTGCCTACGGGCAAGGACAAGGCAACCGCAAAAGAACCTTCGGCACCACGAGACGAAAAGTCTCAGGAGGGAAGAAAGCCGCCAACACCTCGCACCTCTGCGAACAAGCCTGCTAAGGCTGCGCGGGGGGGGCATCGCAAAAATGCCCACAGGCGTGATGTCGTGCAATGTGACATCTGCCACAGGGAGATTGTGAATTGCACCAGCGCCTGGGCACAGCACCGTGCATCGGTGTATTGCCTTCAGAGGAAGTATTACAATGCAGGCTGGGGGAGCTGGGCTTGGTGTGAGTACTGGGCTCACCAGTATCATCCGTATGAACACCAGGCTTGGCAGGAGTGGCAACGCGGGCAGCAACGGCCTGTGTCACCGGTGCCTCGGAAGGGCGCTGCAGCTGCTGGAGCTGTCCTGCAGTCCAGATCCCCAAGTCGCGGCCGCGGCAGCACGCGGGGCGACACAGAAGGTAGCAAAGCTCCGGCCAGGGATGGCGACAGGGGAAGGAGCCGTTCCCGCAGGCAGCGCACTGTGGCCAAGTCAGAGCAGCGCTCCGCGGGACGCGATCGACGCCGCAGGCGTGACGTGTCCAGGCATCGCCGCAGGCGGGAAGGGAGCGGGTCAGAGGATTGTCATCGCTCGCGGACGCCCGCAGGTAGAAGTGCCACGGGGCATCGCGACCGCCGCCGCAGGCGAGATGATGATGAGACGCCACTGAAATCGCGGTCCCAGGAGAGGGAAGAGGAGCGAACCAAGCAGCATTTTGCTGCCCTCGCCCTCGCGAAGAAGAAGGAGGAACAGGACGCAGCGGCCGAGGAAGAGGCTGCAAGGGCCCGAAAGACTGCGGTCGCAGAGACGGCTGCAAAAGTGAAGGCTGCGGCCGCCCAGGTTACCGAGAATCGTTCCAAGGCGGGTGGTAGTAAGACAGCTTCATCACCTGCAGAGGAGGATGGTGCCGAAGAAAATAGTGAAGAGTCATCAGAAGGCGATGACGATGAGGAGTCAAGCTCGGGTGCTGCAGCTGCAGAGCAGCAGTCTTCAGCAGAGCCNGGTGCCGAAGAAAATAGTGAAGAGTCATCAGAAGGCGATGACGATGAGGAGTCAAGCTCGGGTGCTGCAGCTGCAGAGCAGCAGTCTTCAGCAGAGCCTCCCCAGCCTGCGAAAAGACTTGCAAAAGCTGCAGACAAAAAGACTCCGCCTGCAAAGCCTGCAGCTGCAAAGGCTGCATGCAGCTGCAAAGACTGTACCTGGAAAGCCTGCATCTGCAAAGGCTGTGCCTGCGAAGGCTGCATCTGCAAAGCCAAAGGCTGACAAAAAAGAAGTGATGCAGAAGCAGGAAGCACCTGAGTCCGCCACCGCTTTTGAGGAAAGGCGGGACATGACACAGGCGCTCCTGGCTACGGCCATCAGAGTGGCGCGCGAATTCGCGGTGCCAAAGTGACCTTGCCCCGGAACTGCAAAAAAAGGGTTCTGATGGCCAGGGTATGGGGGGAAAATCACTAGTCACTAGTGGAAAAGACAAATTATAGGAACCCCCCTTGTGTTTGGTGGCTGCATACAACAAACGCGTTGTGTTTGTTGCTAATATGAACACAACGCATATATGTTTGGTTGCTAGACATGCATACGCTTATGTGTAGGGGATAGCTTAGGATAACAAACGCGCAGGTGTGGGAAATGTGTCTGGATTGTATCGTATGTGTTTGGTAGCTGCTACTACAAACGCGATGGTTTTACTATGTGTTTGGAGAAGAAAACCCCACAACCGCGCATGTGTAGGGTCCCATGCGAACAAACGCGTGTGTGTCTGATGTAAGAAACGTAGAAAGACCGAATCGGATGTGTTTTTTCTCCAAAACAAAACTAGAAAAAATAACGCAGCCGTTTTCCCCATAAAGTGTTTGGGGTGCTGTTTTGCGCTGTGCTGCGCTTCAACAGAACTTGCCATGGCTTCTTCGACTCCACTGGACGCCACGGCTCCGGAGATCCAGCAGCAGATGGATGTCCAAGTGGCTCTGTCCCAGCTTGCCGACCAAGGCAAATCTGTGGATGTGGAGCAGCCTACGGGCTTGGCAGAGGTTACGGCTAAGAATGACAAGCCTACGGGCTCAGATAGTGGCATCACTGAAGTGACACAGGCGACGTGCGCCAAGTGCAAGACAGATGGCTTGCCCGTTGCTGACATGATCTGCAGGGACGGCTATCGCGTCGAGCTGCGCTATGTTTGCAAGGCGTGTCACGCCACGACATCGCAGCTGCAGAGGAATGGCATCNGTTGCTGACATGATCTGCAGGGACGGCTATCGCGTCGAGCTGCGCTATGTTTGCAAGGCGTGTCACGCCACGACATCGCAGCTGCAGAGGAATGGCATCAACGTGCAGAAGCTGTTGGGGGAGGAGCACTTGGTACAGTTCTTCAGCGAGGCAGCGCTGGAACGTCGTAATTCTTCGGAGAATCGCTTGTCCTGGGGACAATCTAGAGCTCTTTTGAAGAAGACCATGGTGCACGAAGTGATGTCCATCAAGAAAGACTCCCAAGATTCTGAATGGCAACCTCTCAGCTACTATGAGCTGAAGGGNCGACCTACAAGCTGTCCATTCACACCGAAAAGGAGGGGACGGTGGTGAAGGACTGTGAGGCACGCTTGGTGCAGATGGAGAACGATGCGTCCCAGCGCCGTTCTGCCGCTGTGCCAGCCCCTGGTGTCGCTCAGCTGGATCTGGAGTTAGCAATCGAGGTTGCTGAGAAGAAGCGCAAGGCCACCAACGGCCCAATGACTGAAGCCGAAAAAGCGGCCCGGAAGCAGCAGAGAGTTGCCGAGAAACAGGCAGAGCAAAAGAGAAAGGCTGCCACGGCGAGTGCCGCCAAGTATCTCCCTGCTCTCAAGGCTGCGCTCCAGAAGGTCAGTGANAGTTGCCGAGAAACAGGCAGAGCAAAAGAGAAAGGCTGCCACGGCGAGTGCCGCCAAGTATCTCCCTGCTCTCAAGGCTGCGCTCCAGAAGGTCAGTGAGAAGAAGGACCGCATGGGTGCAGAGTATGAGCAGGTGCCGGAAGCCACGCGAGATCAGGTGGCAGAAGCCTTGACGGACCTTGAGAAAACGGTGACGTTTGCGACCAAACTTTTGGACGCTGCTGCCAAAGGAAAGGCATTGAATGAGTCCGTGCCGTGGGACAAAGAAAAAGACCTCCAGGCCAAGGTCAAGGCAGCAAATGAAGCAGCTCGTGCCATTGCTGACTTGCTGCGCGCAGGGAAGCCCTCGTCTAAGGGACGCGGCCGTGGAGGTGGAAATGAGGTGCCGTGACGCAGGCAGCTAATTTTGCGGCGCAGCATGATCGCTGCGACCGCTAGAACTATACTTCAAATTAGAGTTCACACATTTTTATAATGTGTGCAGTAGAAATTTACCAGCTAGAGCGACACAAGGCTCGAGCAAACTTAGAAGCATAGGGGTGAAAAAAACATCTCTCATGGCTCGTGAACACATTGGTATACTCATCATCGACCACATACCCCATGATATATATATATGTATATAATAGAATATCTTTACTTGTAAATAAATAAATATATATATATTTAAATATATATATATATATATTTCTGGAAACAAAGGTCTTTTATATGCAATGATATGTGTGTCGGTTTCTAAAGCACCTGTTCGTTGACTTCTTAAGGCTCAAGTGTAGACAGCATATAGGAAAAATAGATGAGCATGACTGCCACGGTTGGGATTGTGAATTGCATTGACTTTGCAACGACTGCGCACGCGCAGTTGAAACGAGAGCTGCATGCGGATTGGGATCTCGCTCATGGTCCCATAGAGTTGTTGCGAGAGGTCCTGCAGCCGCTCAAGGTGACAGAAGAGCATCCAGATCTGCAGCGGACCTTAGAGTTCGTGAAACTGACACTCTTGTTGCTCAAAGGACTTCTTTTGCAATGGGATGTCAGAAACTTTCCATGCAAGGTCTTGGAAGTGCCGCTACGGAAACTTCCGAAGGTGTGGCCAAACAGATGTTGGTACCTGGACCATCCTGATCGTGTCACTCTAGCGGCTGAGGTCAAGTCGACCATCCGCTTCATGGATACGAATTCCCAAGTGTTCGAAGCAGAACCTTGGGTTTGGCTCTACGAAACCCTGGATGCCTTAGATCTTGCTCTTTCGCAATGAGTACGACTGCAACTTCATGCTGCTTCGCGAACAAAAATGCAATGGGCTGCAAACCCTGTACCCCACCAGTTGCTATACACACGGTTAGCGTGGATATATGATGCTAATACGTATATATTATATGTATATTTTGTAAATGGCATATATATATATAAATATCATATATATCATAATAAAAGAGGGTTTAGTGTGCTTGCATGTGTATACATGCATTCATATATCCCAGTTTTTTTGGCTCCGAGGAAGCATAGACGGTTTGGCCATGCCGGCCTTCCAAGATGATGGACCTGTGCAAAAGAAGGCCAGATTAGCTAGCGCCATGGCGCGCTTTAGTGAGAAAAGTATACACGCGATCAGCCGGCTTATGGACGGTAAGGATGCAAGAGCGCAATTGAGTGGCGCTGCGAAGCGCCGCTTCAATGAAGCAATTGGACCTTTTCGAGCATGTTACGAACAAGTAACAGCTCCCCATAAGGATCCAGCTTTGCCGGACATCCAATGGGCATTTGCAAACATCAAGGCTCTTCTGCGGGTCATGGCAGCGCACTGCCCTACCTTTGTGCCTTTTTTGCAGCAGCAAGCACAACCGCTGCGCTGCATCTTAAGTCACGATGAATGCACGGCAGGAAATGTCTTAGCTACAGAGCAAAGGCAAAAGATAACGTTGTGTTACTTTTCCATGGAATGTATGGCCAAGTGGGGTGACTCCCCGATCGCATGGCTGCCATATCCGCGATTAGCCACGCGCAGGCCGCCAACACGGCGGGAGGCATGGGTCGAGTTCACAGAACCTTGGTTGAAGCTTGGTCGAACCAGCGCTTGGAAGAGCCGTTTGAGATAATCGAAAACTTCTTCATTCGATTACAGCTGACCACTTTTGTGGCCGACCACGATGCCCAGCGTGGCGCACTGTGTGCCAAAGGCTCCGCGGGATTGAAGCCATGTGCCTTCTGCATGAATTGCATTGCGAAAGGGGCAGAGACTACGTCGCAGAAAGATGGCCAATTTCGCACGATTGCAGAGAGTGATATGACTCTGTTCAAACAACATTGTACGGAGTCATTGCGCACCTTCATCTGCAAGGCACTGCACGAGCATCGCAGCAAGGCCGAGCATGAGCTGCAGGGGCGAGTCCTCGGCTACCGGATCCAAACAGGCAATATGTGGGAGTCACCTATATGCCTCCGGACATTGCCGTTGGAACGCTTCTGCAACGATTCAATGCACGCCTACTTTGCAAATGGTATCTGCTCTGTCGAAATTGCATTGATGATTGATGCAGTGCAGAAGGTGACGGGCAAGTCAGTCGCGGACATCAAGCAGTGTGTCATGGACGCTGGCTGGCAACGCCATCGCATGCATGTCCGCCATGGAGAAAATCAGTACTGGACCAAACGATTGTTTACTGAGGCATACTTTGGTAGTNGTCATGGACGCTGGCTGGCAACGCCATCGCATGCATGTCCGCCATGGAGAAAATCAGTACTGGACCAAACGATTGTTTACTGAGGCATACTTTGGTAGTGCAATGTACAAGGGCAGTGCCAAGCAAACCTTGGCGCTGCTATGTCTGCTGCGCTGGATCTGCGAAAGTCTGTGGCGCCACGTGCCTGGACTGGAAGCAGCCGCAGCATGCTTTCTCAAGCTTTGCGCTTGCGTGAGTGTCTCCGCACGATCGGACAAACCAAGTGCTACGATCGCCTGCATGCTTTGCAAATAGATCATCAAAGAGCGTTTGTAAGCCAATGGGGTGATTATGTAAGACCAAAACATCACCATAGANCTACGATCGCCTGCATGCTTTGCAAATAGATCATCAAAGAGCGTTTGTAAGCCAATGGGGTGATTATGTAAGACCAAAACATCACCATAGATTACACTTACCCTTTCATTACAAAGCTCTTGGCCTGACTCCCAGCATGTGGGGCACAGAAAGTAAGCACAGGTGCTACAAGGGCATCTTTGCAGCCAACTTCCAACAATGGCTGACAGAAAACATGGGCGGGAGTGAATTTTCCAAGCGATTGCTGCCGCGGCTCGCTCTGCGGCACATGGAGATGTGGAACGACCGTCCATTGGCAGCTGCCGGCTACGCCCTGGAACAATGTTTCTCGCAAGAAGCGATTCAAAGGGAAACAAATTTGTCCGGGGTAGCCGTGGCAGCCAAATGCCGCATAGGCATGTTGGAGTTGCAAGAAAAAGATCTTATACTGTGGGGCCCAACTTCTGAAGCAGCAGGAGTTTGCCATTTCTTCCTCGAAAAACATGCTGAGCTATATGTCTATCTCAGCAAATACGAATTCACCAAAGGCACGGCTGGACTGAAAACCTTCCGCATCGCCAATGACAAAGTCATGGTGAAATGGAACAATCTTCAGAATCCGAAAACGTGCAGCTGGTGGCGCAATGACGCATCTAATTCACATGCGCAATGCTTGCCATAAAAGCACTTGCACACTAGCAATTCGTACTCTGCTCAAAACGAGCACAACCTGACTCTGCGACGGCAAAACGACAAAAAAACAGCTTCCTGCCTTACTTTCGTACTGAACCTCACAAAAACATGCTTCTTACACGATTTCAACCCAAAAAAACACACAAAAAAAAATATAGAATTTATAACTTAGGTTTAAATAAGTTATAAAAGCCCTAACTTAACTTATGTTAACTTCAAAATAACTTCAATATCTAATTTATAAGTTCCCTAGGTTCATGTTAACTTGGGGGCACCACCTTGTACCAATGATCCATACCCTTTTGTTAGGCAAAGACTGCTGCTGGTCCTGTAAAGCATTTCTTTCCTGCATGTCTCCTATTATCACGTACAATACAAACTCACCTGTAGTCAGACTATGTCGGACTACGTCGAGGAGGTTGAGCTTGAACTCCCAAGCGGCTCACAAGGCAACTGGACTCTGAAGACCTAGCTGCACAACCGCCCAAGCTGTGTCAATCTCAGTGACTTCAAGTGACTTCAAATGGTTTCAGGGAATTCTGGGAATTTTCATTGGAATATTTTGAAATTAAAAACCAAAAAAATGCTGACAGATTTGGACAGATTTGGAAGTAACATGAAACCATGTAGACCAAGATCTGATTCACAAAATGACATGCTGTGATCTCAGAAATTTAGCACAGTTTCAAGATCTTTCAAGATCTTCCACACCGGGTTGGATATGTTTGCATTCAAATTCTATGCATTTCAGGCCTGGCAGTATGTCGTATCTTTGTAGATCTAGATCGTAGTTGGACCACGGCTCACAATTCGCCGTGGTAAAATTTGCATATGGTTTTCACATTTTTTTCGTTTTTGATGGGGTGGGATGGGGTGGGATGGGGTGGGGCTGAGACCGTCCTTCCCTTGCATCCCCACTGATGCGTCATTTACGTCATGTTCCGCAGGATGGGTGGGATGGGGTGGGGCTATTAATAACATTTCATACCGTCTCTCTCTTGCATCCCCACAGATGCGTCATCTGATGCGCTCTCATATCTACGTCATGTTATGCATGATTCGGTGGGGTTGGGGTGGGGCCAATAACGTCCTTCTCAGCATCCCCACAGACGCATCATATTACGCCTTCAAATAATTTCAAATCTACGTCATATCACGCATGTCTCTCGTCAGTTGCTACGAGTGTGTTATGCTGCGTAGTGTCTTCTTGAACTTGCTTCTACGTTGCAAGGTCTTCTTGAAGTGTAACGTCGTCTTGAAGTTGCTGCTACGTTGTAGCATCTTTTTGGAGTGTAGCGTCTTCTTGAAGTTGCTGCGACCTATCCAAAAAGAAGTTGCTGAAGGATCCACTCACAAAGTCCCTAAGCCTCTTTTTCTCACAACAAGTCCATTCATGGGCTTGGCGAACAAAACTGGGAAATTTGAATGCTGTCGCTTTCTTGCGCCACTTGACCAAAATTTGGTGATGATGCAATGATGCGACTAGTTGACCCGCGTTGTGCAGAGAAGAAGAACAGGCAATTTTTCAGACATCGACCACAAATGAAGAACAGAACCCCATGGAATTGCGTTGATTCGACTGCAACATCGACATCATCAGAATGTCACGTTGACACAGCGAAATATGAGCCGTGAACCTAGTTCAAGTATTGCATCTGTAGCTGCATTGACAGTTGCTAAAGGATGTTTGATTGCACTGGTTGCATGCCACGAGGCCTGCGAGCATGCGAGATATACAAACGTTTTCAGCAGCTTGGATGACAGGATGCTGATCCGCCCGGTGCTGTGTAGGTTACCTCGTGATCATTCGTCATCTCCTGGGCGATTTCTGCTTTGATCAGAAAATGGTGATTCTATGTGATTTTGTTTGTGGGACTAAGGAGTTTCTTCGACTAAGTCCTGCCATCCAAGAAGCCTCAATGAAGATGTCGGCGGACGATTTTGCCTCAGTTTGTTGGATTGTTTCTAACTTGGACCAGGTATATATTTATCACTCCGGAAGATTGCTTCCAGTATTGGAATCAATGATCAATATCATACAATATCGTGCAAAATTCATGATTTTGATATATTTTCCTCTCAGCTTCAAAATGGCCTCTTGGATCCCAAGGAGTTGACAGCTCTGTGTGAAACTGCAGCGACTTGGCATCCTTGCATGGATTTGCTGGCAGGTTTTTCTTTTGATATAGGTGACCCCAAAATCCCCCAAAAGACACGCATGGGCTGAGAGCCTTTCTTTGCCTTTCTGTTCCATGGTGACATGCAGGTTTTGACCCAGCTCTTTTTGCTGCCAGACTCGACACATACACGCGAACACGAGGAAATCTTCATGTTAGCATGTCATTTCAAAAAACCATTTTGGATGGTGGGGGGATGTTCAGGGTTGCACCAGGCACGCTTAAAGTTCTTTGATGGTGAGCTCTTCGAAGCTGTCTTTGTGCACATCAGGCGCTTCGGTCCGTGCCATTCCGGGCTCCTTGAGCTTTGAGAGCCTGGATATACACATATAACATAGTCTAATTTAATCGTCGTATATATATATATATATTATATATATAAAGTGTATTAAAGTGTGGGATATATACAATATCATGATATATTGCCAAAATGGCCACATCCAGCTTCCGAACAAGGGTCATGGGTGGGTGTGTGGGTGTGTTGGTGTGTTGGTGTGTATGGTTGCGGGGGTGTGGCAGGCGCAACTGAATCTGTATTTTGAATCCCGTGACCCTTTGTGACCCGTTTCTTCGACAACTGTAGCGCATGCGGCGCCTACAGTAGCACACGTGTCTAAGGAGGCACTTTGCGAGTTGCGAAGGGTGCAAGAATCTGTATTTTTTTAGATTCTTGAGGATGGTACGTAGATGTACATAGTGACATAGTGACGTAGAAGGTTCAGTGCTTCGGATGGTTTACATCCATGTTCTGCGGCAGTCGCAGTTCTCTTGAAGCTTGTCTTGCTCAGCAAATACCCTGAATTTCTCTAAATGCTCGAAAACCTACAGACCTAATATGACCTAATGCATATATGCCTTTGGTATTTGACACTTGCAGATTTTGTGGAAAGTGCAGCATTTAGATGCTCAGACGAACTTTACGCACCTTCATTGGGCTTCCATGTGCGGTCCACAGTACTGAGGAAACGTAATGAAAGTTGTAGATTTCGTGGCAGGCGCAGCATGTGGGACACATTGATTTTGGATGCACGGCTCAATATGCAGACACACAGTTGTCATGGTCCACATCAGTTGTCATCGCAAATTGTTTGGAACCCGTTTGATGTTTGGGTTGACCATACTAGGAGTAGCTCATTATAGAGAGCCATTAGACTCAGGCAGTTTTTGGTGTGAACTTTGACGTGCTTTGCAGGTGTCGGATACGGTGGGGGCAGTTTGATGTTCATCAAGTTACTGCAGTTGCACAACACCTCGTAGCTGCGCGGCGGCAGTCAGATTCTGCACAGGAAAACTAAAAATATCCTGACATCCAAAAAGGTCATAAAAGGTCTAAAGAGAAGTCAATCATTTACCAAGGATCTAAATGCAACAGATCCGGAAGTCTTCCGGGACGTCTCTTGGATGGCATTATTATTCAAGGGTCTGAAGGAGGTGTGCCAGTTGCTTGAAGTCGTGCTTCACACTTTGACAGCATGGACCGATTTGGCCGATGCAAACAATATGAATAGATTATAATAGATTGCGCTACAAAGCCTTGTTTGCCTGCTCACATTTGGCAGATGACCCAATGGCTGCAGCATCGCGTGTCGACGATGTCCAAGGCGGCTCTGCCAAGCTGTTCATTGTTCCTGTTGCTGAAACACCCTCACCAAGACCCATGATTATCAAAAGTCACAAAGATGCGGACTGTCATGTGAGATGACTAGAAAGAGAGAGAGAGAGAGAGAGAGAGCGAGAGAGGGTTGATTTGAGATTGGGGCTGATTGCGATTTGCGACTAGTTCAGTTAGTTTTTCTGTTTGGAGATATTCCTTACCACATTTACAATGCTCAGCCATTCAATGCTCCCAGGCGCAGCGACTGCAATGGCTCAAGCTCCTTGCAGCAGCCGGGAATCGCAATGACGAGGATGTTCACGCTTTGATGCTTCGTAGGGTTTCATTCCGATCATTCTGATTCATTCTCTGCATGATTTTCCCTTTCACGGAAGGCATGGCTTGTACATGCTTGTGGCTTGGGTAGCCTATGGTGGGCTGGAAGTCCAAGGGATAAAATCCTCTCGGCAGATCTTGGCAGGAGGACTTTGAGGAAAAGCTTCGTACCTTGATGCATGGTGGAGATGTATGGAGTATGCATTTCATACCTGATCATAGGGCTGCACATGTTTATTCATGTTTCACTGTCCTTCATATTTGTATCAAAAACAAAAGTGGAAGTTCCCAGAAGCAGTCTCAACTGGAAGCTCAAATGAGGTACACAACCTTTACCAGGTGGTGTTGACGTCTCTTCGTCGGACAGACTGTTTGTGACAACATGTGGCGGATTCAGATGCTATGATCAGAAAGTGGCTTTGAAAAGCAAGAGAATGGCAAGAATGGATGGCCTGTGCTATTTTCTGGGTCAGAAACTGCAGCATTTTGCAGCGCTTTGGCAGGACGACTTTATGGTTTGCTGGGACTTTGTGCGCACCGGAAGCTGCCCACGGGGTCCTAGCTGCCGCTGGAATCATCCTTCCTAGGAATTCCTTCGGACATGCCGGAAATGCCGTGATCTGTGGTTATCTTTGTCATCCTTGATGCTGGAAACATTGTCAAGATTGAGTGGTGCCAGCTTGTGGAAAAAAGGCGTCTTCGACGATGTAGGACTCTAGGAGACTGAATTCAGCCGATCAAAAGAATTGAAGAGCAAAGTAAACTAAGATCAGCAAATCATTGCCAGCAGATACCAGCTGCTGTTTTCTGAAATATTTTGCACGTAGTCCATGGCATGAAGACATAGTTTGATTGATGGTCCCCTATGCACCCTAGCTGATTCCATTTTCCAAGGCATCGCGGAAGCTAGCTGGTAGGTCCCCAACAAGGACAGTGGAGATGGGATGAGATGGGATGAGAAATCTGATGAAACACACCAGAGATCAGCTCCTTTCACTCCTTTCAGCTGGCATGGGCAAGGCAGTCACAAACTCTTCAGCTTGTGTTTCTGATTGCGAAAGCGCTCCATCTCGCTGGATCAACGGGGTTGAAAGTTAGATGCCTGCTGCAAAGCATCTACGCACAATGAGAATATGGATGGTACCTCCTACGATATCTACGATTCCATCAGTGTTCCCCTCTCGCCCCCCTCTCGCCCCGTATATGGGCCCCCCCGCGTATCTGGTGCCCTTAAGAGGGGGTATTTAAAGCGCGTTTTTGGGGGTAGCCCCCCGCCCCACAGAGACGAGGCCTTCCAACTTTGCAAGATCTTCGCTGCAAATTAATCGCCATGGGGGCGGCCGATTTGGCAACTTTGCTATAGTTTGACTTGCAAGGTCAGGTAAACAGAAAATTGCCTTTCGTTTTGACAAACATATAACATGACAGAACCTGCATTGTTCACGATTCATTTTTCAGTACACTTTCATCAAGCGTGTCATGAACACTTAAACAATGTGAATGCTCTTGTTTCATTGCCTCTGAACCTGATTGCACAAAACAGACGAGGTGCATTTGATGCAGAATCCAGCCAAAAGTAGACCAAAAACGTGCAGAGATCAGAGAACAAAGAACTGTCCAAAGAAACCAAAACGTTAAAGTAAAGCATCAAAGAAAATGCCAAACAGACAAGAAAAGCAAGACGCGCTCGCACAAGATCTCAAGAGACTCTCAGAGTCCAGTTAAGTTTTTTCTCCTAAGTTGCGCTTTTGGCCCAGTCATGTTTTGCTATTTCTCTAATGTTTGCTTTCTGGGTTGCACTTTCTGACAAGAACGTCTCTTCAAACTAAATACAGTATTTTGATGGATTTTGTTCCAATGAAGCAGCGCACTTCCTAGCGAAGCGTTTGATTTTGAGCAACACTAGTTTCAGTCTCAGTTCCTTCGTTTGACATAGGACAAGGAACCTCTCGATCCCTTGATGCAGATAGAGGGGTGAATTCTGATAAAGTACCTGCTCCCATGGCCTTGGAAGAAGATGCCCATGGCCTTGGTGTTTCTTGCTTTGCTGCAGGACCAATGGAGATGGGTGTGAGGCCTCTACAGCGAGCTCAGCAAGCGCCAAGGACTTAGTCTCTTGAAACCTCAAAAGTGCTGCGATGTGCTGTGGCTTGCACCAGTATCCGTCTCCACCCTCAAAGTCATTCAGGCGAAATGACTGCCATAGCATCAAGTTGACACTACTGAATGCCAATGTGACAGCGCGTGTACTTTTATTGCTCAATTTCGTGGGACTTGACTAGAAACTGTGCCCATGTATGATCATTTGTTATGAATTGTTTTGGAAAAAATCAAGGATTTTAGGGTACCTCTGAACCCTTTGGATGAAATGCTGTTTTGAGAACCTCAAAGAAATTCTGGCAAAAGAGTCATGACGGAGTCTGACATTTACTGTCGTGCTAGCGACTTCGGAAACTCGAGACAAAAAGGAAGAGAGAATCGTGAGAAACTAATGCAACCTACGTATACTTTAATAGTGGAAACACATCCGCCTCCAAGGAATCTGGACTCAAACGCTATCAAGGAAGATGTGCATGTTTCTTTTTTCTCACTCGAACACTCTACCGTGTTTGTAGTCGGCACTTGCCGGCTTCAAGTTTTTTACGAAAAGTGCCAGGGTCGGTGTGGTGTGCCCTCTAAGCAGCACCCAAACGAGTGCCGAGACATCTACTCTGCTGGCTTAGTAGCAGCAGGTCGATCGCCTCTGCACCGCAGAGAAAAAGCTCCACTATGTGGCCCCAAGACAAATGATAGATAATGACCTTGTGCATTCTTGTGGCCTAGTAGATCTAGTTAGTAAGAAGAGCAAAGAATGGCTGAACATACCCTAGCAGGTCTCCCCATTTGTGTTTGTGCAGCTCACTCACTTGACCCACCAGACACACACACACACACTGACATGATATTGAAACACATGCAAGAACTAGTTTAAGTGATGTTTGGAATGTTGAAGTGCAGCAATGTACTTGAAGCATTTCGACAGCATTTGTGATATTTGCGCCATATTTCAACAACAGTGGTTTCGGCTGGTGACCAGGCCCCTCCTGGCCGCCCACGGGGTGTGTCTCCGCATGGAGTGCAACTTTCAGGCTGTAGTGGTAGTAGCCTTTTGCGATCAGGAAGAGTGATAGGTCAAGACATGGGACATCATGGGACTGATATAAACAGGGTGCTCTAGGGCGACTCTAGGGACAGGGTGTTCGTTGAATATTAATGCAGGCTGAAGGTTGATGGATCATAAATTGCATTTGGATGTATTTTGGCCCTTTGAGTCACTGTTTTGCAGGGTCTACATCTCTTGGGTCTGTTCATTCGGATTGCCCGAAGTCACCACCGCGCAGTCCTCAGATACTCAGCATTCTGACTTTGATCAAAGATCGTTCTCAAGTCGTTGCAATTCGTGCAAGAATCATTTGGATCCAATGGCCTCCCAGGATCATGACATATCATCTCATGACTGTCATGACCCTTCGAGGCCGATTTTACCTGGACCAGGACGTTTCGCATGCCTCTGAGTTGTGTGTGTGATGCGTGATCTTTTGAAAATACATGTCAATGTGTGCATTTAGGACATGCTTTTTCGTATTCTTTCATGTGAGATACTGCAAAGACTGTAAAACGATCTCATGGCACAAAATCTGAGGCCGGCTATCCCATGTCCATCTCCCCCCTTCGGTGTGATGGTGCTATCCCAAATCTTGAAGGGTTGGCATTGAGAAGACCGTTGAGGCTGTCCAACATGCATGTGATGGTCATTGCAGGGTGCTGCCAAGCAGGTACGATATCAACCCCCGCAACACCAATGGCATCGCCAATGCCGCGAAGCCGCATGTTTGCCTCCCAAAGTGGATACAGCATGACAGCCATGACAGCCATAGCTGCCGTTTGGCCGAAGGATTTCAGACGATTCTGTCAAGCACCTATGAATCTGACTGGTTTGCACTGCACTGGCAAGGTGTCCTTCACCATGCAGAACAATGCTTGGTCCGTTCATCCAGCGGTTGGATCCCCAGCTGTTGTTGCTCATGTTTTTGACTGGATGCATCACCTGAGGAAAGACAGGGCATATCCGATCTTTGTTGCTTCTTTGCAATGCCTTGTTTCTCAGTCGTATAGCAGAGTGTCCGCAGATCAAGGCCCGCTCCAGTGTCACCTCGAGCTGTGGAGAAACTTTTAGCGGTGCCTGACTGCAAGATGATGTGCTTGTATCATCTTGTATCTGTTTGTCGTTGATCACTGCCGGCCATGCCGGCCACCCCCACATCTCATGTCATCTCATTGCATGGTGAGTTGCCTCGGGCCGCCTTTCCTTCGCTGCACCATATCGCAACGGTCATCACCTGTCAATTCGCAGATTTGTCCTTGCTGAGTGTGCCACTGTGCTGTCTATTGCTGTCTCGCAGCTGCAGCGCTGGCTTTGGACGACTCAATGAGTCGACAGAACATTGGATGAGTAGCGTCAGAAATTGCTCAGGTCACACAGCCATAGAATACCATAGAAGATATAGAAGACGATGGATGAAGAACACTTCATACATTCCACACATGTCATGCGAAATGTAGAGCAGGGAGTTCGAAAGAGCCACCTGCCTTGCTTCCAACAGTCAGCTTCACGTTGTGGCCGTCGGTGGTCATCGCGAGTTTTTTTTCAATCTGCTCGTCTCTTGGTCGCATGTCGGAGCAGTTTTAGTTAGGTCTTGTTCCGTAGCCTTTGCTGACTTGGCATGCTACTATGCTCGCCTTGACTGATACAAACACAGTTTCTAGCAGATTGTTTTTTCCATGTCTTTTTCCATGTCCTTTTCTGTTTTGGATCTTCTTGAGTCTGTGACAAGTGTTTCCCACTCTCGAGGGCGACTCGAGGGAGTAAATTGTATGGGTAGGCTCGAGGCAGGATGGAGTGAGGTGCTCTTGGCAACGGTTTTTTTTTAAAAATATTTTTATATTAATGTTTTTTTCAATGCAATTAATCGGAGCGAAGGTCAAGGACCAAATTGGACACCACCTCTGGTCCCAGCGGCGCTGTAAGGTCATGGCTCCCTTTGAAGCATCGTGGAGTTCAGAGGAGTTGGCCAAGAACCTGTGTGATCTTCTTGCAACTTGGTCCAATAGAATCTTAATAGAACAAATGGAACAAATCACCAAGAAGCATACGCCAAAATGATCCAAAAAATATCTAAGTGGATGTCCGTTGTGTTCCCGGATAGCGGATGGCTGAGTGATATGCGATGATATGCGACATCATGTGACATGATGCGACCAATCTACACAAAGAGACGTGCAAAGATATGTAGTCAGCATATTGAATGCAGTGACATACAAAGTGTATCAAAGTGCTTCCAGCTGGCCTGCCTTGATTGGCTATAAGTTTTAACCACCCGCTTTTAACTCGTGAAATTTGCTTCAGGTGAAGAAAGGGCAACTGAAGGCCTTGGCGGCACAGCACAAGCTCCCACCGATCCTTTACCATCCTTTACCTGTGTATGCGTTATACATCAACCAGCGTAGAATCTATGATTGCGCAAATGCACAAATGGGGTGAGAGGGAGGGAGAGAAGGAAAAGACAGCAAGCAAGAAACCAAGCAAGAAAGAGAGATAGAGAGACTCCTTAAGACGGAGAGGATTCCAGTGACAGATATATATACATCATGAATGAAAGTGAATGTGCAGGAAACTTTGCAGTTTTAGTTGTTGTTTGTCAGAATCTGTCCTTTCGTTTACTTTGGCATCCATGCCTGAATTGCGCAGGAGAAGCCTGCCTTTATTCGAACTGATCGTGAGGCCACTGCGATGGTGACACAGCAGACTTGGCTGATCTTATGGATCTTATATAATTTCTGTATCTGAGACACAACCATGCCCGAAGTGGATGCAGCGCAGGCGAAGATCGCCCAAATTTTTGAAGCCATTGGCTTGAATGGTGCGAAGATGGAAACCTTCGACAACCCTGGCCCTTTGGAACCTCTGCTGTACTGTGCAATGGCTCCGGCCACAAAGCCCCTTGAACACAGTCCATGCATACAGTCCTGGCCAATTCATGCTCATTCTATCATATTCATTCATATTCTATCTTTGGTTCTTGCTCGTTTTGCGCGCGTTGCGGAGGCCGCCCTCAGGGGTGTTTCGCATTGGTTCCAACTTGCCATACATGTACTTTTGGTTTCCAGCCTTCTGCTGATCAATTCGCTGAGGAAATGCTGGTGCGAAAAAGCACGAACGGAGAAACGTGGGTCCAACACGTCTTAGAAGGCTTGATCAGCAACTTTGAAAGCACTAATTGGAGAAGTGAAGCATTGTGCGAAACCTGAAGACATACACAGACAAACATCAACCACCGGTCTCTAGTGACATGAATGGAGTATAATGGAGTAGCAATTGCTACAATATGCATTCAAAATGCTACAATCACCCCAGACATCCAGACCAAGGCATGCTGCCGGAGGACAAACTGGCACGTCGACACATGACTCGCTTGATTTCAGCTCCTTTGCAGTGTTGCTTCATGTTGCTTCCATATCTTGCTTCTGATCAGTTCTGAATCGTGCTTGATGATGCCTCACGCAGTTTCGGTAGTTAGGTTCTTCTTTTTACTTAGCTTTTTATCTGAATCCACAAGCGTGATGCTGGCTAAGAGGGCAAATATGCTAAAGCTAAGCATTGTGCTTGACATGCGTTTATACTAGTTGAGTCTCTCACTATGTTTGTTCAAAAGCATTGCAAGCACTAAAAGATGTGCAGCTCTGACCCCCGAACGCCTGCATATGGATTTCATTCCAATGCGCAAGCAAGTTGCTTTCCAGTTTGCTGCTGTAAGATGATCTGTTTGGAGATCCAAGCAGGATGTTGCAAAAGCTGCCAAGACGATGAACATGGACGAGGACTCCGCAGCCATAGTGTACACCACTGCAATGTACTGCACACACTACACATGTATGTACGATTCAATGCACGATTTGGTTTTGTTGATTTTGTTGCTGGCTCTGTGGTGGATAGAACAGGTGGCAAGTTTGCTTTTACCTCCGCAGTCTTAGAAGTCTTGTCAGATCGCAAGATTGATAATATTGTATAGGTACAAGTCCAATGCACGGAGTGTATGCATCGGTATGCATGTCGGATCTAGTTCCGACCATGCTATGACCTCCAGATACGTCCAGGTGATGTTTGCTAAATCAGTTCTGATGAGGCTGCAAAGGAAGAGCTAGCTGCAGCAAAGGAAAAGTACTGGCCTCAATATCATGTTTCTTAGTTTATTGCTGTTTGAGTCTTTTGTTTTTTGACATCAGCTGCATTTTGACGTGTTATGACATCATCTCATGGTGCTGCATATGCTGCATTGACATATCATCAACATAAATTGTGATAGTACCAAGGTCCGCTCAACGCCTTGCCCGACTTCATGAAGAGAAAGACGGCGAGATCCTGATCACGCTGAAACTGCTATAGCTTTCCTGCAAGTGACTCACACCATGCCACACACTTGCTCAAAACACTGGCCATTCGCGTTGCTCAAAGCCCTTTTCTTGTAGCTATTACCTAGCATTATCCAGCTATCACATGCTAATACATGCTTTTATTCAGATTTATTCAGTTAAACGTAAAGCTAAGATTTGCATAGATGATGTGACGTCAATTGCACGGAATTTTGCGTCCAAGGAGAGAAAGAAAGGGATGGTCCTGGAGACCGCGGTGACCGCCCAAAAGGCAAAGGCGCGAGGAATTGTCACCTCGATGCAATGATAGCCATGAGCATTATCTGAACATCACATCTGAACATCATGAAGTCTCATGAGAATGTCTCCCTTGTGCTCTTCTACCTTCCAGAAACTGCCTGAATGCCATGAAAATGTTCAGCCCAGCCCAGACAGCTCAGACAGCCCAGAGAACCCATGCCCAGCCAATTCGACCAAGTCTCATGGTCTTGCAATGTCTTGCAGGCAAGGGTGACCGTGACCGTGACCGCAATGGTGGAGGGTTTCGAGATCGTTTGGATCGTGACCGTGAGGGTGGCGAGGAGATTCTGTTGGTAGAAACTCGTTTGTCGCGCTGCGCGGTCCTTCCATTTCTCTGAAATATATCAAATATATTCGAATATTTTGTCATGGGATTGCGTAGTGCATTGTCGGCTAAGTCGTTGTGCAGTGCTATTCGACGAATTCACCTAACTTGAACCTGACCTTGGCAGTTAGCCTCGTGGCAGGATCGCCGTGAAGGAGGTGGCTTTGGGAGAAATCGGAGCCACAGTGTAGAACCATGTAGAACCTAAAACGTGAAAACCAATAATTGGATCAAAGATGAGCAAAGGGAACTCCCTCACCAGGGAATTGATTTCGATAAGCCATGTCACTGCAAATACGGAGACAACCAGTCGCTGCACAATGCTGTGACCGATACACAATCATTGGCCACCTTGAATTTGTGCGAAGATCTTCTGCCGGAGTGTTTTCATCGCTGATGGTTTGTCAGATTCAAACAGTTGTCACAAAGTATAGATCAGAAAACTCTCAGCAGCCTATATAGTATCATGATGTATCATGCACGATGTATCAAATTAGCTTCATTCATGAGAATCTCTAAGTTCCATAAGTTCCAAAGATTCTGCTCTCCTGGTGTTTCAAAGCAATAGGAAGTGGATGAATCTGGACACTAACGCATTCTACATGATTCTACATGATTCTACGCCCTGGTTGATGCCGCAGCCGTAGTAATTTTCTTCCAGGTGGACGCCGCCAAGGTGGAGCGGAGAACATGGTGCCTTGGTTTTTAAGAAATAATGACAGCATGTGAAAACGCTTATGACTTATGACATCTCATGACATATTATGACTTATGCAATGATGGCCAAATATGGCCAAATTGCGTCGGTTGTGATGCCAGTTCACAAGTCCTCCGAAACCAACTTATGCGTCTCCAAACAAAGGTCGTGCATGCAGCGAATGCACTTTGCATCAGTATCATGGGCCATTTCACTGGCCAGACATGACATTCTAATGTCTCCGATGCATGGAATGAAGACTGGAGCATTGCACTGGTGACATTCAGCATAACTGAACTCTTACCAAGGACTGCTACAACTGTGGTCAGCTTGGCCACAGCTCTCGTGATTGCATGGAGCCTCGCAAGGTCATCCAAGCCATTAGCTTTTGAAGTGTTCAATCGCTTCTGGAAGTCTAATACTGATCGGATCAATCAGTGAGCACCATGAGCAGTGAGCACCATTTATCATATTTATATCTTCACTGCAGTGCTGACTGTGAGGATTTGGGTGGCTAGCATGATAGGCGATGTGCATCACCGTCATTCAGGCACACTATGGTGCTATGTCTAGGCCTACACTATACAAGTGTAAAGTTGATATCATGTCGATTCATGACGGACATGAATGCTGATTTGGCTTAGATTCAGCTAGCTAGCATCTCCGAAGAGAGATTTGCTGGTCATGGCGAGTAAACAGCCAGGGCCCAAAAAGAAACTCAAATCGAAGCAATCGTCAAAGGCACTGCAGAAAGTACCAACCGCCCCAGTGTTAGAAGAAATAGAAGAGCTTTCTCCACGGCCACCACTTCTTACAGACGACCTGGTCGATGTCATTGTTTACACGACCACAATGCGGAAACTTTGTACGATCAAAGCCTATCGTGGCTGGAGATTATGTGATTTGAAGGATGGTATTTGGGCAGAATGTGGAATAGAACAAATTGCACAAAAACTGGTGGTCAGCGGACACAAAGAGATGTCAGAGAAAACTCTCCTAGCAGACTTTTTCCCTCCCTCAGTTAAGGGTGCAGCAGTGATTCTGCATAGAAGGTCGACTGAACAAGCTGAATGGCTGCAAAGGTGCCGAGAGTATGGCTTGCAACTCGAATTTGCACCACAGACGATCAAGGCAGACTATGAGGTGGTCATGGCGGCTGTCATGAAGAACCCAAAGGCAATCCAGTTTGCTGCTCCGGATTTGCGGAGCAACAAGGAAATCATGCTGGTAGCGATCAAGCAGGACATTGACACTGCAGACTTTTTGGACCCAGGTGTGTGGCAGAACCGCGATTTTGTCATTCAGGCTGTCCGTGTAGATTGGCAGCTGTTGCGAATGGCTTGTGAGGAATTCCTCAGAGATCCAGAGATTGTCTTAGCTGCCATTGAAGGCAACTGGGATGCTGTCAGTGCCGCTGCTCCAGAAGCTTGGGAGTACATGCCAGTGCCACGTGCTGCTGCAGTTACTGGTGGATGGACGGTGCACAACGTGGCTCCTCATTATCTTCAGGCAAGACTGAGAGCCGACAAAGAATTTGCACTGCATTGTGTGCGGTTGGACTGGCGAAACTTAGAGAAAATTGATGAACAACTGCTGGCTGACTTTGACATAGCTTTGGCTGCAGTTCGTCAAGACTGGCGTGCGCTGCGCTGGATACACAAAGATTTGCAAGCACATGAAGAAATTGTCACCGTAGCAGTTGAGCATAATTTCCTATGTATTACCAAATCGCTCGACGAGCTGCCGATTGAGCAACCTTTGGTGTTGAGAATTGTACAGCAGAACTGGGAGGCCTTTGCCCATTTGACCGAAGAATTGAGATCAGACAAAGAGATAGCACATGCGGCCATATCCCAGAACTGGCGGGCGTTGGAGTTTGCTGGCGAGGCGAGAAAGAACGACCCCGAGATCGTGGGCCAAGCTTGCAGACAAGATCCAAGAGCCGTAATGAAAGCACCACTGATGCTTGGCCACAAAGGTGTTATGTCAATAGTTGTGGCAGCTGACGGAATGCTTCTGGAGAAAGCGTTTGAAGAAGTTAAGGAGGATCCAAGTATTGTAAAGATAGCTGTGCGGCAGAATTGGCATGCTTTGCAGTTCGCCTCAGAGCCAGTGAGGGGAATGAAGGATGTAGTATTTCCCGCGCTGAAGAACGATCCTTCTCTGACCGTCATGGATTGGACGGCGCCATCCTTACGGCGTGATCCAGCAGCAATGCTTGAATTCCTGCAGCACGACAAAGCGATATTTCCATGGGTTGCTGATGAGTTGATGGTCCATGAACGCTTTATCTACAACGTGTCTCATGATTCCAAGCTTGGGCGGAAGATTATCATTCAGATGTGCAAGCGCAATTGGAAATGCTTTGAGTCTGTCCCAGACTTTTTGAAGGCGGATCCTGAGGTCATTCTCACCGCTGCTCAACAAGATTGGCATGCTATTGAGATTGCCGAAGACTTCTACGATTGCTGGATGCACCCCAAGATT
The DNA here is from genome assembly GCA_003297045.1 of Symbiodinium sp. clade C Y103. Lineage (NCBI taxonomy): Eukaryota > Dinophyceae > Suessiales > Symbiodiniaceae > Cladocopium > Cladocopium sp. clade C. The sequence goes on along the minus strand of BGPT01000555.1, from coordinate 199,469 downwards.
GTGCTGGCTGCAGTCTCGCAGGACTACACCAATATTCGCAATGTCAACTCCACAATGTGGCTCTTATCGCAGAATTAAGACTTATACAAACGAATATATATAAACGATGTTTGCAGTGCCTTTTTGTTTCCTCCCTTTACTTCTGTATGAGGAAGATTGTGTTTCTTTCAGTGACAGTGAGCTCACTAAATGACTTAGACATCCTCTACAATGCTCGCTGCAATGCCTCACAAGAATAAACAGAATAAACGTCAAGCCAGAGAAATCCATAGAAATCCTAATTTAGTGTTTCAGCACTATGTTCAGAGCTTTGAAACTTGGAATTCATGGATAGCTTGTTCAAAATGCGCGCAGTTTGACCAGACGGAACACTTCATAGTCTCGCTAACAGTGCCAACTCAGCAGGGCAATAATTTAATTGGACACTGAAGCAGTCAAATTCAGAACATGCAAAGTGAAGAAGATCTTGACGAGTGCCACGCGTGGCAAGCGCATTGTTTTTTGTGGTTGGGCTTCAGTTGTTTCAATCTTAGATTGCCATTTTTTGTTTTTTGCGTTCGAAACTTCAGATTGCAAAACATCAAAAGAACCCCAAAGTTACCCTATGCAGCGGTCCATGGCCTTCAAGAATCGGAATGGTAATATAGTTATAGGTCAAATGCTCTACGAAAAGGTGGCGCCCAAGTTTTTTTTAGGTTGACCAACGTCAAATTCTGAGTGCACAAATTCAATGCCAAATGCAAATGCCACAATAGCTGGGAAGATTTTGAGTCACGTTTGCTACTGGGGTTGTGAAACATATTTACAAATTCTACAGATAACATCAATTAACATCATATAACACTATCAGATAACCTTTGCATCATCCGTTTGGACATTTGCCCACCTTGACTCAGGTGGGACAACTTGGAAATCGTTGTAGCCGCAGTAAGTCAAAACTGGAGAATCTTAGAGGAAGCTCCCGACTTTTTGTTGAGGAGGCATGGAATGTCCGTGGGGTCCACCATGGACAGCAAGACTTCAATTTCACACTCATATACTATTTCAATATATGATCATTATACAATCTCTTACGGACTCATACGTTCATGGTCTCAATTATGCTGATTTTGCCCGCATTGGATGATACAATTGCATGAGATTGCATGGCAATTTCAGCTGTCTTGGCCCCTGGAATCTAGAAATCTTGGAAAACCAAGAGCTTTCACAAGAGTCCTCTCTTGAAGGGTACCACAGAGACTGACATCACTGCAACGCGAAATGGTGGTTTCTTGCTCTTTGTAAGCACTGGGTAGTTGTAGTCTTACTATACTGTACTCTGGCATTTTCTGTGGTGAAAGAACAAATCTTGCGAGGCTCTGGTCTGAAGAAGAGGTTGTGAGAGCAGCCGTGGAGCAGGTGCCTGATTGTGCCTGATAACGACCTCACAGCGACGTCACTACTGGTAGACATTTTGTTTGGTAAGGGGAATCATCCCTGGTGATCTTTTTTCAGGTTGGTGAATTACTGTGTTTTTTTAATTAATTAATAGATTCATTATGTATAAAACATTTTCATCGTATTTGTGTGTATTTGATCGAGATGCGTATTTGCATAATACGTGTGTGTGTGTGTATGTTTATTTTCACTGATTGATCTCTTTATTTGCAGCGCCAGGAACCTTCTGTCATAAAGAAAGCTGCAAAACCACTTTGGGGTGAGAGGAGTCTTGTGCTCAAGGCAGGGTCCAAGGTCAAGCAATGTCAAGCACTTGAAGTTCGGCGCGTTGCTTGTGGTTTGTCCATGTTCGAAATGAATATTGAATGGATGTTATTCAACACATAGATCAGTATACATGCACAGATGTGGGTATTTATATACATATATGATCATATATGATACATAGACAGAAGAGCACACACCTGGAAAATTGGAACCACAAGACTTCTTGTTATTATTATGGAAAAAATATGGAAAAAGGTCATAGGTTGGAGTCATGTTTTCCCCATAGCGACTAAGCCTTGCAGGCCGCCGTTTTTTGAAATCATGGCGTGAAAAAGCTCCCAATGATCAAAGTTCTAATGAGCACAGAAATTTGCCAAGACCATTGGCCCAAAATCAATTGATTGAAGCTTTCCGGGTATGTATTCAGGCACGCACATATACTTACTGGTGCTTAGCAGGGAATGAAGGAATGGATGGGAATGGGATGATTATTAATGGTTATTATAGGTCATTCCCTCATTCCCTACTAAGCACCANACTGGTGCTTAGCAGGGAATGAAGGAATGGATGGGAATGGGATGATTATTAATGGTTATTATAGGTCATTCCCTCATTCCCTACTAAGCACCAGTAAGTATATATATACATATATATATAATTATATATATATACATGTACATATACATATACATATACATATACACATACATACGTACATATACATACACATACATATACATACATATACATACATATACATACATATACATACATATACATACATATACATACATATACATACATATACATACATATACATACATATACATACATATACATACATACATACATACATCCATACATACATACATACATACTTACATACATACATACATACATACTTACATACATACATACATACATTGGTTCATAGCTCCACATACCCGGCCCCCGCATATGTTTGCATTCAGCTTGCGCCATCTCATTTGAGGCCTGTCAAGGAGATTGGACGATCATGGAGAAATGTCCAAAGGAACTGGAGCGCATGTATTGGAAAGACAAAGACTTTGTTGTTGCAGCACTTTCGCAGTCAATTGATGCTTTGAAGCTGGGACGCATTGGGACGCACTTCTTGGTGAAGCGACGTTAAGCGAGCTTCCTTTCCTTCCTTTCGATTTGGTCATTTGGTCAAGTGTTCTGAAAGAAACTCATCACTCATGACAGTCATGACCTACCCCTGCCCTGGGTGAAGGCCATTGATCTGTGATATTTTGCGCTGAGGAAAAAAGTTCCGGAGTCATACTGGGAGGACAAGGAGGTGATGCGTGTTGCAGTCAAGACGAATTACAAGGCCAGGATAGGCTGCACTATTTTCTCAGAACTGATAGCTAATGGCGCCGCACTATTGAACGTGCTTCAAGATTCACAGGGCATGTCCACAGCAAACTAACAGAGCACGTGATTGTATGCATTTTGCATAACGCTTTGGCTTCAGGTTGGCTATAACTTATTTGATCAGTGAAGAAATAGCCAGTCCAACACAATAATTACATTACATTCCAGACTGAAACCCATGGCAGCAAAAGGGATGTTGTAAGGCTAAGGCAACGTTGCAGCTGCAACCCCTCCCAACCTCCCGCCCACATACAGTAGTTGTAGTATGTTGTAGTTGATTTCTTTGTCGCATCCTCTGGTAAGCAAGCGCCGTTGGGAAAGCCTTGGGCTGTTTCCTTTTCGTTCAAATGTAGTGATGCCAAGTCATGAGAATCAGGGCTGGGAATGTTGAAGAGATGGTCGTATTCTGACAAATTGTTTGCCTAGATTGGCCTAGATGGTGTGTACATCTAAAATAGTGTGTATATATATATATATATGCGTGTAATATCGCGCCAATGGGAGTGCATATGCTGCTAGCGTACCATAGTGTTGCAATGCAATGCATCATAGCGAGGTACAGGTAAACCGATAGGTGTTATGATATGCTTCTATACATGCTCCTTCCTGCCCATGCAATGCAAAGATGCGTGTACGCATGAATACACACCACATGCGTGCACACAAACGGCAGACCAGCACAGTGCCAGACGGCACACGTGCATAGATTGGTACGCACATCCCGGAGACCATTTGGTTTCATAAATGCATGCACACGCACATGCCAATTCAATCGAAAGCAGCTGCTTAGTCTTTCTTTGCCAAGGTGATCTACAAGTGCTCCAACTGGGCCCAGAAAACATTGTGGGAGGATCGGGAGATTGTTCTAAATGCAGTGCAGCAGAATGGCCTTGTGCTGACAGAAGCAGACGAAGATTTCATCTACGACATGGAGGTATTGCAGGCAGCTGTGAAGCAGAACTGGACTTTGCCACTCGACGAGAATTTGCTGTGACTCCGATGCTTTGAATGTCTTTATTGTTTGTGAGGTTTTCTTTGTACCGGGCTGAGGGACAAGAGGCGTGAATCCTTCAGAACAATCTGTGCCATTCAAATGCGCAACAGCGCCTATCAGCCGGCATCATTTGTTCTTTTGTTGTAGATTCCAACATGTTCCAAATCTGCAAAAGGTCACTCAGGTGTTTTCAAAGGCTTACTTGGGCAGGAAGAATGCAAGATCATTTTGGCAAACGCATCCAATCGCACCCAGGTCTGAATTGATTTTGCAAATGCCATGTTGGCCTTTGTTTCAATTTGTTTCATGTAGTCACCTTCGAAGCATCATGCCTGAGTGATCTGAATGTCAATTCTTTCGGGGTAGAGATTTTTCGGCGGATTCTTGCAGCTTTGGACTCAGCTGGTTGATTTCTCCATTTTGCATGTGAAGGTTGGATAACCTTTCCAAAGTTCACAAGCAAGTGGCCTGGAACGATGAGACATGCGCCCGATCTGCTATCATTGATGGTTCCACCGCAGTCGCAGCAGACCCCAGCAATTTTGCTAAAGTTGGTCCCAAGTTGAAATCGAACCAAGACTTTGTCATAGAAGTGGTGAGTCTCGCGGGGAAATGTTTGGAATTTGCTCCAGAAAGTCTGAAAGACAATGAAGATGTGGTGCGGGCCGCCATCCAGTCAAAGGCTTCAAAGGGACTTGCCATCCAATTTGCATCCGAGCGGCTGCGCGCAGATTTTCAGATGGCACAGCTGGCTGTTCAGCAAGACCCTGGGGCCATACAGTTTGTTGATGAGAGCCTTCGACAGGGTCATTTGCTGGTAGATCCATCTTCGAGCACTTGATCAGTACCAGCATGCCTGCTTGGCCTTTTCATTTTCTATCCGATATATCCCTAAATTTCCGCTGTTCGCATCTTCTCTTTGGATGCTTCATTTCTTTTTACAATTGTGAGTCAGTGCTGTGCATTGCCACAGCTCTCAGTGAATTCGCTGCACTCCCTGCATTTGCTCGTCAAAGATGAAGCCGGTGCAGAAAATGCAAATGCCCAGAGCACCGCGTAAAGCAAATGGCAAACAGCGCTGGTTGATTTGAAATGAGAGTGTGAGGGTGTGAGGTACTTTTATAATTAATTAGATTAGATGTAACCTACATCATGATACTTGTACAAGTTGTTGGACCCTAAAATGCCCTAGGTGCACAGTAGGTTCAGTTTGCGTGCAAAGTTGGACGGCTCTGAGGGCAAGAGCAGTTGCGAGTGTTGACATCAAAGGTACTGGCACCATTTGGCACCTTTGTATTCCATGCCTTTTCGATGCAGCACTGCCAACCTTCCCATTGTTGAAGTTGCCATGACTGCTAGGAGAAGGGAAAAGGCCGTGGCAAAGGCTACAAGAATCGCGAAGAACAGCAATGTCAGGGCTTCAAGGGATTTTAAGGGCATGGAGCGGTGCAAGTTAGCAGTGAAAGGGGATGCGTGACCCAGCTAGGAATAGCTAGTGCAATGGTCCCAAAGGGCCGTCCTTCAGGTCTAAGCTTTTGCGCTGCTGAATGGCCACCATTTTTATCAATTTTCAATCTGGCCTGGCCGTACCGCAAGATCTGCAAGGAAAGAAAGCACCGGGAAATATGTATATAATATCTGTATATATATATAGACTCCGTTTTTCACTTTTCATGACATTCCTTTCTTATCTTTCTTTCCAGCTCATCTTGCATTGAAAGCTACTGGACCAAATTGCGATCCAATTCAATTAGAATCTATAACTATATTATCGTATGATACCGATTATTGGTGTGTATGTATATATATATGCATGCATACACTAATTTATACTGCATGAATCTATGTGTCATATGACATGACTACAGATGCAGATGTTTTTTTTTTTCCGGAGCAACCTTGCTGCCTTTATCAAATGCTGAGGTATTCCTGATGTGTTGACTCTCCTCCTTTTTTTTGCAATTTTTCTTCCTTAGCTTCAGAAAATAATGCAGGTGGCTGAGGCGTCTTGGCCACTTGTGGCCACATTGTTTTTGCAGGTTTCAACTGCAAGCAATACGGCCATCGTTCTCGTGACTGTCCAGAGCCACCAGATGAGGCAAGGATTCTTTATTAGATTCCTTTCTTGGAGGAGATAGGCAGCTTCGGCAGGTGAAGATGTATCAAGGAAGGCATAGGAAGGCTCGAGGTAAGGATCACGCTTGTTAGATTTGCTAGCGTCAATGCTTCGAGGATTCGAGGATGGGATTTGACCAATGGATCTCAAAAGTGTTCACTTGTTGAGCCACTCGTTGATTCACAAAAGTTGATTCACAGGTTCCATCTTGTTAGTTGCCTCGTTAGTTGCCTCGTTAGTTGCCTCGTTAGTTGCCTCGTTCTACTAACACCCAGTCCAGGAGCTCGTTCGTGAGCGCTTAGCTGCCAGGGCGGAGAAGGCCAGATGCTGGACACGTTCCGAATGCAACGTTCAAAACTTGTGCACTGGTAAAATATCGTTATATAATATAATTTTATATCTATATCATATAGTACTTTTTACATCTTGCTACATGATGTACTCACACGATGTACTCAAAGCAAGAAAACATGCCAAAATACATGCCATTCTGATGCATATATGGGTAATTACATATATAATATACATATATGTATATATATATACATGCATGCCAATAATTTTATTCAGTTTGATGGCGTCTTAGGTTATAATGGTACGCATTAAATTGGTGATTGAAAATCAAAATCAGATGACTTTTGGGTACATATTTGCGTATCATGTCGGCAGCATGCGTCTATTATGCGTGAAGTGGTGTTTGCCCGGTCTGAGATTGACATTTCGAAGTGCAAGCGTGATTCAAGGAGAGAGAAGCACGCGGCGAATAGAGGCCCTGGAGCTTGAGGGGGAGCCACGAATGTTGGAGACACGGTCTCACACGGTGTCAGTTGGTGTGGTCAATTCATGTTTTTTTTTTGTCAATTCTTGGTCATATGACCTTTCTCTTCCTTTCCCTCTCTCTCTCTCTCTGTGGGTGCTGTATCATTTGTATCCTGCTTGAGCCTTGCGACAACTTCTCCATTCTGATAGAAACGTGCTGCCCGTGAAGGTGAGATCAGAGTTGCCATCTCCAACTTGTGGACGTGGCGACTACCAAAAGTGAGAAGCAGGGGGTTGGTCAATGACCAGTCAAGCATTTCAGGAGACTGTTCATTGTCAGGATTTTTGAGGATGCCGGCGCTCGGGTGCCCTATGGTGCCCTCAACAATTTAACAAGTTCACTTTTATTGACCATTTATGACATTTATGACATTCTATGACTCCTGAATCATCCATGGAACACGTCGACGGCCTCTTGTTAGTGCAAGTTTCGCTTGCAGAGCTCCTGCTTTGGCACTTATCATGGAAAGGAAGGATCAAAGCCAACCGATATGTCCCAGAGAAATTCCTCCGGCAAGTCCATAGGTTCGAGAACGGTTGAGACATGTTGAGACAGTTTTCAAATCAAGGCTTTGCGTCAAAGAAAATATGTCGGTGGGCATTGCTCCTATTTGTTGACGAAAGCCTTGCGGTAGTTGACAACCAGGGCACTCTAAGACCCTCAGGGCTAGTGCCAAGTGACAAGCAACCCATGGAGTGGAAAATGCTTGTGATGCTGGTGCTTTATGAAGTGACGAGATAGATCAAAACAGCATATTCTACCGTTCTCAATGACCTCATTGATATTTGATCCGAGATGACGAAGGATTGGGGGTTTCGTTTGTGCATTCACAACTTCACTGGAAGAACAACCTAGAATGAGTCGTAACCCGGCATTCCAATGCATTCCAAAATTCATGAATATTTCAGATGCGCCTTTGGATTGCAGGCTGTTCATTGTATTGGTTCTTGCGAAGCAGCTGAAGTGAGGAATTCTCCATATCCTTCATAGATCTTCATAGCACAAGCGTGGCCGCCAGGTGCCTACACCTCTCAATGGCATCAGATACGCTGCTTCGCAGGAGCAAACCAAAAAAGTGAAGTGGGTGCGGGGCACATTGAATTTGCAGTCCCCAAAAGTCTTGCATTTGTTTGTACTGGGCATGTGAGGGTCATGTCCAGTGACTAGTGTGGTGATGGCATGTCATGGCTCTAGCTCATAAAGGTGCGTAGAATATGAATGTGTACTGTATACCGATGCGGTATACGGTATACAACCGTTATCATACGCAGGGGAAGCCAACTTTCTCTGGGGCGACAACTCCACAAGCTAGAACACCACAGGCACCACTTAGCGGCGACTTGGATGAAAGTTCAGCTGAAGGAAAGAGGCCATGACGCATCATGATGCCCATTGTCAGGCATTGTCACAGACATTTCTTGCACTCAGGGCATTCTGGTTGGGACCTTGATACTCCAAAACGCTGCTATTCACGGAGTCCCTCACAGGTGCGGGCAAAGCTCGAAGAAAGAGTCTGGCTGTCGAGGGGTACTTGCTATTGTCACTTCGCATCCCTTTTCCTTGATCTTCCTTGGCCATCAACGTATCAACCGTTTTGGCCCAAAACCCAGCCGTTGTTGCTAGCATTCGTTCCACATCAACCTGCTTTCAGGGCACATACAAGGTGTGGCTTTCGTGTTGGAAGGGAAGAGCTGTGGTGGACCAAATGCAGTGTGCATAGCCCTTGTGATTTTAGCAAAAAAGAGTTTTGCAACATGTTGTGATTTCGGGGGAGCCCGTCAAAAAGACATAAAAAGACTGAACTTTTTGGACTGCTTGATACTGCTTGCAGTTTTTGAGGTGTGCCTAAGAAGGACGCATGGACAGCTCTGATTTGGACGGCGAGCCTGCCTTGAAGCGTGCGAGGCTCTGGGAGTCACAGACAGAGCCCGCAGAGCCTGTCATTGTCAGATGATCTCCCATTTTGTCCCATTCCTTTGTCGCCTTTGTCCCTCCAATATTTTTCCATATTATCCATATCCCAGGAGATTTCAGGAACTAAAAGACAGAATGATCAGCTCCAGGAACAGATTGCAGACTAAAGGTTCTGGATGTGACTCGGCTGGGTCAACCATGCCCTTGCCTGCCACAAAGTCAAGGCCCGAAACCTGTTTTGGTGCAGGCATGATGCCAGCACAGAGCAATCTTCTTCGGGTACCCCTTTTCCAGTCGCTCAGTTGCGACCAGCTGCTGCGTGTCAGTGCTAGGATGTGGCAAGATCAAATTCAGTGGCTTGAGCTTGAATGTAGCTTCCGTGCTGTTAGGACACGTTGGACTGCCTGCTTGTGTTCCAGTCAGCAACCCAAGAATTTTCCTGCATCTCAGGATGTAACTGGACTTTGGGCCGCCTCTTGGCCAGAAGTAACAGTATATTATACGCATATTATATCACAGTATCTATTACAGAACCTCCTTGGGTATCCTTGGGTTATGTCAGTGTCAGTGGACCTCAATGACGTTTTTTGATGGGTCAAGCCATACGTTCACGTCACATGCTTTGGCTGTTCCCAGCTGTGCCTAGAGGTCAGCGTTCCTGATGACAGATGCTACTTGTTTCGATGGCGCCAAGCAGCTGATGCAAGGCGGTGATGAGTTTGATGAATTGCAACTAGTTGTAACAGTCTATGATGCAATGATACAGTAGTATTATACTACACCCACACACACATATATATATATATATATTATATATTATATACACATTTCATGTATTTGATGTTATTGGCATCGCCACTGTCACAGCCATTCTGTTGGTGTCAACTTGATGTTTTCTCACACGTTGTGATGGCGGAAGATGTGCCGTGTAGTTCTTCGAATGATATCATCATGTATCATAAGATATTTTGCGGTCCCCCAACCAAGTTTATCAACATGTCAGCTATTGATTGCTCACCTGATCTGTCGCAGGAGATTTGAAGGAATCCAGCTAGGCGTCGGTGAAATAAGAAACGGCTATGTCACTCGATCTGGGGTAGTGAAATGGTGCTCTGATGGCAAGAAATGGCAGGGCCAGTTGGATCCCACAGGCCTGCTGTCTTGAGCTTTTGCAAGCTGAGCAGCTTGTTTGTTTTGGCACGTTTGTGCTCCACATAAACATTATCCTATTGACCTATTGAAATCGTTTGAATCCTGCCTTTGCAGGATGGTGCATAAGAGATGGGTGTTGCTTGAGCATCGCCAGTGGAGACTGTTTGAGGAACTTTGCCGCCATGCGGCAGAGGGAGACAGATCCAATGGCGCCACTGGATCTTTGTACCGACAGGCCTGCACATTGCTAGATTTCGCCCTGGAAGAAGCCCCCTGAATGTTCTGCAGCGACAGAATGCCTTTTAACCTGTGCTTATAGGCTTATAGTTGCTAGCTGAAGATTCGGGAAGGCCAAATGCGTATAGTTGACGGCAATTATTTATAGTGCAAAGCTTTGAATGCAACAAAGACAAGCAGATGACCGATGCAAACAAAGGAGGCCACAGCATTTATGATTTGCAATTGGCAAGGCAGGCTTGAGCAAAAACACCCACCTACTAATAGACATTCTACATCATTCTACCATATTCCATCCCTTTTGAACCAACATGAAGGCAACTGCGTGTTCACCAGACTGACCAACAGTATGACTGACCAATGCTACTGTGGATCTTACTGTGGACGATCCCTTGCCAGTGCTGCCAGCAAATTAGAAAGCCTTCCAAATCCAAAGTAATTGCAGGGGCGCTGGGCAAAGCGGGCTGTTGATTTCCGAAATGAACGGTTTGATACCACCATATTGCACCAAATACCAACACTGCACCTGTTTGGTTTCAGATTGCGGTCATTGCTGAATTGTGGTATATATAGAATCGCGATGAGAGGCTGAGTCAGGGTCACTTTCATTCGAGTCTTTTGGTTCGTTAGTTGGTGTTGGGTGCCCTGCTGGCATACTGTGATATATAATGATTCGTGCCGTGCATAATCATTCCACTTGGGCGAGGTCGAGGAAAGAGTTCCAAGACTGGGCGGATGGCCTTTTCTTTTCCTTGGATCGAGAGGGCAAGGAGCAGTTGCTAGATGCAGATGGTCAACAGGCGTGCATCATCGTGCAGCGCACCTGAAATCGTTTTCATCAATTAAATTCAAAATGACACCAGTACTTGGATGCATTAGGAAGCAGTGTTTTGCAAGGTCATGATGGAATGGGAGAAGCCGTATGTAGAGAAATGCGCGGAAGAACTGAAGGTGACACCTGTACCTCAGCTCTTTTTGAGAGTTTCAGCACAGTAGAGGCCAGCCACAATTCTGTATAGATATACAGGAGTTGTTGCACCCATCTCTTCCCAAGGACTGCGATGTTCTGGAGATTGGTTTTGGCTGTGGGTACAGTGCGAGCCGTATTCAAGACTTCAAGCCACGATCTCACACAATCATTGAATGCTGCTCGACAAGGGATATCAAAATCTCATTGACAGTTCCTTCGTGATGCAGTGGTCATGTGCCGTTGATAAACGTGACGAGCAATTGCAGAAGACGACGAACATGGATGAACCTGAACGAGCATAAGTGAATGATCGAACATCCTCAATATATTTTACTGATGGGACTTTGCCAGAGCAACCTGGTGTTGAGTTATCTTGAGATGTCTGGAGTTTGTTCAGTTTGTTTATTTTGTTTTATTTGTTATTTTGTCACCAAGAAGAATTGGGTTCAACGTTGCAGATGTTGCAGGCTCGGAGGTTGTATTGGAGAGACTGCAGCAGTGGGCTGCAACCAGGCCTAATGTTCCTGGGCTTCAACCGTGAGTAATTATATAGATTTATATAGTTTGAACTTGTTTGAAACAGACCACTCGTTTCATCTCGTTGCTTGTGCAAGTATTTGGCAGCTGGAGCAGAGTTGGATTTGAAGCTAAGAATATCTAAGAATCATCGATGCCTTCGTGGCTTAAGACGGATGAGTGAGACCAAAACGGTGTGGTCCGACAATGCACAGGGACCTCGCTGCAAGGTCTCCTCTTGCGAGGGACACACAAGGATGTGTCCAGGCCACCCCGATGGTTTTGGCATCTCAACTGTGCGACAGCCAACCTGATGAAAGGTTGCCACCGTGGATCCGAGAGGTTCGACAACCCGGCTGCAGAGCCGCACCTCCAGTGGCATCTGCAGTGGTGCGAAGGACTGCAGTGGCACCAGCCAGGACCATCTAGTTGGATGCGGATAGGAACCGAAGCGATTCTCAACAACTCCTGCAAGAGGCTCATGCAGCACGCCAGGAACTAGAACCAGTCTGGCATTGGTGCCTGCGCCACGTCAACCTAGCAATGTCAGCTGCAATGTGACAGCCAACCGTGAGAGGTGATGAAGGGCGGACTGATGCCGATGGTTCCTGCATCATCAGACCTGCGCAAATGTTTCATGTAACTTGCAGTCCTAGACGAAGGCGCTTGCACAGCAACAGCTTGAAGTGGCAAATCTGCAACATCCACTCGAGATGCAGCAGAAAGACATGGAGATGGAACGCCAAGCAATGGAGATGGAACGCAAAGCAAGGGAGATGGAACGCAGGGAGGCGGCTCTCCAGCGCCGCGAACATGAGGTGCAGCTGAGACTAGCACAGCTGCAAGCAGAACAAAGGGAGTTGCTGCAAGCAGTCGCGGTAGAGGCTAAGACGGTACCAGCGGCAACGCCAGCTGCCGTGGAAGCAGCGGCTCCCAGCATCCTGGCACCACATGGTGGCGCGCTATGGGATCAATGCAGAGACACCAGTTTTGGACACGCAAGTGGTCACTTGTCATTGAGAAAACACATGGTTTCACTACATCACTTCAGAACTCATGCGCTCAGAGCGTGGAAGGGTCGCCTGAAAGTGGTCTCACTGTTTGTTTTGAGAAAACACATGGTTTCAGCGCTACACTTCAGCACTCATGTGGCAGGGTGAGTCAGTTGGCGATGGAGACACGCTGTGGTGGCTGAGCACCATGTACATGCTCCTGTACAACAGCGAAGGATGCGCCCCTGCATCGCATCCCTACGCGGCCATCAGAGAAGGCCGGGTGCTCAGCAGCTATTTGGAAAGCATGGAGACGGCTGAGTCCCAGGCAGCCATGACGAAGGTGCAGAAGGCATGGAAGAAAGGCATCAAGAAGTTCGTGGATGCAAAGGGGAGGCAAGGCTCCCAATCTCGATGGCCCTTCAAGCAGATGCCACCGCCAACACGCCGGATGATGCCGTGGTTCCGGACGGCACAACTCCAGTGTCGAGCATGGAACAGAGCCTCATGAACGCGGCCGCCTTCTGCCATGAGCTTCCTCGCCTCAACTTCCTGGTGAAGAAGGCGCTGGAGGATCCGGGAGATTTTGGTGGGAGGAAATAGACATTCTAATAATTAGTTTGATGGGACATGATCGAAAAAATAAACGATTAACTAAAATTGGATTCTTATAAGAAATTCATCTGTAAATGGGGATACGCCCACGGGTAAACCAACAGTTCGCGATGGAAAACCAACAGTTGAAGGTGCCATGTTTTTCCATGTTTCCAATATTTGAAACCAAGGCTGTGTTTTGAATGGATACCCGACCCCGTTATTCAATGACCGCCATAGCCATATTCATGAACCTTGGGAGATGGTGCAGTCGAAGTGCCTCAGCTGGGGGCGGCAAAGAATCAGCTCTATGTTGTGCATCTCTTCACGTTACAACTTGGGCCGGTGCGCCTCGTCAAGCTGGGACGCAGCAGTCTGCCATCTCTTCTGTCTTTTCGATCCACCAGGATCCGGCAGTACGCCACCGAGTTCCCAGCAGGAACGAAGATGCTTCAGGTGGACATGATCGTCCTCCTGAGCAACCAGAGACACCAGGTTCTCTTTGAGGAAACCATCCATCGATGTCCATCGACAGCTGCGGAAGACGGTGAAGAATACCAGCTTTGCCACCCAAAGAGACCTAGAGTTTCGAGCATTTGGACAAGTGTCGACAGACACTGCTGGACTACTCACGTTTGAACCAGGGAGAATTCAAACGTGTCAGGTCAAGGTTTTTGACCGCTGAAGGACGTGGGCCTGATGTAAATTAGCCAAGGCAATGCAGGCACATAGCGCGCAAGGTGGCTACTTGTTTTGCATAGCCAGTTGAGCTTGGCCCGAGATTTCAAGAGATTTCTCCTTGGCCCGCAGACATGTGGCTTGCACGAAGTGACGCCAACCGGAAACAAAAAAAAACAACGGGCCAGAAGGGCCCAGACGGGTTCTTTAAAGACTGATATTGCACGTGTACGTGTAGTCTAGTAGTGGGGTGGAAGTGTGTTGTACTGTGTTGTGTCGTATCGTATTGCGCGCCTTAGGGGGTTAAGATTTGTGCGATTTAAAAATCTTTCCGTTGGGAAATATAGATGGTTATATAAACAAATTCTGTCACATCCTGTGACACTTTTGCATTGTCAGACTATGTGACTCATTGTGAGGTGCAAATCATTTCTGGCACCTGGCAGCAGCGCTTGCCGGAATTGGGCGTGTTGGGCCCTGAGAATCTTTGGCCTCCTGGCTGTGGTGCCTGGGGCCTCGTGCAATGGTTGGTTTGAGCCTGTGTTGAGCCTTTGTGAAAGTTTGTTGCCAGGTTTGACTGCATCTTCTTTGACGATTATGGCCAACCTGGCATTTCAGACAGGGATGCTGGGCTCAGCAAAACCAACACATTCCTGAAATTGAGCAAGATCATACTCATACAACTGAATATAACTGAGGGCAGATGAGACCTGCAGAGGTTGAGGGGGAAATGCATACCATGAAATTGTGGGGTTTTTGCGTGATCTCAATTCAGGAAATTTTCAGGCAATCATAATTGTTTGAATATTCTGGAAAACTTGCTGATTTAATAATATTGAGATCATTTCAAAGCGTCGAACGTTGTGGAAAAGAGTTGCAAGACTCAGAAATTTCACGAATTTTCAGGAAAAAGATGCCTCGTGCCACACAATGAAACAAATTCAAAACTTGTGCGGTATAATCTTGCCAGGAGTCTGCAAGTGCTAAGCCAAGAGTAGCGGAAATTCTTGCACCAATAGTTCGCGTCTTATTTTCATGTTCGAAGAATCTACAATATATACAGTAGCACGTTTTTCCTGATGTTTTCACGACTCTGGGGGGGGGCTCAGACAACATCATCCCGACTTTGTCACCATTCAAAAACATGCCTTTGATTACCAGTAGTACCGCGCAAGGCGGTGGCGGAAGTTTCAAAGATAGGAAACCTATAGGAGAAGTTGGTTGTTGTGAATCAGGGACGGCAGAGCGAACCCACTGATGGACCGACAAGTGGTTGGAGGCAGCGCAGTGTAGCTGTAATGTTGTTGTAGTTGTGGTTGTAGTGGTTATTTGCAGTTGTAGCTGTAGTCGTGGTAGTTGTAGATGTAGTTGTGGTTGTAGATGTCGTGGTCGATGTAGTTGTAGATGTAGTTGTGGTTGTAGTTGTAGATCTAGTTGTGGTTGTAGATGTAGTTGTAGATGTAGTTGTGGTTGTAGTTGTAGGTGTAGTTGTGGTTGTAGTTGCAGTTGTAGTTGTGGGTGTAGTTGTGGTTGTTGTAGTTGTTGTAATGTAGTTGTCATGCAGTTGAAGTTGCGGTTGTTGTTGTAGGTGTTGTTGTTGTAGCTGTAGTTGCTGTAGTTGTAGTTGTAGTGGTAGTGGTAGAGGAAGTTGTAGTTGCAGTTGTAGTTGTCATGTAGTTGTTGTTGTTATAGCGAGAGTGGGAGTGGGAGCAGGAGTGGTAGCTGTTGTGGTAGTGGCAGTTGTAGTTGTAGTGGTCATTGTAAATGTATTGGTAGTTGTAGTTGTGGTGATAGTGTACTTGTAGTGGTAGTGTTAGTGGTAGTTGTAGTGTGCTTGTAGTTGTGGTTGGTGGTAGTTGTTGTTGAAGTTGAAGTGTTGTAGTTGTAGTGTTGCAGTGTTGTAGTTGTTGTAGTTGCTGTATGTTTTGGTTGTAGTGGTAGTGGTAGTGGTAGTTGTAGTTGTAGTTGTTTCGTTGTAGTTGTACCTGTAGTTCTAATGTCGTTGTAATTGTAGTAGTTGTGGTGGTAGTTGTAGTTGTAGTTGTGGTTGTAGTGGTAGTGTAGTTGTAGTTGTTGTTGTAGTAGTTGTAGTGGTAGTGGTGATGTAGTTGTAGTTGTTGTTGTGGTAGTTGTAGTGGTAATGCAGTTGTGGTTGTGCTTGTACTTGTGCTTGTACAAAAATTGACCCGAAACCTGCAGTTTTTCACTCTTTTGACTTGGAAATGTGCTTCATACCACGACGGCGTGCACTTTTTCGACATCGAATCGTGATCGAGTCGTCAAAAAGTGGCCCGAACCCCGGGTTTTTAACACTTTTGACTTCCAAATGTGCTTCGCGCCACAACGGCGTGCAATTTTTACCAATTTTTCGACATCTCAACTTCCAAAAGTGCTCCGAGGATGATGTGTTTTGCCACTTTTGACTTCCAAATGTGCTTCGCGCCACAACGGCGTGCAATTTTTACTAATTTTTCCACATCTCAACTTCCAAAAGTGCTCCAAGGATGATGTGTTTTGCCACTTTTGACTTCCAAATGTGCTTCGTGCCACAACGGCGTGCAATTTTTACTAGTTTTTCGACATCTCA
The DNA here is from genome assembly GCA_003297045.1 of Symbiodinium sp. clade C Y103. Taxonomy (NCBI): domain Eukaryota; class Dinophyceae; order Suessiales; family Symbiodiniaceae; genus Cladocopium; species Cladocopium sp. clade C. The sequence continues at coordinate 182,800 of BGPT01000555.1, read as the reverse complement.
ACTTCCAAAATTTGTCCGAACCCGTCAGTTTTTAACACTTTTTACTTCCAACCGTGCTTCGCGCCACAACGGCGTTGACTTTTTTGACAGCGCAACTTCCAAAAGGGGTCCGAGCATGAGGTGTTTTGTACCTTTTTACTTCCAAACGTGCTTCGCGCCACAATTGCGTGCAATTTTTTATCCCTCATCTGGGCTCCGCACCCGCCGCTTTAGCGAGCCTACTTTTCGATCCTCCGGAGCCACCAAAAATGGGAAAAAACACAATGTTTAGCGACTTTCCTACCTTTTCGCGCACCTGCATCTTCTCTCTTCTGACTTTCTCCTGTCTGATCTTCCCTTTTCTGACTTTCTCCTTTCTGAGCTTCTCTCTTCCGTGGCTCTTTCCATCTTGGCGTTTCCATTTGTCCATATTGTCGGAAGTTTGACTTCTAAATATCCTTCGATGATTATTAGTATCATAAATGGGGTTCACCTCTCATAGGGTTTCACAAACAAGTTTAATTTAAATCGCACATGCCAGTAACAGATGCGCTCTCAGCATTCCAGTATTTTATTGCCCGCCCACCAATGCTCCAACATGTCTTCACCACTCTCGCACTTGTCCCGAAAGCTAGCGGTAGCTAGCTGGAATTTATTCTTGCTTCAGCAAGGGGAGGGGCAGGCCTGAGTCCGACACAGTGATTTTTCACACGAATCCCCCCCACCAGGGTCCGCGGCCATATTGGAGCAGTGTCGGAAGCAAATAGTCACGGTTTCGAATCCCGCCTGGGGCGGTCCGAAGTCCTGCTGGATATCACTTTCAGAAGCATACCCTGCAAGTCCGAAGGTCAAGTTTTACGATGTTTTTTGCAAAGACCAAGCATTACGAGGTCCTCTGGTTTACTTGGTTTTGAGTTCAACCCTTTTTCCCATCAATGCTGAATTTGACTTGAACCCCATTTGAAACTGTTGATGCATGATTGAGAAGCATTCAATCACCTCCAGCTATGTAGATCGAAGTGCTGACCTCCGTATGGGGATTGACACTTTGCAGTGGTTGCTTTGACAATACCAGATCTGAAGCCCTTCGTGCCGCCCATGCCTCGAAAAAAATTGTGACTGCGCACATGTAGCAGCATCCCATTCTTCTCCCCATCATGTTCCGACGCCCTCATATGAACGTTAGCTTTCGTTTACCTCCCCTGGGCCTCAAGTTTTCCCGCACTGGAGACTGAATTCTTCCCAATTTTAGCCTGAGATCCATTGGACTGAAAGGCAAGATCAGCCCGAAATAAACTTAAGGCTGAAATTACAGTCTGAGACCCTTCCACGAGGTCTTTCCCACTTAGTCCAACATTGTGTAGACATTGTGGACAGTTGGAGTAGTGCATTGTTGGTTGCATGTGTTTTTTGCTGCTTTGCCATTGCTCAGGAGATGCTGCTAAACTGCCCAAATGAGCGGTACAAGCAGATTTATGCTCAGTCACCAACTCATTTCCACGCGCGACTTGCCTTGATATTGGTTCTGCTGCGAAGCGTCATATTTTCCCAATTATCTCAGGTTTTTCGAACTTTGTCCCTTAGCATCAGCAGATTGTGTTGGGCATGAATTTCTCATTGCCGCATAAATGCAACATGTTTCACATGCAGGTTCTTGGAAATTGCCCTGCAATATCATTGCCGCCCCTTTGCTTGCATCGAAGATACCAAGGATTCTTAAGTGTTTACATTAAGCTTTTCCTATGCCTGCTTCATATTTTCTGTGGATTAGACTGGTGGACTGAGAGATCTGAGAGTTCTACAATGGCAAGGCGTCACATCTTGTCACATCCAGTTTCTTTGCTCAAAGCTGGGCATTGCTTTCCAACTGATTGCATCTGATTGCTACATATTGCTACCAAGGCCAAGGCACTCGAATTTCTGGCTACCTTGTGCCTCAGCAAATCAGACGGAGTCCAGAATGAGGGTAGTGTATGGTAGTGTGATGTAGTGTGATGTAGTGTGTCGGTCGCTGTGTCGATTGCTGGATGTTTGTGTTTGTGCACGTGCATGCGCCTGCATTTTTGCCAATGCATGTGCGAAAGAGCGGCTTTGCCCTCGAGGTGAGCCCCATTGTGGTCGACAGGGATGATGTTGCAATCACGTATGGATCTATCAATGTTCATCCTCCAGCCCACTGCAACTACTACTTTCGTGGCCATCTCAGTTTGGGATAGTTGGCGATGCCACCAATCTCTCACAATATGGCAGAACAAATTGTCAGACTATGGCGCAAAGTGCCCTGGAACCAGTGGCTGCTTGAATCAGCACTCATACCAACTCATGCCATGTGCATGCCTCTGCCATTTGGAGCAAGGTGATGAGGCGGTGGTTCCTATTTTCGCTAAGCGTCTCGTGCAGCATGGTTTGGCATGGTTTGGTGTCGTGTTGGAAATCGCTTAATCACAAACAGCACCAACATTTGTTGACAGTGAATACAGTGATTTCATGTGATGACTGATGAATTGAATTGAATTCTATCGAATTGGTCCATGTGCAAGCTGTGCAAGTCTTCCTCGTCTTGTCACACTGGAAATTACTGACAATTGCAAGGAGAGGAGCACTGAGGACTGAGATCTCACAGGTCAGTGAGGCTAGCACTCGCAGCCCCAGTCCAGAAGATTGCGCGGAGCAGTGAGGCCAGGTCCCGCGACTTGAGGGATGAGCAGCACAAGTTCACAAGTATAGCATAGTCCATTTATACACTCTACACACACCACGTTTCAATACATTTCAAAAAAAAAACAATACATTTCATATATGTCAATTTTTTACCACATTCATAATTATGTGTGTGTGTGCGTGCGCAGACTACATGAAGGATCTGAAAAGGCTCTGCAGTGTGATGTTGTCCATGGTTGTCCCTAGCTTGTCCTCTCTGCAAGGCTTGCTCCCAACGTTCAAAGGAGGTATTCTGCCCTTGACAGAGCTTGCCTCCGTGCAATATCTTTTGCAATGGTCGAGACAGAGACAGGAATTGGCAGGTCCGATGAGGCCATATCAGGCCATGAAAGATTTACAGGCCTTTGGCGATGACAATTCAAGTGGGAGATGGCTTAACCAGGCTTCCAAAGGCCGTTTGGTTAGAGCCTTCAGCATCCAGGTGTTTGTTAGGGTTACACAAGTACGGATTCCTGGAAAACTTGCTTTGCAGTTTTTTTCGCTCCCACTTTCAGAATCTTTCCGCCAGATTGTTTGCAAGCTGGTCAAGCATGTGCAAGGAGAACATCCCATGAGCCCATGGGCCTGAAAACTTTGTAAAACTCTTGGTTTATTGCACAGCTGCTGTATCATTGTGTAACTTACATGCCAATGCATTGTTATTTGATCTTGTTTGTTTATTTTTGAAGTGGGCCCAATCTGGAAGAATGATGAACTTTGCAGGGTGTCAACAAGTTCATCCTTGGCTTGCCAGCAGCCAAATCAGTAGCCAGGCAGATTTCTGAAAGCACAATGATGTGAATTTGGACTTGCATTGCATTTGAAGGGCAGCTGCATGGTTGCCTCAAGTTTTTAATTCGACCCAGTGGTGGTGCACTTCGAGATCAAACTCGTACTGGCCCTCGGCCAATGTTGCATTGAACCTGGGTCCAACCTCCTTGTTTCTGTGGAGGGGATGTGCAAAGAAAATGGGAGAGAAACCGTGATGAAGCAGTGGCAAACAAGGAGACAAACAAGGAGACAATGGAAATCTAGAATGATTGTAGAATGTAGATGAATGTAGAACAAGTGTGCCGGTGATATAACATGAACCCGAACCAGCCCATCGCATCACTTAGACAAATTTAGGCAAGACATGGCAAGACTGGGCACTTTCTTGGGCTTCTCTGAACATTATTTAATAGATATGGACAATGGACTATGATTGGACTATGTAGAATATACCAACAGCAACTTTGTCCTTGGAAAATCTTGCAAACTGAGGCCCAAGACCACCCCCAACTGTCGACATGGATTGGAATCTTAGGTGAAAATAGCATCTTATGTATTCTTATGTGCTGTACATACCGGTACATACCGGTACATACCATACAATGGCTTGCCTGTTTGAGTCAACCATTTGGACACATTTTGTCTCTGCAATTTGTCGTGCTTCAGGTCGACATTTGGGTGGTTTCAAATGTACAGTCCGATGCCGATTGCGAAGCAGATACTCTCAACCATATTTGCGATTAGTTTTGGGCCTTCACGGCGCTTTCATCACTTTCAAAAAATCATCAAAAAATCCAAGCGTTCGCCAAAAGGGCTGCACCTCGACAGAGGGCTGCCTGAGATCAGATGAAGCATTGAGACGTGCACAAAAGCGGCGTTGTCAAAGGTCATCACGTCAAGCTTGGGATGTGTAGGCCAAGATGCGATAATATGCTGTCTATACGTATACTGTATATAATTATATATATACATTACACACTGCATAGATTTATCATAGATGCAATATGACGCAGAGAGAGAGAGAGAGAGAGATCCTGATGTGATCAGATGCATCGAGATGGTGTCCCATGGTTTGTGACAGGCTCGACACTATGCTACATGCAGCTCTCCAGGATGGAACGGAGTAGGAGAGCTTCTCCAAGTTAAGATCAGATAGCCCAGCGTGAAGCGGAGAAATGCCAACTTGACCACATGCGTTTTGAAGGTTGGTTTTACTCATGTTCCTCACATGAGGATGGGTAGCCTCGCATCACCAATCTTTGTGTGTCTCAGGTTCAGGTAGGATGACATTTAATGGAATTTTGCATCTCTGAGCATTGCTAGGCATCATATCTTTGGCCGCTGCAGCCAGCGTTGCAACGCAGCAGCTGCAGGCACAGGAAGAGCCGGGTCCACCAGGCAACACATGACAGCATTCAGCCTTCAGACGAATTTGGACAGATCTTGACAGGCTGCTGAAGTTTTGGAGAAAGCGGGGCAACTTTCTGGCCCCTCTGGGCCACCCAAGAATATTTTGCTCGGCACCTAGTGTCAAGCCAATGAATCTCAGGCCCCAGATTTGGAGACAAACTGTGCCGTCTCTAAGTCTTTGAAACGGTGGGATTTGTTGTTCAAAAGACTTGGCCAACTGGCTGGCTGAACGAGACGTCATAAATGGAACAGGCTGCCATTCGGCGTCCAGAGTGCATGCTAACGACATTTGACAAGCACAATGTGCTCCAACTGGTAGGGAGAAAATCCAAAGATTTCATGCTGAGGTAATGTTCCAAATTGTCCAAAAAATGCTTAAGTGACAGTTAAGTTTAGCATGTGTTTGTTTGTACTTTATCCGTTGTGAGCCTGGTCGCTCTTCGTGCACAGCTTGCATCGCTTGTAGCATGAGTCCTTTTGTTTGCAGTTGAGCGTCCAACTTATTTTTCAGGTATCAAGCCCATTGCGGTGGCACTACCCCTATCCAGGGAGAGGGACCAACAGGCCACCAGAGAAACTCCGACAGGATATGTCAGGGAGCAGGCAGGTACACTCACCCAATTCACCCACCGACTTTTGACGAACATTATATTTTATGCCCCACTTTAATTCTACTCCGAAGTAGCACACATTTTGTTCGAATGAGTTGAGCTATACAACGTCCTGGCTTTCCATCACTGTCAAATGCCATGAGTGCGCCCTTCAGGTGTGACGCCTCCAGGAGAACGGGCATTTAGGCAACTGCCGATGTTCAGATGTAGTGATTCTACGAACAAAACAGCTTTGACCGCGTGCCTTGATCATTTTTGGCGTGTGCATTCCTCAGGTTTCCGCTTTGGACAGCATCACGGCTGCTGCCATGTTCTGAAATGTTCTGCATCTACGCGGCCATTTAAGGCTATTGCTGGCTCAATCACCTTTTTCTGGCCTAATCAACACTCGAGCTTCCGGCCAAAAGCCAAGGACGCTCTAGAAGGGAGAGGGCCTGCCTGCAACCTTCACAGGTGACTTTTGCTCAACACCTGTATTCTCAAATCCTCAACGCCCAAAGCCTAAGCACTTAAGCACATCTATCATCTAAGTCACCTAAGCATACCTAAGCAATCCTAAGCACCTATTTCTATGTACATTCGCCGTTGCTTGTTCATTTTTTTAAAGCAGGCTGCTCCCCTGTACAGTAGGACCCAGGTGAGAGCCATGGCCGTGAATCAGATGCCAACACCATGCGCTTTAAAATGGTCCCTCTACGTTGAACTTTACCCATTTTTTTCAGTTTTTTCTCCATGCTTTGCAGGAGAAACGCCCCGTGGTAGAAGAATGTAGAATAAACATGAATAAACGTAATCAAACGATAGATTTTATTTAATCAAATTTAACATGTGATAAATCGATATCCAGGATATTCATGGTTGGTTCTTGGTTGCATTTACCGCACCTCCCGGCGGACCATGGCCGACCATCTCGTTTTTTCGGGTTTTCCTGTTGGATCCTGGCATGGGGTGCTCTAGGCTTTCCACCGCCTAGCCGGGCCTCGCCGAGGCCGGATGCCGTGCAGGAGTCCTGGCTGCTGTGTCCAAAGAGGCCCAGTGGGAGAAAGTGAGACTTCTTGTCTCTTCGCGTCTTTTCTTGTCTCTTTGTGTCTTCAGAAGTGAGGGAAAAAGTGTCAAAGCCCATTTGGCATCAGACTGTCCCAGACTGAACTTGAGGAGCAAGCAAATGGATATTGTGGGTGGGTTCTTGCGCAAAGCTTGACCATTTGCACTTTGTGTGCTTTGATCTTTTGTTTGCTTCTTCCTGCGCAGCAATCGTACTATGTGCTGTGCCATTTGAGTCTTATTTCTTTCCAATACAATCCCGACAGATGTCCAAACCATCCAAAGAGAAACCAAACCAAAGTCAAAGCATTTGCAGCTGGTGGCAGGACACACACTTGGCCGTCACCGGCACCTGGGCCGCAGCTCGAAAGGTTTCTACCAGTTTCTACTCCTGATATCTGACTCTATAAACCCGTCATGACATGTCAGTGGAATGTCCCATCAGCGAGGCAGGATGTGCCAATGTGTGCTTCTGTTATCGTTTGTTCATTGTGGAACATTGCAGAACCTTGGCTGAAGCCTTTACTGAGGACTGTGAAAATGAGTTCGCAGCGTTTGGTCAAGCGACACAGTGGACAGGAGACTGCGCAGGCGAGACTAGGAAATTAGAAAGGTTTAGAAAGGTTTATATTCTAGATGAGTTTAGACATATCGTTTCTTACATGTAACATGTAGTTACAGTTCAGATTTGAGTTCAGCATTTTCACATATGTTTAACAATGCTTCTCTTGCAGATAAAGCCAGGCTATGCAGACTCTAAAGCCCGACAGGGACTGCGTGCTCAACATTGTAAACTATATCAGAGATTAGAAGAGCCTGAGATAGCTTGGGTTTCATTGACATTCCGGCCAGGCCCGAAACAAGCTTGCACTGCAATACTGCAGAGTGCTTCTAGCAAACGCAGCTTTGATAAACGGTCTCTCTGCCAACTGCCCTGCAGGCGTTGACGACTGTAAGCAAGAAATTCCGGAAGAGCCGGCCATGTGCGACAAGGGAGAGGGGAAGTCCATGGAATCTTCGGCAGAAAATCAGATTTCGAGGCTATTGCGGCTATTGCCAACTGAGTGGGTCAATCTTCTTGCGCAAGGTCACCCTGCGGATGTGTGTAACGGGCTCTGTTGATCATGCACCCAAGGAAGAGCTTATGCAAGAAAATGCCAAGTTCAAGCAGCTTTCAGATACGCAACAGCAATTGATTGTGGCTGCCTCAGGAAGTCACGTCCCACTGCATGTTGCTGTTTTCTTTAATTCTGTTGCTCTTATTTCTTGTCATAAACTGTCGAACATTGTCTATGCATCTATCCTTGTCCTCATTCCAGCTGCAAAAGAGGTAGCATGAGGTAGCATTGAAGTAGTTATCCTCATGTCTTCATCCTCATACTGTAGCAGTTATCAGCGGCAGCAGCAGGAGAAGCAGAAATAAGACTAGCATATTATGATATAGGGTCCTCACCACCTCGCAATAGCAGTACAGTAGTGGCACTCGCCAGAGCAGCAGCAGGAGTAGGAGGAGAGTGGGAGCACGAGTAGCAGCAGGAGTACGTGTGTCCATTCATTGGCACACTGTGTGTGTGTTTGACTTGATGATGCTAGAGTTGTATCAACATGAGCAACAGATAGCTGCACCTATATACGTATACTATTTTGTACTGTGATATATGATGTCTTGTTGCTTGTTTGACCGTCCACTCCTCCAGGCAACTCTGCAGGCTCAACTGCGAGCGCAAGAGGTCGACACGGAGAGTCTAAGGCAATTAGCAGCTTGGCAGGCCTCCGGACAAAGGGTTTCAACTTGAAGCAATCTGAAGCAACCTGAAGCAATTGCACTTTGTGCGCATTGCACACTTCTGCATGTCAACGCTAGGAAGAGATGCCAAGGATTAAAGATAGTTCCAGGGAGTGCCTGTAGAGTCTTCCTACAGCCACAGCACTTGGCAGGAAAAAGCAATGATCTCAATGAGGGACCAGGTTCAAGCTCAATCATCTTCCGAGGATGAGAAGAGGCTTCATGCTGCTCATACGCCATTCATTGATCTGGAGTTAAGATTCATGAAGGATTGCAGATCATTGCAGTATCAAGATGTATTGAGGCTCTTAAGGTGTTGAGAAGCCTCGTCACAGAACTGCCAAGAAAGTACCCTCTGTTGAGTGCCACCCAATGATTGTAACAGTCATTTACCCAATTCGTGGATGCAGCACTGTGGGATAGGTGATTCACAACGTGCTGTAGCTGGCTTTGTTGACTTCGTTGCATCTGATGTTTTTGATCGTTGAAGATTTCTTTGCCCAATGATATTTTGAATGTTAACTTCTCTCAGGGTTCATGTTTGGCACTCCAAGTGTATGTCATTTGCCATGGGCATTGCAGCATATTTCTGCATGTGTTCATTGAGAAGTGCCTCCTTTTTGAATGCAAACGCACCAAGTCTGCTCAGTTCTTTCGCACAGGTGGCGGAATGCATCCAATGGCGATGTAGAAGAAGATGGTCGCGACCGCGAGGAGACTGCAACTTGACAAGCTATCCATGGCGCTATACATGTTCACCACGCGGAACACTGTCTTAGGGTTGAAGTTATCTTCTATTTTCCGAAACAGTTTAGTTGGACATTTGACTCAAATTGATGGGGTAGGCTTCACAGGTCCCGGTCCCACATGGTCCGATCATTTTTTTTTTACCAGCATCGAGCGGTAATTTGATTTGGCTGCAAGCGACAAAATCCAGCTATAGGACATTTGATTCCAGGATGTTTAGTATTTTTCTGCAAGCGCTTAGCCACAAAGGGCTTATCATGGTCCGGTATGCCCCAATGGTGACCAACGTTGTGATATCTTGTCATAACTTCAACTTTCCAACATTTTCCAACAGGATTTGTATGGATTTGTCATGATTTGTTGGGAAATGTGGAGGCTTGTGTGAGGCCTCCATCTGAGCAAATCTCAGGTGCATACGATGCATGCTGCAAAAAATGGGACTCCGAAGTCTCTTGACAAGCTGAAATCCAAGCTGGCTAAGATGAGCACCGAGACCACGCTCTACAGAGAGCAGGTGCCACAAAAACCCAGAAATGCTTTGCTAGACGACAGCTATAATTAGGTAGTGTATTGGTAATGTCAGGTACCGTCCCTATTTGACACTATCTCATTCTTTCTCTTTCCTACTTTACAAAGCTCCATGATTGGGGTGGAAACTGCCATTAAGAAACTTCGAGAGGCAGATGCTCATGCGATGACAGCACTTGCCACAGCTGTGCGCGCGGGGTGGAAGGCAGGAAGCATTTGCACAGTGTCAGATTGTGTCAGATTCATAAGCAGTTTCGTAAGCAGTTTCTCAAGCAGTTGTGCAATTTTCCGTAGGTAGTTTCCCAAACAGCTTTTCAAGCGTGTCCAAATGCACCAGGCTGCATGCGTTCTCCCGCACGACAGCACCTTGCCATCCCAGACCTCTGTGAGTCCAGCGGACAGAACAGAATTTAGCTTTGTCAGCAGCTCAGTGGAAATGCAGGTGGAAGATGGTGATGGTGGAAGTGGGAGATTCAAAGACATTTAAAGAATCTGATGGGAAAAGTTTGCTTCTTTGCAGTGTGCTCGAGAGATCTGTGAGTTTGGATTCGCTTTCTTGCGCAACTTACTACCGTGAAAGGTTGAGTGGCTCTTTACAAGATCACTGGTACGACACCGACAAGCTAAAGATCCATCACTTTGGTGCCCAATTCCGCGGGTCAAAGTCTTGCAGGTAGAGAAGATTGAAAACAGGACAGCGGCAGAAGACAATCACTTGGCATTCACAGCTTCATACAGTTTCATTTGTTCTGCAACTTTGTTATTGCATATTTTGAAGCTATGGCAGAATTTTGTAATGTCCGAATTCTCGCAAGGACCTTTTTGAAACGGTATGTGCAGCGGCGTGAGGAATTGTTTGAGGAGAGGGCAGGCCACAGTTGCGATCCTCTGCGAGACATCAAGACTTGGATTGGAAAGTCAATGACAGTTCGACGTTCAATCGAGGAAGTCTGCCGCTGTTCAGATTCTGGAGTGAACCTGAATGAGGTGCTTCTTTTCCACGGTTCCACTCACGGAAAGATCAATGGAATCTTGAATTCAGGCTTTGATCCCCGCTATGCAGGCCTAGGCACTGGTGCTATGTTTGGGCAAGGAAGCTATTTCGCACACAATGCATCAAAGTGCTTTCGCTATGCTGGTGATGATGGATTTCGCACTTCGTCTGAGACTGGCGGTTTGCGTCAGTGTGTTCTTTTGGTCAGGGCTTTGCTTGGCAACCCACATTACCAGGAGCACATGTGCCCAGACAGACGCATGCCGCCAGCGAACACCCATTCTGTAGTTGCTTTGACCAAAGCAGAAGGGGGATGTGTGGATCATCGGGAGTATGTTTTGTACGAAAAGGCTGCCATTCTGCCACTTTACATCATTGAGTTCGAGCATTTACCAGATTGTGAATGCCTTGTGTGCTGCGCGTGATCGACATGCACTTGCCAACTCGTAGATTGAAAAGGCCAGGTTTGCGGGGTAGTGAATTTACCAGCGATGTCAGCAACAATCTAATATCCTATACTGTACGTAACTGTATGTATTTATATGTTAGTGTTTTCCTGATGTTTGCAGAATAAAGATCAATAAAGTATAAATATGTTTTGTAACTTTTCTGCAGTGTGTTGTGCCTTTGCAACACTGGATTGGAACGCCTGCTAGACCTGGAGAGGCTGAAAGCACTTCTTGGCCCTTGGCGCCTGCAAGGTGAAAGGCAATTTTGTGCATAGACTAGCTGCGCGGCTGCGCGCCCTGAGCAAAGCCAGTCTTCGAATTCACTGCACCACTTGCAAAGCATAGTGGGCCAATGCGACGCATTTATACCGTAGGCCAGGGGCAAAAATCCCAGCCTGATCCCACCAGCCCACAGCCTCTCAGTGACAGGATGTAACAGGACATCAGATATGGATCAGATATGGAAATATTGATATTGCAAGTCCTTGTTGTGGCCAGAGAACATGCTCATACCTCACAACAGTATGGCATGGACGCTTGCATTCATTTCGCCCTCCCCGTTTGTGGCAAAGTTGAGCTCCATAGCTACAAGATCTGAAAGTGCAATCTAGTACAACAAGGCTCCTACTGGCGTTGATTTTCCATATTCAACGCATGAGTCATAGTATGAAATCACAACCATTAGGCTTCAATGAACTTCAATGGCTTTCCAAGCCATGCTATCATTGGCTATGCTGGCCACCTTCACGAATCTCAGATGCTGAACCTCGCCAGGGCAAACACCTCCAATCCTTTGATAGTGAAAGACATGACAGACCCTCACAGCTGTGCCTCGTTTGTAACATTTACTTAGCCGGGGTTCGATCCACCACAGCGGCGTAGCAGTCGCGGAAACCCCAACTTGCCGAAAAGGTCCCACAACTGCAATGGCCCACATCTCTTCATGCCATTCTTATGAATGATACGCCTGATATGCCTGGCACAACCAAAATTGCAATGGAACTCTTAATGCTTCCAGACGCAGTTGTGTGTAATTAGAGGGGAAGCTACTTGAGAGCAGAAGGGCTGGTGGATCGAGCTTTTGGGCAAGTCAGAAGAGCGTTCCACTGCAATGTTATTGTTCTGGCTTTGGCACCTTGGCAGCAACATGAGAAGGAACATGTTCCATCAAGAATCAATCTGATTCACGGGCAGAACACTTGCATCATTTTGCATCAAAGCCGCCCCTGAACAGAATTTTGCAAGAGTCATTTCAGTCCCTTCATCATGCTTCAAACAGTTGAGCTGCAGTAAATGATTACCATCTACGAATATGAAACGCAGCCATGGCATATCATGGCATTCTGTTGCCCAGACATGTGGGATCATGTGGGATCGTCTGGGGTTGGTTCAACAGCTGAGGCATGCGGCTTGCGTGAAGTGTGAGGCTCCTAACTGGCAAACTTGCTGGAGATATACAGCACATTGGAGCTCGCCTCAGAGAGCGTTGCGTCCAATTAGGTTGCAGAGCTATGCAGAGCTTAGCCGGCGTTGCCAACCTCCACTTGTTCTCCCACTGGCCAAGAGACTGCTGGGATGAGTCAAGTGATGCAGCGTTTTGCTACAAGCGAAGTTGGTGCTGACATGTAAGAAATATTGTTCTCAGACAGCCCAACGGAAATAAACGTGTTTTCATACATTCTCATATGTCAAGGATTTGTGCCACATGACTTCACATAACTAGGTCAGTTTCACAGAAGCAATGGTAGACCATGGTAGACCCAATGTGGTGCAAACGGTTCCTTTCGCCAGAATGCAGCTGACCTAGCAAACCGCTTAGTTTGAACCGTTAGTGGAGTTTTCACTACAGTAGTTGTCCAGCCAGCCTGTTTCGAGACGATCACATCTCCAGGTAATTGGAGCGTCTCTTAGCTTGATGGCAATCCCTTCGGTCAACACTGTGACACATGAATAGCATCCATCAAAGCTCAATAAAATGAACATGTATGGTGGAAACGGATAGAACGAGTGTCATCTCACCACTTCGATTCAAAACTCTAATCTAAATCGATCTAAATCGAATGCCAGCCAGGATGCTTGAAATTGGGAACCCTCAGCAATCGGCTAATGTCATGCAATCACTTTCGAACGCACCGGTATCATATTGACCTTTAGTGATCTTTGGAGTGTCTCCCGGGAGGACTAGATTATTGCGACGGACCCATATCTATTTGTATCCCACCATGTACTTAGTTCTTTGCCACTTTTTTTGGAGGCATTGGGTCACTTGCATTATTTTGCAACAATTGTAATCACGTTTGTTTTTTCGCTGTGCTTCCGAGCTTATCATATCGACCTTTCCACCAGCAACGCCACCGTTGGTTCATTCAGAGAGAGTTGTCACGCGGGACATACCACTTTTAAAGGGATGTAAAAGGCTGCAATGCACTGTCCGCATGGAGGGCGCAGACAAAATACCTTGTCAAGGGTCTGGTGGAAAAACTCTCAGAACATCTCACAGCTCATTGCTTGCTCGCTTGCTTAATTTTTGAAGGGAATGCGCGCAGAATGCCCGTGAACTTTTCGCGTGTATTACTTTCAGCGGCAGGATCGCGATCCCCCATAAACAGTTTGGACTATCTGAACATCGGAAAAAACCATTGCCTTGATTCTCAATCTCCATTTGATGTTGTTGTTGGATGTTGCCGCACGTTGCTGCAAACTTCAAACTACTTCTGGGATTCTGAGGCACCCACGAAACTGGATGCTTACAGTTAATCGCGTCCCATCGCTAGCGGTGGAACAAAGTTTCTCTCTTGAAGGGAGGTATGACATGAGTTGTCAGTGCCAGCAATCGCCATGCCCCCTGTCATCTCCTGTCCACGTGTATCACCATCTACTGGATCCTAAAGTGTTCAAACAGGTTCAAACGACATTCGCAACGGATGTAATTAAAGGTTTGAAATCAAATATGTGCCTACTTTGTAATTTCAGATTTTCATATGAAGGGGAAGCTGATTTGGTCCAGATGTAGATAAGACAGTGCCTTCTATCGGGAAGGTATTTTCTCTTCCACCGTTCATCAAGAGACTCCCCCTAATGTCTGTGACAGGATGACACAGCCAGTGATCAAGGTTTGCGTGGAGTGGAGAACTGAGACATGTTGAGATCAGCGGTGTGGAAGTCCATGCGTTCAGACTTGTTCAGACTTGTTCAGACTTGTTCAGACATGTTCAGACACCTGCAAAGGCCACCGGTCGCCAGCACTGCCACACCGGGCTCTGAACGCTGGGACCTCTTGCTAAGTTTCAGTCAGAGTCAGTGACATGATGGATCATGGTGGATCTCGGTGGCTGAGATTCTGTGGGGCCCTGCAAATTATCATATCGCCTGAAACTGTCGCATGACAGCACGGGCAGTGATGGGCCAGCATGGGCCAACTATGTCTCAGCATTCGTCGGCAAAGCTTTCATACTTTTTGAGATATGTTCAAGATTCAAGCTGTGCATTCAATATCATTCAATGCAGTCAGCAAAGTGGTCCTTTTTCAGGCTCCCTTGACCGCAGCACGCCAGAGGACCTGTGTGTCAGCAAATGTCAGCAACATGTTTCCCACACGTTTGTCTTTGTTGTGTTTCGTTGCTGCAACACTTGCATAGACGCTTTTCTAATCGAAGCTTTTCTATGCTTTTCCTGATCCTGGGTTGCATGGCGGGGACTGTTTGGAGCAGTTTGTCTGAAAGTCAAACTCGAATTCATTTGATTTGGAGTTGCTGATCATGACGTTTCAGCTCGGCTCAGACCCAGCGGAGTGAAGATACGAATCAGATACGGTGAGATTCATCACTACTGTATCTCAAGCATGTTCATGAATACCTTCTATTTTGCGCATGTCCATATTGACACATGGTATGAATAATTTGTTGCCAGTGTCGTCACCTTCATCACTAGCACTACCAGTACTGACATCTCATATTCCTACATCCTCGTCTAGTGGGCAATTATACGAATACATATACATTAGGAAAACATGTAAAAAACACAAAGTAGAATTGCTGTACAGCAAAATTTGGGAAATGACAGAGGGATGTGTTCCATCCAAAGACTCCGTGGATTAAAGTGATGTAATTATATGGCTGGACAGTGCAGTACACGAGCGCGCTGGTTGCCATGAATTCGGTACTAGATTTACTAGATGGCAAGCATGGCAACTATATAGCACAGGTAATGGATGGTAATGGCATGTGTGTGCACTTTTTAGGCATGTTGGTACCAAGAGTGGCAATTCTAGTTATTCCAATGTGAAGCCTTTGACTGACTTGTCGTCGATCATTTTATTCCGCATAGAAACGCACCCGGGGTTGTCAGCACTGGTTGGAACAGCAACAACTTTATCTAAATACTTCAGATGTTCAGGTCATTTCAGGTACAATCCAACTCTGTTTTTGTTCTTTGCTGCTTTGCACAGCCATGCCTTCAGCCATGTGGGTTGGAGGTGTGCTGGCAGCTGCTGCAAGCTTTGCTCTTCCGAGCCTTCCTTCAAGTGTCACAAGCCATGAGTCATGTATTCGCTGTGTGTGCAGAACATCTTCTACATATACCCCCTAAGTGCATCTTTTGGCAGCCTTGTTTGTTTTAGTGATGGTCTTGAGCTTGGCAATACTCCCCAAAAATCCAACAGTGAAATGGCAAAGCAGTGTATTGTGTGCATGGTGTGTATGTGGCCATGTCCTCCAAGTCCTTGACGTATCTCTACATCTTTTGTCCAAGGAGCTATTGGCATTTTGCCCTGGGGCCCAAGAGTGATCTGAGGCTCTACTCAAGGAGCGGTAAAGAAAGCATCCGATTGTGTATAGGATCAACCATGGAAAAAAATGGGCAACACTAACACAAGCTTGAGTGACAGGGTACAGTTGTGGGCGTCTAGAGTCTAGAAGTTGCTAGACTTTGCCGGAGGACTTTCGAACAAGTCAGACAAAAGCTTCCAGAGGATGCAGAAGAGGCTTCTGCAAGCCGTGAGTGGGCAGCACATCATCCAATAATATCCAATCATTCCAAATAAATTCCAAATACGTATAATAGTGCACGGGGTCAAGCCGCCAAACACATGTGTACGTTTCAGATTGAGGTCTTTAAGCAATCTCCAGGTTGACCACAGGCAACAAATGCCCCAAAATACACAATATGCGACAATGAAGAGCACGAAGTGTACCATACCAGTTGCACTTTAGGCCTTAGCTGCTGGCAAGGCGCGGGCCGAGGAGGCTGGTCAGTGTTCCTTTCTCAGATTTACATGCACACTATATATATATATATATATATATACATGTGAATATAAAAAAAAAGTACGTACTATCCACATAGAACTTAGAATTATTTTGATATGTCTTCATGTGTGTGTGTGTGTGAGTGTTTAGTGAACTGCACACATGGCACATATATACTACATACATATATATACATAGATATACATAGTAGATAATATACATGTATGTATGTGCGCGAGCAGGGGCACAACCACACATACACCTGTAGTCCCACATCTGAATGTATGATTATGCCAAAAATGGAGGTCATATGGATTTTTCATGATTTTTCAAGTATCAAGTTTGAGACAATGAAAAGTTTGGCAACCCCAAGCCGCAGCGAGGCAATTGACCAGGCCATAGTTGAGCGCGTATACCGACCTGGTAGATTCTTCGGCCTATCGTTGCACTTTGCCTTGACGGAAGGATTTCGTTGTTGCATCTAGTTTTCTCACAGACGCGATCATAGATTATTTCGCAGTTGCTTCATCCGGAGTTCACAACCTAATGGCTTCGTGAACACAGTCCTACTGCTCCACATTCCGAGGCTACAAAACGCCGTCAGCCCAGAAGTCGTGATGCATGGCTGAATCAAACGCATATTCTTTGAAACATGGTTTTGGGTTGCTTGTGTGCTTGTTCAAAACTTGTTCAGAATACAAAAGTCAAACGTCATCAAAAGTCAAGTGCAGCTTGCTCAGCACCTGCAAAGTCCAGGAAAATGCTGCGGGCCGATGGTTTAAAGCTGCATAGCAAGGGCCGGCTGACACCATCAGGCACGGAGATCTCAGGAGGTTCCTGTTCGCTCATTCGTTCAATCTCGTTGCAATCCATCCACTCATTCACTGACCCATCCATTCATGGAGGCCTTCATCATTCATGTTCCCACGGATAAGAGAGGCTAAAATTATGCATTATAGACTAAAGATTGACATAAATACAATTAACGACATATAATTACATTGACAAATTAACATGTTTTAGAGCTGTGGGCCAGGTGATCCAGACGAACCACAATTGTCACTTGGTGAAACTCGTGGTCGAAGTCTGACATGTGCGGACTGACTAGATGCGAGGAAGGAAAGCCGTTGCTGACGCGGCACAAGGCCACTTTTCAACCAAGGTCTGAGCAGTACAAGTGACTTGGCAGATCTTGGACTTGACAAACATATTGGAACCAAATCTGAGGAGAAGTGTTTGCAGGATGCAATGCTGTTGGGGCCTGTTATATAGGGTCCGCCCAAAAAGGAAACCAGCACCTTGTAGCTGAGCGTTTGCAAATTGCTCGGTCAGGGAACATAATCCTGTGCTAAACGAAGCGAGCACTTGCTTGGCATGCCATAGCGCTGCAATTTTGCCGAGCAGACGAGGAAGTATTTGGGCTCCCTGCCAGTGCTGACTATCCTAACTCCACAGCAAGCAGCAGCTGAAGGCCTTCTGGGTATGGCGTATGGCGGTGCCTTTCTCAGCGGCCTCTTGTCGGAACAGGTAGACGGGAATGTGAAATGCGGAATTGTTTGACCGTGTAACCCCGACTTTGTTTGCGTGCAGACGGAACCGTGACATAGTAATGCCTTCTAATTAAATGCTTTTGTCAAAGGTGAATGTGACCAATCAATATGTATAGCTCAGTCAGGTGTGACTGAGCAAACCTGACCTTGAAGGTACTTTCAAAAACGTAAGTGGCGGCTATGACTCAGCAACGACATGTTTGGATAGTGTATATTTACACTGTTGCTGGCTAGAGCTGGCACGAGTCTCCCTTGCACCTCAGATTTGATGAATTGGCAAGTGTTAGCCTAAGGATATCTAAGGACTGTGCTTGCGTTTGAGCAAACTTTCCGGAAACCCTTTGACACCAGGAACATTGCAGTGGCTTGGATGAAAGATTGCACAAAATTATTTGAGACCCTCTACATGCACTGTCAGCTTACCTGGCTTCAGATTTTATTGAGCAATTTAGCTATTCATGTTTCAAGGACACATTTGTTCCTGTGTGAGTGATGCTTTTGAATTCTGCACGATTGTGTTTGTGGGTCTTAGTGCATTGGCCCACATGCGATTGAAATGGATTGAAGCTATGTGCTAGAAACGTTGATTGGCGTTTTTCTTGCAGGACAGGCTGCCAAGAAAGCATTTACGGCCAACGTATAGTATGCCAAAGTTTGTTGGATTGGTATGGTTCAGCCTTTTCCAAGGCTGGCCTGCTATGACGGGGAGGGTGTGTCCTACCAGGTCCATGAGGCAGGATGCTAATATTGCATAATATTGCTGCATCGCTCATCGCATCTCATCGCTCTTTCATTTTCCTGACGTCTTGTGAAAAGAATGCTAACTGAGGACTATGTTCCCAAGGGCGATTACGATCCAGAAAACTTACCAGAACACCATCGTGAATCCTACAAGAGACGAATCACAGCGATTCTGTGTCTCAGCCTCACTGGTGCCTCGATTCCCCCGCCACTTCACCCCTCCCTTGGAAACTGCGTGTATTCATGGCATGTCAAGAGGAAACTGCTGAGTGTTGCAAATCGATTGCCTGTGTTCAAGCCTCAACCCGCTGCTCATTTTGAAATTCAATTCATTATCAAATTCAACCTATTTCAGTGCATATTTAAGGCATATTTTCAGGGCATACTTGCACTTGAGGTACTTGCAGGATGACTGGGACAAAGAACTTGGTGGCGCCTTTCGAGCACATGCAGTTCGGCCAAAGACAGCAGCACGGCAGAAAGTGTTGAGTTGCAAGAGTTGCAACTACCAGATTTCAGCATGATTTAGCACAGCCATATAGGTATCTTGCAAACAGCATACAGCAACGGGTAAGAGAGATCTCTTTTATTGCTGGCTTGACAGAGCACAGAGCGTGGTCAATCGCACTAGCCTGTCCTCTTTCAGCAAAGGATCAGCCAAATCCAGAGGATTTCGTTGATGTCATGCCAGCCACGCGGAAGCACTGGCAAGTGAATGCCAAGACCTTTCAGTCCTAGTTCATCCTATTTCTCTAATTCTTGACTTGAGTGCAGGTGCTACTTGTTGGAATTCGGGTTGGGCCACAGATTGGTGAGAATTTTGAATGAACATTTTACTCGTACAATCATGTACAAACTCTGATCAGTGCAGTGCTGAGTTAGGTAATCCCAACGGATCCCGCTAGTTTGTGTCTGTGTGCTGCTCAGTGCTGCATGAGGGTGGCAACACACGTTCCTCAGGACGGCGGATCGTTGGTGATATTCCGCTCGGACATGCCACATGAAGTGCTACCAACGTTTGGCCAACGGTTTGCGTTATCGATGTGGTGCCATGACGATACGTGACGATTCGTGAAAAGAGCGCTATGTTTTGCTTGCAGACTCTGAACGGAAGCGGATGATACATTTCTTGCAGACCATCGTGTTTTTGAATTGCTTTCTATGTAGCTGTGGCGAGACAACAGTGAAATGATGCAAAGGATCGCAAAGGTACTCACTCAGAAAACAGATTCAGAAATTATTGTTTGCGCTATGGGCCTGTGGGAAGTAAGTCCTGTACATGGAAATGAGCGAATTTGAGTTGGAAGCCAAAGAAGTCACTGGTTGACTGACAACTGCCGTGCACAGCAGATAGCAAGCAATCATGACGGTCATCAGATATCATCAGTCTATTTCTCAGCTAATCGTGCTGCACCGTTGATGGAAGCCCATTTGCTTGGCGTTTGCGAATTCGCCCTATGGCACTAGCGGTGAGCCCTTTGGGTACCTTGCTCACAGCAGAGGACCCTGAGGTGATTTCCCTTTCAGTGTGTCAAATCTTGGCTTGTCTTGGCCACGCTGCTATGCGTACACGATCCTTTCCATACTTGTTGTTTTATTTGTTGTTGATTCCAGACTTTAGAACCTGACCAGTGGCCCTTTATTCTATCCTTTTGTGATCTTTTGTGGGCAGGATGACGGATCATGACACGATAGTCCGATAGTCATGCATATTGAATCATAGAATGTAGTAATATACATAATTAATTGCATACTAATTTAATGTTTACTGTTTTCTGTGGTTGGGACGGCCGCCAGGCCTTCATTCCTTGTATCCTGCAGGAATGCTTTATAGTTCCTGTGGTCAGCGATCATATGCCGCAAACTTTTCGAGTGATGGGGGCCTCCCAAAGTGTGGAGGTGATGTCCTGGAATGTCATGTCAAGAGGCTGGGTGGCAAGCAACACTTCGATTTTTGCGTTTTATCAAGACAAGATTGAACTCGAGATCAATTGGCTCAAGCCATATCACAGCACGAAGTTGGTTTCGCTCAATAGTTGAACAGTTTCAGCTCTTGCTCACGAGTTCTGATTCTAGTGCAGCATAAAGGTTTGTGCTCTTCTGGCATCTTCTGGCTCTGACATGCCACGGTCATGTTCTCAATCGATTAAAAACACATGATACATGTATATAAAGATATGCACATGTTTGATCATCTTTGCACATCGATCTCTGCGGGTATATGCACAAAAACCTGGTTATTTTCTTTATGTTTTCTATTTAGGATGTTTTGTAATATGTTTTGTTATTTTCCGGCTGGCTATACCAGCCTGGGCTGGACCCAACTCCATCCAGGTAGAGCTGGGAGCACTGGTCGTGCTGGAACTGCCCTGGAAGGAAAAGTACTAACAAACAATGGCTTGGACTGCCACCTGATCGCAAACAGATCACCCTGTTCACCGTGTTACTTTTGCCAAACATGAAATGAGCTTTCTACTGCTTTCTATGCGCTTGCATAGCCGCAAAGTTTTGAGAAGGACTCTGAGTCCTTCTTCTTATAGCATGATTTTGTATGGATTTGTCATGTGGTTGTTCAGGTTTTGCCTCATGAGGTCATGAGACACCTGCTGACTACGAGCAGCGTTTGAAAGAACGAATGCTGCCCGTCCTTGCACGTTGGATGCGGGGTTCATCCAATGACTGTATGCGTGTTGCATGCCCCTTGGCTTTCCAACTAGGAAGAGTACTCAAAAGTTTGTAAAGACTTGAAACTTCCAGTGGTCACCCATGCCAAGGCATGCAGGAATTTCCTGTGCAGCCTTTGCTGCAGCAGGCGAGAGTGTGGCAATGTCACGCTGTCAGGGAATGCTATGGCTGACTGGTGCATACATTCATACATTACTTACATGTACTTACATTAGTTGCATTGCTCATCTTTACTAGAATACGTGCCCAAGTTTCTGCTGTACAAGCGTGTCATACGATGTCATGCATGTATGCAGGCATGGATTTACAAATTCGCACAAATCAACTTATGTATAATCTTAAATTATTATAGACACATGTATCTCTCCCTCTTCCTCCCTCTTCCTCCCTCTCCCTCTTCCTCCCTCTCCCTCCCTCTTCCTCTCCCTCCCTCTTCCGTCCTCTTCCTCCCCCTCCATCTCCCTCCCTCTCCCTATACATTTACATAATATGTACCTATATATTATTATACTAGTAGTGAATCATATCCTATTATATTGCAGATATCATATTACATTACATTGTATTTCATTACATTATCATATACTTCACGTTCACATATTGGCATTCAGTCACCAGCTCAGCTGCACACCTGCATTTCAAACAGAACCAGACCTGAGGTATTTGGATCATTCATACATGTCAAAGCTGCATCCATACAAAGATTACACAAGCATCTATCAGGAAATGCCTCAAAAAGATTGAAAAAGCACTGCACCTGAAGACCTGAAGTACTACCGTAACCGTAGTAAAAGAAGTTGAAGAAGCGAGTTGTTTGATCAGCTTGTGACAACAGGTCCCACAGCTGGTTTCCAGATGCCTTGTTGCCATTGGTGATCACCCTTGCATGAAAATATGTCACGATTTCATATCATTCCAGGCCATGTTTCAGACCATGCTGTTTGGAACGACTTTTTAGATTATTATACCACATATTATGCCATCATGTTCCGCCATTGCTCCACCATGTGTCCTCAGTGAAACCTTTCTTTGCACAGCCTGACGTCATGAGGAGCTCCTCTCTGAGCTGCGTAGCAAAGCCTCCCAGCAAACACTGCAAATGGCTGTCAGCAGCCCGTGGGAGGAGCCCATTTCTGTTGGAATATTTCTTTCGGAATGACTGTCCTGTGTTGTGGAGATCATGTGGATGTAGCTGTCCGTAGCTGTCCAATTTGCAGGCAGAAACTGTTGGGTTCACTCCTATTCTATCTACATGCTGAACACTTCTGAACTAGTTACAGTATTTCAAAGCAGAAGATGTTGACTTTGTATGACTTTGTGCCATTGGTGGGGGCTGCCAGTGGAGCAGGCTGAGCAACTGGTTGGCCACTGCAATGCTGTCGCTTCTCGGATGAAACTCTGCATAGCTTTCGACGACATCATCGCAGGCAATCGCAGGCGATCAATCGGCATCCTCGGCACCCTTGAACCATTCACGCGTCACAACTGTTTGTACAAACTATCAATGACCATCAATGCCTAGGTTTGGGACAGCTCCTGGTGCGTTGAGACGCCGTCCCAGGCGGCCCTGTATTGCAGGGTTATTGCTTTTCTATATGTTACAAATTGTTACAATATGTTTCATATATGTTATATGTTGAATTCTTTGAATAGTATTGATGTGAAAATTGCATCTATCAAGCATCTAGCCACCAGGGGATAGAGGGAGAGAGCCCATGCAGTGTCTGAGAAAAGTAAGCAACAAAGACACAGAAGTCACAGAAGTGCTGCAGGTACCCATGGGATCGAAAGCATTGCGACTCATCCTGACGAGCAAGTCAGGTGCATTTGACTTGATGAGTGCCTCGACTTGAGAAAATGATTCCACGCATGGTACGGCTTGTACATGTTTGTACGCAATCATCTCGTTAGCGAAGTTTGTGCAAGGGCCTTGCCCCCTTACCCGAGGTTTTCACTTGCCATTTGTGGATTCACCAGGGGGCATCCGATATAGCAGCAAGGCTGCATCGTGTGCCCCTGACAGGAATGGCCGTATATAGTGCGTTGTGGAATTGCGACGCTTTTGTAGATTCGGGCTTTTATTTTTGGCAAAGGATCCAAGCAGGAAATGAGGATGCCTTTGAATATTTGCTTATGCTTTTCCATGCAGAACGCATATCATTTGAATTGTATTATTTGGGCATTCTATGATGTAGACATGCACCCTTCCGCCGCTTCAGCATGCGAGTGACTTTTTTCCCTTAGCATTGTCATCAGCATCATCAGCATCATCATCATCATCATCATCATCATCATCATCAGCATCAGCATCAGCATCATCATTATCATCATCATCATCAGCATCAGCATCAGCACCACCACCGCCACCCCCACCACCACCACCACCACCACCACCACCACCACCACCACCACCTTCATTTTCATGTTCATTTTTATTTCAGTTTTCATCTTCATCTTCAACTATACAATAAATGCAAATGCAAAGATACCTGCGTCAGTTAAAAAGATATATTCATCAATATACGATTGATCCAATCTTCATTGTTATTTGCTCCGCCGGGTGTATTTGGCCAAATGTATATACACATCATCACCCTGGAAAAGGCACGGTCTCAGCTACCTCCAGGTGACAGTACAAAGGAGGCTGCCAAGTTCCTGCAGCTCTCTGCGAAACCTAGCGGTGCAGGCAGAAACTTGATTGCCGCCGGCGATTTCAACGTCCAAGCTGCTTGTTGGCCTTGCTGTCACGGCAAACTGCCAGCGTGGATGTGAAATTTGTTTGCATAATGTGCCTGGATACTCTTAATTTTGATGCAACCTTTGAACATTCTTGAAGTTTGAAGTCGGCAAGTTGCTCTTTAGACATTTTAGACTTCGGGGTTCTTTCACGAACTCCTTGAGCCCCAAACCAAAGGTTGATGATCTCAAGGTCAATGGCAAGTGCACCTCGTCGCATTGTTGGCATTTCCCCATGTAAGAAACGGACAGAAGCAATATTGCAAAGTTTGCATTCCGGATCCGCAAAAGACGTGGTTCTTCTGCACTTCATCACGCACTTGTCATTGTAATTATTTGTTTCGCTCCCTGATCTCGTGTGCTAGGTTCCAGCTAGTCAGTTTCACTAGACTTTGCTTCCAGTTTGGCACCCTGTTCCACACACTTAGACAGCCCAGGCATGCCTCCTTTGGCGGCAATTCCAGACTCCGCCATTTTCAGGGAGAATCGTTTGTCTGTGGATGCTTGTTTTGCTTCTGAAGCTGTCCCTTGATTGAGGAGCGCTTTCGCCATTTTCAGACATTCGGACTGAACGTACTCTTAGTTACGATATGTTACGATCTCTTTTTGGCTGGGGCTTCCAGCATGATCTTTCAGTGGTCCTGCTTTCTTGAAGGATGACGGGCGCTAAAACAAACAACATTTGAATTCTCGAGGGAGCCTTTTGGTTCTTGGCAATACCTATCGGAGGAGAACTTTTGGAGACACGAGCACACCTGAGGTCCAGCCTGACTCCGCCATGGAGCAGAAAGTTTCTCCATTGTTTGAGGTGGAAGGCGAAGATGCTTTGAAGTCTTTGAAGACATGATCCTGGTTTGACAAATTAGTCGGTGTCTTTGATACTTAATACTCTTTATAATGTCAACATAATATCGATTAATATCAGCCTGCTCATGTCAGGTGTGTGGAGATCTTCAAAGGAGGAGTTCTTTGGAGCAGACGGTCGTGACGCTTTCATTGAAAAGCACGCACCTTGTCTCAATTTTGGATATGGATAGAAGCCTTGAATATCTTGTCACTGGATACTGATTTTAGTACGTACATAGGATGTACATAGCATATTTGTACAAGCCATGTGCTAAAGCATCCTTTCCGTGTCTTGGGTCCTCAAGAAATTCCTGACCAGATCGCACCAGGTCGCAAAGAACCTCCACGACGACCCGCAGCTTTGGCGTCTTAGCGATGCCGCTGTGGCTTCGCTTGGCTGCTGGCCGTTTGCTGAGCAGGCGAAGGAGGTGTCCAGGCAAGGGTCAAACAGCACGTTGAACTGGGATGAACTCAAATCGTTTCTACATTTTCCTGTCTACATCTGTCTACGCTTCCAAAGCATGTTGAAAAAACATAACAAACAACTATGTATTGAAGAGTTGGATTTTGACTAGATCTGCACACAAATTGAAAGTTGAGAGAGTTGGAACGGCTTGCCATTTCATTGTCGTGGCAGTTGCTTCAGTGCAGGCTACTTCGGGGACTTTCAGTGAATGGTCGCAAGAAGAGGAAACTAGACAATCCGCTTCTTGGCAAGAATAATAAGACACGGGATGACGCGGGACATCCTGAATTAGTAGTATTGGCCATATATAGGCCCTGGCTTGGTGTGTACTAAGACTAGGTTCATCAAACTCCACCTTGAGAACCAGTTTGAACATGCATGGAGGCCCTGGTCTTTCGCAGTGCATGTCCATCGACCATGAACCAAAGTGAGTTGCACAAAGGTTGACCGGTGCACAAAGGTCAATCACAAATTTGCACGTTCAAACTGAAACACCAAGGCTCCTGGGTGCTTATGCTAGTGAGTCAGAAGAGACATCTTCCGGCTCCGAAGAGACTTCCGACCTCAGAAAAGTCTCACTTTTTTGTGCTCTGGCAACAGTCTGTTTCAAGTTTCACATTACAGTAATTTGACATCTATCGTTTATATCTTCAGGATCCATTTAAGTGCTCCTGGCGCCATACGATCAGTCCATCATGGCCCAACAACGTTTGACATGAGCAAGACCACATGCATTTTTGGTGCAGCGGTGAAGCCGCCTGCATGGCGAATCTCTGCTTTGTTTCCAGGAGACAACTGTCTTTGAGGTGAAACCGTTGCTCACCCAGTACGGAACGTTCATACGGAACTTTTTGTGGCAGCCAGGCATTTGAATCACTTGGAGGGCTTTGTTAAAGATGAGATAAGATATGATAAGATCGTATAGGATCATTGGTGGAAAGACTCGGTCTGAAAATGATTAATTATCTCAAAATGTCTCAAAATGGTGTGTATATATTTATATATATATATATCAAGGTGAAGCAAAACGAACCATTTGTAGCAGAGAGAGAATCATACCACGGTATTAAGATGTATAAAATACTCAGCTCACAGGCTTGGTGAAACCAGGCTTTGTGCTGCACAGCAGAGGTCAGATGTCTCCGACGAGGTGAGCCAGGTGGATCTCCGTCACCTTTTGAGTCACGCTTCCTGATCTTCCTGAAGCATCTGAAGCCTGAACAATTTTGAAGATTTAAAAAATCACTTCAAAATGGTCCAAATGGTTGTTATTTTTCTGGATTTGTTGAACAACTTCAACTTCCCTGTTACTGGGGAAGAAGTTCTCCATCAATCAGGATGTTTCAGAGATTTTGAGGTTATGAGACTGTGTGCTGTGAAGCGGGGCTGACAAGCTAATGTCATATGTTTGTTTTTTTTGTGGCGAAGCACTTTGGGCAAACATCATGTGACTTCAAGTGCTGCATGGCATAACAAAGCATAGCTACTTTTCAGCAGAAGTCACCATGGCCACTGAAAACCATCAAGATCCTGCAAATGCTAATGCAAATAGTGCTTTGGTACCCAAAAACCAAAGCGAAATACAAGTTTATTTCCAGGACGAGCACGAAGTTCTGCAAGGGCTCTACGAAATAGGAATAGCTAGGAATAGATAGGCATGGCTAGGAATAGATAGGCATGGCTAGGAATAGATAGGAATAGATAGAAATGGCTAGGAGAAGATAGGAGAAGATAGAATGCGATGGGCTTGGATGGGGATAGATAAGATTAAATAGGTAGGTAGCTAGGTAGGTAGGTAGATAGATATTAGTGAAGTCAATGACGTCTCTGAATTGAACAGTGTTTGTTCCGAGATCCTGCGCTGACGCAACTTTGAGCACAACAACCATCAACAACCTGGGCGACGCAACAAGAAGCAGGAGAGTTTGAAGGAAACAGGTTGGCCCCGTTGGCCCAGCGCCCATCTTGAGTGTGAGGTTATGCATGTGATGTTTCAGAAGACTCTACAAAAGACTTCAGGACAAGGCAAGCATAAGATGTTTCCACCCATTTCATTTGGGGTGCATAATTTTCATCAGCGGAGTCACTTTCACTCTCTGCGGTCAAATAATTACTTGTAGCCAAATACTTGGAGTTTGTCTCCTCGTTCGGTCACACAAACGGATCAACTTGCCTCGCGTCCCTCAACTCAGTTGCCATGGCAGACATACATACAGTGGACGTGGTGGTGGTTGGTGGTGGCGTTGCTGGTTTAGCAGCAGCCGTGTTTTGGCTTACTTCATGCTATGGGATGGCACACAACGTTGAATTGCAATATTTATATTTAAATCAATATACATATATATATATATATATCAAAACTGGTTGCGGATCCCTACCCGCATGAACTCCCTAGTTCTACCAGTTGGGCGCCTTTTGATGTCTCGCCTGAGATGCAAAGGTTCCCTGCGGCCCAATGGATGGTGCTCATGTGACAGCTGGATTAAGATCGGTTATAAATTCTATAGTTTTCAAGATCTGTTTCTTCCGATCAAAGCATCAACTTTCGAAATGTTCTCCGTCATTTCATCCGTTTTTGCCAGCTGAATCATATTTCTCATCCATCTTCATTTCATGGCTTGAGGACATGCTGCTGAGTAGTGCCAGGAATGACCATATGATTGATACCACGCTCATCCGCCTTGACATGGGCCAAGTAGGAACAAAGATCCTTCAAATGTCCAGTTGCAGATCCACGACGGGACATCACCCACTTGACATAGGACATCTTTCGTTCTTCCTGGGAGAGGGCAAGCTCACTGTAGCTCAAATCATCTTTGGCAAACATGCCAAACGAAATCACGGTGCGTCCCCATGTATCCAGGTCAGGAACACCTGCTGGGAATGGCGGCAAATCACTGCCACTGGGAGCTCCAGCAAATTCCATAGGAAATGGGACTGCTTGGTTCATAGTGCCTGCATAGGCTGGCTGAGCCACTGGCAAGCCACTGGACATGTTCACCCGCTTGGACTCAATCTGATAGCCACGGCCGTCATCGGTGTCACGGCGCTTGGAAGCATCATTCATAGCTCCTGCGAGAGCTGATCCAGTATCATCCCAAAACTCGGACTCATCTTCTTCCCATACACTATGGCTCAAACCAGACAGTGGATCGGTCAATTGTCCGGTAGTGGCATCATAGAACGGCATCACTGGCTGAGAACCTGTGCTGTTCTCAGAAGGAGCAGCTGAGGACTTCGCCTTGGCCAGCAGCCGCTGAAGCTGCTGCTTCTCAGACACAGTCAATCCTGAGGAAGCCATGAGACTTGCTAGAAGTCAAAAACGAAATCAAACTTCGAAAAACGGTCAGGGAAAACACGCTGTGCACTCGGCAGGCTGTGCTATTTCTCTCTACAGGCTTGAGAATGGGCAACACACAAAGTGCTGATGAAAACGCTCACTTGTCCCTTCGGACCAAGCATTTGACAAAAATTCTTCAGTCAGCTTCACTTGATTGCACTCGGAAAAAGACATTGATTGACATGCTCTGGCAAGGTGGTTCGGCAAGATCTTATTCCCCGGATAGGTTTATCCATTCCCCAAGATCTTATCGGTTATCCCCTTTTACGCAGAACTTTTCTATACATTTTCTTCCAGTGACTTCAAGTGTTCTTTCTGACTTTCCCCAAAAGACCCCTTGGCGGGAACTGCTGCATTCTGACGTTTTTGGGCACGGAGGGCACGTTCTTCGGCCTGCTGGGCTAACACATGTTCTTCGGGCGATATCTGGTAAGTGCCTGCTCGCACACATGATCTCAAAAGATCTATGGGATCAGCCTTATCTTTAGTCAACCCATCAGCTATCATTCTGTTCGTTGGGAGCCATCGGACCTGTGCATGAGTAAGTTTAATGGATTCCCGAATGATCACAATATCTATGCTCGTTCTCCTGTCATCGACAGCAGTGGGAGAGGATGGTGATATCAGATGGTCATATAGGGACTTACAATCAGTTGCAAAGATCGGAGATCGTTTGGCAAGCAAGGACCTACACTCACGGACATCAAAACGTCCGTCTAATGCTTCAGTAAGCAACAAGCTGAGCCACTCGACTGTTCCTGTAGCAGTTGACATTGCCTGACTTTCTCCACCTAAAGTGGAACTGACAGCTCTAGGCATTTTGTAACTTTTCCATACCACAGGTGTCCAGTGCGAGATATCTCCATGATGGAGTTTCTTCTCCGCAAAACCTACTATGTACCCGGCCTGAGTGTGAGTGCCAACATTTGCAAAAGCCGCATCGGAATGACAACACACAATCAACTCTTGAACAGGAATTGAAGAGAATTTGATCTTGAGGTCTTTATGCTGCTTTGCTCTTCGGATTGCTTGATTTGCCTCACGGAGGTTGTGTATCCGAGGCTGCGGAAAGGATTGTTGGCACATACTTGTCTGAACCGACAAGTCTGGTCTACTCTGAGACGCTATCCAATTCAGAGATCCATTAATTGCACGCAGAACACGAATTTGACCAGGATTCAAAATCTGATCAGTCTTGGCATTGCGAGGGATTGAGGCTGCTCTGAGTTTGGTTGCAAACATTTCCTGTGACATGGTGATGGAATGGTCATGAGAATCTTGAACATAGTATGAACCGCAAAATTCCCCTTCTCCAACTCTCCACTTGCGATATGGAAAACGTTTCTTCAGGGCAGCTACGGCTTTTTCAAACTTTGTTCCTTGACCCCCGATTGCAGTATCATCAACATGCACTCCCATCACGCCACACAACTTATTTGAGCCGTCCTCACGCAAATAGTAAAGACATGAATCAAACTTGGATCGTTCCCAACCAATATTTACGGCTTCATGATCAAAAGTTTTGTGCCATGCAAGTGGTGCATCATTCTGACCGTAAAGGTTCCCTGTCACTTCAAGGACTGCGTCTTGTGGCACGCCGGGAATTCCACCTTTTGGCTGGTGAGCGTAGAGCGGTCTGAATTGCTCTGGAAGTGGGCCAGCTTCAAGGAAAGCTCCCTTGATGTCTCCTAATTGTAAACGCCAACCATGTGAAGAAATCAGTTGCATCACCAACATTCTACCCATTTGGCTGAGAGTAGGAGACTGCAATAACCCAGCTTCTACCTTTTTGTCAAGGTCAGGATCTAAATGGCCTTGGAGACACCATCGACTTTTGACACGAAAGGTTTCTGGATCATCTTCAACTACATGTTGATTCTCTTCGAGAGCTTTCTTGATGATGACAAACCGACTACCGATAAAACGATCGGCACATTTCTCTTTGATGTTTGCGGCATGTTTGCCATAGTGAACACGAACAGCTCCTTTTTCGATGATTGTCTGCCATTCAGTTTCCTTTGAGTCATCTACCAATTTTTGAATTTCATGTGGATTGTTACTTGGAGACATTTCTTTGCTAGTTTTCTTCTGCAAGTAGTATGCAAGTAACACTTCAATTGGAGTGGTGGTATCCTGCATCATTTCTCCCAAGTAATTGAGATCCTGAACAGACAACACTTCGCTCTGGGAACTGGTTCTGGCTTTGGATGCATGGATTCATCGACCTGTTGGGTGGCATTCTCAACCAACTGTGGTACGATTTCACGCATCATTTCTGCAAAATCGTCCTCACGCATCGCTGGTGGTCTGTACAAAGAAGGAGGACCATCTTTCATTCGCACTCTACGGAGAGGACCATAGGATGAACTGGTTGCCACTTCAGCTTTCGGATTTGAGCCTTGGCTGGCTCCTGCTGGATCTTTCTCTTCGACAACAACGTCATCAAAAATTCCTGAAGGACTGTCAGGTTGCGGTTCCGATCTAGCAGGATCAACATTGGCTTCAGGTGACATGTCAGCCTTTGCTGAACTACTGGCATGAGACGCATCTATGTCTTGTGGGATTACATCATCGGGAGGAGGAGCAGACAAATCTGGCTCTGCCATGGTAGGATAGTGACCGGGGACCAAATCAACAAACTGTTGGCTTCTAAAGGTTCCTCCTTCGATCATATCCCTAATCCCCAAAAGTTCAGTGTTGGGAGTGGTTACAACTGCTCTCTCTTCTGTGGTTGCTGGACGAAGTTGCTCGGGTGCTGCTCGGAAAATTTGCTTTCGGTGGGCAATCACATAGTTCTTTCCTACGTTACCAATAACCACAGCAGTTCCGTACCACTTCCCTCCCAGAACAACATGACCTTGCTGGTACTTTTGGCATCTCCAATAAGCCACTAAGTCACCTGGTTGGAACTGTTGCTGAACGCGCGGTCGAGCAGAAAATGCTCTGCGCAAGGCTTGATCATCCTGAGTTTCTACGACGGCTTTCCTGGCTGCTGTTCGGATGGCTTGAGTTCTGGCGATGGCATCATCGCTTAGTCCTGCAGTTGCAGGAACAACCTGCAAGGGTTCACTCAACAAATCGGATGGAATGTCAGGATTCTTTCCAAACACATGCTGATACGGCGTATAGCCATAGGACTGAATCATGGTATTCTTGACATGTGCATGAATGACACACTCTTCCCATTCCGCTTTGTTGGATGGCATGAACTCATTCAAAGTGCGATCCAAAACTCTCGCAAACCAACCGCCATGGTTTTCTGTGCGACCGATCTGCCAGTGTGCTTCTCCAGCAATTTGATGAACATGACAACCTTGAGAATCAAGATAGCTTTGAAGATATTCACCAAGATTTGTACGGGCTTGCCAAACGTGCGAATCCAGTTCTCGGACAACAAGCGTTTAATTACCTCAGAGGTCTCCTTCTCATGAAAAGGCAACATAAGTTGATAGCAACTGGCTTGATCTACCAAATTAAGGGCCTTGATCTTTTGGTTTGGTAACCACCCACTGAGATACTTTACATCAATCCCCAAGCATTGATTAAACACTGTTGGTCGAGAGGACTTGGCTGGCAACGGAACATGTGGGCGAATTTGTGCCCGGCAAAATGCGCAATCATGCTTGTGGGCCAACTTCACTGCTCTCTCGGAGGCATGTGCATGTTTGAGAATGCGAACCAAGTCGGACACTGGCGGATGACCTAGGTTTCTATGGACCTTGTCAATGACCTTGAGAAGTTCTTCGTCAGACTTTTCCTCTGAGAGATCAGGCTTTGCTGCCAGCACTTCTTGAATTACATGCGCTGGCCATTCTGGACACAGGACCAAGGACTGCTTCTTGAGTTCCTGATACCTGGGCACAGTGTTCATGACTGCTTCAACGAACTGCGGAGTATACTTTCCTGCGAAAGTACTGATTTGGCCAACGGTTTTATCGCTGCCAGCTACTGGTTGGTGGCACATATGCTTTGGACTCGCTTTCCCTGGACATTTTCGTTCCAAACTCTTCATGGATTCATGACTCACTAGAAGATGAGTGGATTTTCGGATGTACCTGTCACTTCCAGGAACTCGAAGACCAAAACGACACATGTGACATGTCAACAGGTGGTGTGCACTGATCAGTCGCTGTACCTCTGGGTATGTCCAGAGACGTGACCCTTTTGGGTGTTCCAGAATTGCTTGTCCACCGGCGGCAACTTGTTGCTCATACAGCTTGCAGCAAAAACGAATGTACATGCGACTGCGTCGAACCCTTTTGAGATACTCCAATGGATCCATGTGACAAGCATTCAAGTTAAACCAGCCGCCTTCATCCGTACAAGGTGGACATAACACCAAAAGGTCAGGAGGATTGGCTCGCAACTCGTCAGCGACTGAATCTCTCACACGAGAGTCGGAGAAGTCAAAACCAGTCTTGAGATCATATGACTTACACTCGGCACCTAAACCCTTGATCAACGGAGAAAACCGTGGAGGACAGAAAACCTCAGCAACTAAAAAGGGTTTACCATTGAGATCAGTCTTGGACTTCTCACTCGGCTTGCACACCTGCGATTCAAACTGACGCACGCAATGAATCGGCAAACACTCAGCAGTTATCAGCTTCTCCTGCGGTTCGAAATGAAACTCAGTGGTGACATGCATGACTTCAGCAGGAATGGATTGGTGATAACATTTCTTTGGTTTGGTTGAGGTGATCCACTCATCAAACAAGACTTCATTTGTGAGACTATTCAACACTCGACGTCTCTTGACCGACTGCCATGAGGGACCTTGTTTACCTGAAGTAATGGCCTTAGAAATGAAAGAATCATGTCTACTCCACACTTGCAGATTCGACGGCTGTCCTTCAATTGGCGGATGTTCAGGAGACTTCACATCACCGGATGGTGAGCTGGGCACTTGAGAATCAACGGTGGCTTGATCAAATGGCTGTGGATCGGAACTCTTCGGCTGCGAATCGAACGATGAAGACTCATTCATCATGACTTCTTGAAACGTTTCAGATTGATTCGGATCGATATCACTCAAAACACTGATGACATACTGCCCGGCTTCATTGGTCAGTAAGGGGATGGTGGCCTTATTCTCAAACAAATGCATCTGATTCTGACCAAAATCCACTACAGCTTTCAGTGTTTGAAGTGCACGTCTTGAAATCAAAAGGGGGGCTTGTCCCTTCACGACTGCAGCTTTGATGGTTCCAGACACTCCGGCAATCACAACCGGCAGCTTCATGACCACCTCTGATGTTTCTCGTTCTCCATTTCCATATTTGAAATGGTTCACCTCATGCTGAGGCTGCGGCACATCAATTCCACGGGCAGACCACATCTGCTTGAACTCCTCCAGCGTAGTTTGACCAATAATAGTCCTACCACATCCACTGTCAATCACTCCATAACCAGGGGAACTGACCAGCAAAATCTCTGGTGTGACCTGGCTTTCTGGGGGCACACACATGACAGGGGGCTCTTTGGCGGCCCGACGGGCACGAAGCAGCTCCAAAACATCGCTGGATGTATTCTCATGCAGAACAGTTGCTATGAAGTGCTCCTCAAAGGACTGGACGCAAGCGGCACCAGAATCAGTGCCCTTTCCAGTTGAACCACTTCCAGATCCACGGCCTTTGCCTTTCGGGGGCAACTTGCATTCACGGGACCAGTGGCCTACCTGATTGCAACGATGACAGCGTGTCTTGCGCTTGAGCTCCTCAATCTCCACACGGTAAGATCTTTTCAGATCCTGTGCCGCTCCAAAACGGCGAGAGCGCTGCATTTTTGACAGCTCTTTTCTCTTGTCCTTCCAAGACACTGCAAGGGCTTCTGCGACTTCGGCTTCGTCAAAAGCCTCTTCATCGTCATCAACAGGAACTGAGCTCTGATGCTCGGCCAGAAATGCTTCAACTTCTTGCACTAACGGATCGTCATCATCCTCATCCATGCTCGGACGTTCATCAACATCCACCATACCAGCACCAAAAGGTTTTCGTTTCGGGGCAGTGAACTCTGGGTAACATGACCTCATAGCTTTGCCTAACGATTCCCTCTTC
This sequence comes from Symbiodinium sp. clade C Y103, assembly GCA_003297045.1. Classification (NCBI taxonomy): domain Eukaryota; class Dinophyceae; order Suessiales; family Symbiodiniaceae; genus Cladocopium; species Cladocopium sp. clade C. The sequence goes on along the minus strand of BGPT01000555.1, from coordinate 148,115 downwards.
ATGTCGCCTCCACTTCGGGCCAAGATGACCGCCTTCTGCTCCTCATTGAGACCAGACCTGTGCAGGATAAGCCATCCCTTAGCTTCCTCAGGAAACGTCACCTGACACTTTCTCTTGCAGCGGTCAAACATTTCAGTGGCTCTTGAGATCCATACCTTCAAGGACTCACCTTCCAGGGCCTTCAGGTTGAAGACTTGAGTGAGTGTTTCACTCATTTCGTCACTGGCGTCTTTTTGGGGAAAACGTTCATCCAGCAAGGCAAAGAGTTTGGCTTCGCCATTTTCTACTTGGTATTCACTCGGTTCCAGATGTTCTACACACTCCAAAGCCTTTCCGGCTAACATGGTGTAAACATACGCTCCACGGGCTTTGGCTGGCACTTTGCTATCTAAAGTCAACAGTTTGTTCGTGACCCAGACTTTCCAGCGTTTGTATTCTCGGCCATCCTCATTGTCTCCTGAAAACACTTTTGCAGATCCATCTTGCGACCCCATGGCTCCGGCCATTGTGCTCATGTGACACAACGCAAGCCTCCTGGCTTGCGGAGCCTCCGCAGAGGCTCCGCTACCAGTATCAAAACTGGTTGCGGATCCCTACCCGCATGAACTCCCTAGTTCTACCAGTTGGGCGCCTTTTGATGTCTCGCCTGAGATGCAAAGGTTCCCTGCGGTAACTGTAAATACACATTTTAAGTGCGACGTAAAATTATACAAAATGTAGCATGATTGGTATGTGTAGGTGTATCTAAAGATTCATATAATATATTTGAAATAACTGCTGAAGTAACTACTGCTATTTTTGCAGCAGAATCGATGGGAAGCGCATTGTCATTGCGTGGGTCCTCTTGAATCTGTAAGACCTTTTGGCTAAGAGGTTACTGGTGCTGTGCAAGTTCGTAAGACCTTTTTTGCCATCTCCCTCTCTCTTTCTCTCTTTGCATTGCATTCCTCGGAGAGAGTATAGACATGTGTAGAACAAACATGTTAAGCACTTTGAGATGTTTAACGATCCAGACGTGGCTGAGTAGGTGTAATTGAGGGTGTTGAGTAGGTGGTGAGTAGGTGGTAAGTGTTGAGTCTTGGCTCGATGAGGTCACTTTGGCCAAGAGTGGCTTGAAAGTGAGCGTCTTGGAAAGCCGCTCTATCCTTGGTGGTCGAGCACGTAGCTGGATCGATGGAGTGACGCGTGATCCGGTGCATATTGGACCCCATGTGGTGGTCTCGGAGTATCCAAATTTCTTTAAACTGTTGGATGAGCTGGGCACCTTGCAAAAGAGACTGGACTATTTCGTGGTGACGTTTTCGCCCCATTGTCTTTTATGTTTTCTTGTTGGGATTTGGGATGATTTGGGAAAGGATATGAAAATTCACGGAAGATGACATGAGGCATTACCTGGATTTAGGTGGTCATGATTGATCCTATTTGGAGCAACTTGAAACATTATGTAGCTGGCCATAGCTGGCCTGAGCGTCGAAGGATAGTTTGGCAACCATGGCGCCACTTTGTGACTTGGGTTAAAGGACGGCAAGAACATCACATTCGGACCTTGGCATTGCCAGCACCTGCCTCGTGGGGACCTGCATCCATTTCAGATCCATTCGTATCATGGGCAGACAAGCATTCCACGGTGCCAGCTGCTGTGCATTGTTTGAGCCTATCGGAAGAGCAAGTGATGGAGCTAGACGCTCTGCGACCGAGTCAGTTGGGGATGTTGTGGGATTTTTATTGGATTTTGCGATATTTATTCATTATTTATATCATAGGTGGATCAATGTTCACCGGCTTGGACTAAACAGGGACTAAGAGGCGCTCTCTAAAGGACACTTTTTTTTCAAAGCCCGCAACGGCAGTGGTAGAGGCACTCACCACCTTCCACTACTTAATGGTGAGCAACTACAAAGTATCATCGAATGAAGATGATCATGATGTATGATGGCGTGCTTGATTATGATACAAACGAGCTTTCCACACAGCCAAACCATAAGAAACATGATAGCAGCTAAGGACAATCAGTCGGGTGCTGACTTCTTGCGGAATCTGGGTGTCTCTGAAGCCTACATTACCCACTTCTGGGGGTTTTTGTCTCATGCCATTTTGAATGTGCCTGTCGAGGACTGTGCTTCCATTGAATATCTTTTACTTGCCACGTTCGGAGTGGGGTTGTGTTTGTTTTTTCGGGGAGATGATGGTCACATGGTCACATGGTTCCTCAAAGCTGCTACTTGCTACCTCCTTCTGCATTGGGAAGTACGGGAAGTCTGACGCAATGTTCAATGCCTTGTTCGCAGCTCCTGATGTTTTTTTTATTAAATTCAATGCTTTCTGACAGGAAGTGTCTGCGACTGCACTTGTGCGGTTCTTTCGGCGCTTGGTGGGGCGGTCATCGATGGAGATGGGCTTTGCTGGATGTGGCCTAGGCGAGCTGCTGACTCCCAGCAAGGATTTGCTGGAAAGACTCGGGTCAGAAGTCAGAACCAGTTGTGAGGTGAAGGGCTTCTTAGGCTGGGCACCGGGCTGGGCACCGGGCTGGGCACTGCTCTTGGGCACAGGGATGGGGTTCGGATAGTCAGACAGTACAGGGGGCTGGGAAAGGCTAGGAGCTTCTAGGTTTTTTCTAGTTGGGTGAGTGAAGAGAAGGCTGGACTGGTCTCAAAGGAATGCACAACAATGCACAGCAAAATAGTATGCCATAGTACGGCATAGACGCACACGGATACAATATACATACACATTACAAATCAAAAGTGTAAACACTTAGACTAGACAGAAAACTGCACCAAGGTCTATCAGAAAAAGTGACTGGAGTTCCCCGTCCCAACTTCAAGTTGGAGCAAAGTATAGCACGCTTGGCGCTCTTGGTAGGCCTTTTGAACCAAGGTTGCAAAGCTTTGTCCTGGGTCTAAAGGGTCAGGTTCCAGGGTTTTGCCAAAGAAGTGGCAAGACATTGTGGCCCTTGAAGACAAACAAGAAAAAGGACCAGAATACTCCAAATGGATCTGAAGGGCTCTGAAGGTGATGTCTTTCCTGCTTTATATATACATATATATATATATATGTGTGTGTGTATTTGTATGACAGCAACATACGCACAATCACACGTCACACTTGCAGAAGCACAACTTCTTCTCAGGCACATTCCTGTTCTGGAACCATCACAGGCTGATTCTTCAATTACTTTGTAGATGTTTATGTTATTCTTGCCAGGATGGTTTCGGAGTTTCGGCATCACACTCACCGTGATTTGAGACCCTGTGTGGCTGTCATATCGCGAAATTAGTCCAGGCCAGTATAATTATCTTCAAACAGCATGGAGGCATGGTCAAGTATCAATGGTAATGTTTACGGCATGTCCAGCATTCGTCAGCTTTCATATGTTCATTCGAGGGAATGCAATGCCCTTCAGGTGAAGACAGGTGCAGTGGAGTTGTGCTGGACTCAGGAGAGGAAATTCACAGCACCTTAGGTGTCATCAGCACTTTGCCTCCCCAGACCTTGCTGCCACTGATACCCGAAGCATGGCTGTCGCTAGACCCGTCGTTGAAGAGCATGGAGGCATTGAAGCCCTGTGAATATATCTCAGTCTACATTTGGTTTGATCAAAAGGTCTCTGAAGGCAAACAAATGTGGGCCAGAACCTACGACAAGGACGATTTGAACTGCGAGTTCTATGACTTCTCAGAGATTTACCCAGGAAGTGATCGGAGTGGCAAGCCATGGAAGCAGCGTCCATCTCTAATAGGTTCGAATATCATCGATTCGGGAAGATTAGCCGAGATGACAGATGACGAGGTCATTGAGAGAACACTTCGTGAAATTCAGGAGAGCTTTCCGCTGGCACTTGAAGCAAAGGTGTTGCACACTGTTGTGAATCGAGTGCCCATGGCTATTCATCGGCCCGTGGTGGGCACGGAGAAGCTTCGGCCAGACCAAAGGTCATCAGTGAAAGATTTTTTTGTCGCTGGCTGCTGGACCAAAACTGATTTCCCTTGCTCCATGGAATCTGCCGCCAGAAGTGGCCACCTTGCAGCAGACAAACTCTTGCAGCTAAGTGGGCGTGAAAGCCAGTCTGCGAGCTTAGTTGCACACTGCATGTTGCAAAGCAGTTCGAGAAAGACCAACAAACATTTTATGCATTGCCCAGCCCGTAATTGGCTTAAAACGTGGACTGGGAGGGGGGGGGGCCGGTGCACGGCAGGGTGCTGGAAAATTGAAACGGGGTGCGTGGAATTCAGNCCAGCCCGTAATTGGCTTAAAACGTGGACTGGGAGGGGGGGGGGCCGGTGCACGGCAGGGTGCTGGAAAATTGAAACGGGGTGCGTGGAATTCAGTTTCTGGTGCTTGAAGTGTATTTTGTGGTGAAAACGTGGGGTTCAAACAGCGCAAAACTGGTGTTGGGCCTGGTGTTTGCAAATCCTTCTTGCGGTGCTTGAAACTGCTTAAGTGGGGTCAAAAACTTATAAATCTGGTGTCAAATTTGTGGTTTTAGGTGCGAAGAATGCCAAGACTCAACAAACAAGTCAATGAACTCGTCTGAAAACAAACTTAATTCAAATACATTCAATTTTTGGCCAAAATCTGACACCGCTTTTGGCAAATTTCGGCACCGCTTTGAGCAAATCTGGAACCAGTCGGGAACCAGTCGGGAACCAGTCGGGAACCAGCCGGGAACCATTCGGAAACGGTCAAAAATCGACCCAAAAATGCTGAAAACCNCAAATCTGGAACCAGTCGGGAACCAGTCGGGAACCAGTCGGGAACCAGCCGGGAACCATTCGGAAACGGTCAAAAATCGACCCAAAAATGCTGAAAACCAAGCAAAACCCAGCATTTCTAGCATTTTTCAAGCTTTTTGGAGCGGTTCCCAACTGGTTCCGCACTGGTGCCCGGCTGGTGCCCGACTGGTGCCCGACTGGTGCCCGACTGGTTCCCGACTGGTTCCCGACTGGTTCCCGACTGGTTCCCGAATGATTCCCGACTGGTTCCCGACTGGTTCCCTATTTGCGAGAACTGGTGCAATTTCAAAGCGCATGCCATTGACTTCACCACCCATGTTTCTCCAGCAACTTTATGGAAACCGCCCAGGATTCTAATCAATTTCCCGAAACCCCAGATTCTGGATTCTCAGCACCAAGTTTTCACCAAAAAGTGGATGATCAACACCTGATT